>OZ024791.1:4875530-5261632 GCA_964017065.1 Haliclona indistincta
CTAATGGTGACCCCACCTCCCTCTCGTCCGCACACTACAGCAAACGTACGCCACAGAAATTATCGTAGAGTGACCTCACCAACTGCTACTAATAATAATAATCAACTATAACAATGTCTACAAGTCTTTTCTAATCTATAACAATTATACTCTATAAACCGTCCCGGTCGGCAGCGCAGAAAGCACATGGTCAGATCTTACTTATACTTTTGAATGAATTCTCTCAACTTCGCTTCATTGGCTCCTGCAAACGAATCTTTTTTTCCTTTATTCTTAATAAACAGGAACGTAGGCATCGCTGATACTGAGTACTTCTCCGCGGTCTCGTCATTCTTGTCCACGTCTACCTTGAGAAACACAACGTCGGTGAATTCCTTCTCGGCCATCTCTGCCAACTTGGGAGCGATCATCTTGCACGGGCCGCACCACGTAGCGTGGAAGTCCACGACAACCAGTTTATCTCCAGCTTCATCAAGTGCAGTATTGAATTCCTCTAGAGAATCCACGTTTTTAATCTTGCCGTCGCTCATTTTGTTCAGCAGCTAGCTCAAGTTCAGTTTGGTTAAAAGGACCGGATGACCTTTTGTGGGCGTGGCACTAAAGCCGATATCGGCAATGCATGCAGCATGAGCATGAGTACAGAGGTAGAGAGCATAGAGGTATTAAGGCCGCTAACGTCATAATAATGTAAAAAAGTTTTAATAAAAAAACTAAAAAGTGTAGGGATGACGCTTGCAAAAGTAAAGGAACAAGATGGGATGATGCTTGCAAAAGTAAAGGAACAAGATGGGATGATGCTTGCAAAAGTAAAGGAACAAGATGGGATGATGCTTGCAAAAGTAAAGGAACAAGATGGCATGATGCTTGCAAAAGTGAAGGAACAAGATGGAATAATGCTTGCAAATGTAAAAGTCCCAAGTATCCCTACATCAGCGACTTGCTGCGACGACGTGCAACTGACAAATGCGGAATCCTCTTTTACAACCGTCAATTACATAATCGGACTGCGTCCTCCAAAACACAGATACATGCATGTATTTACAACTGTCAACTACTTCATCGGACTGCGTCCTCCAAGCACAGATACCTCTAGTTATTTACAACTGTCAACTACTTCATCGGACTGCGTCCTCCAAGCACAGAAACCTCTAGTTATTTACAACTGTCAACTACTTCATCGGACTGCGTCCTCCAAGCACAGATACCTCTAGTTATTTACAACCATCAATTACTTCATCGGACTGCGTCCTCCAAAACACAGATACCTCTAGTTATTTACAACTGTCAACTACTTCATCGGACTGCGTCCTCCTAAACACAGTTACCTCAGTCTAGTTATTTACAACCATCAATTACTTCATCGGACTGCGTCCTCCTTCAAGCCGCTGATGTAGGGATACTTGGGACTTTTACATTTGCAAGCATTATTCCATCTTGTTCCTTCACTTTTGCAAGCATCATGCCATCTTGTTCCTTTACTTTTGCAAGCATCATCCCATCTTGTTCCTTTACTTTTGCAAGCATCATCCCATCTTGTTCCTTTACTTTTGCAAGCGTCATCCCTACACTTTTTAGTTTTTTTATTAAAACTTTTTTACTTTACTTGTTCCTGTTACTTTTTTGATCACTATCAGTTTGAACTTATTAGCTGTATTCTATGCTATAGCTTTTATATCATTTTTACAACTCTGTGAGCAGCAGGTACTAGTCTATAGTAGATCAGAAGGTGCATAGCAGAGCTAGATTCAAGGAACACGGAATGTTATTATCGGCAATCACAAGAATATAAATGAAAAGGTTTAATTTAGTTAGAGAGCGGGTTGAGAGTATGAGTTGACAACATGATATTTCTTAGCACTGTGATGGATGAAGAAGAGACTAACACTAACAACTCAGTGGAACACTATGATGATCATGGCTAGTCCGTAGCCTCGTACCGTACGTCTCAGCTAGGCATGATGCATATGTTGATGTTGATATCACGATCACAGAGGCTTCTAGCTTTTTACAATGACCAATGTCCAGTTGTCAACAGCACAGGGGTCCTATGGTATAGCTTACGCCGGGTATAGTAAACTTGAAGCTCGAGTGTAAGAAACTTTTAGCCTAGCTCCGCGACTGGAGATCGGATAGCATCACCGTCGTCCGGTTCGCGCCTGCCGTGGATCATGATGTCAGCATAGACAGATCAGTGTTACCCAGGGTGTAGTATACTAGGTTCTAGCTTGCGCGCTGAAGCGCCCAGAGCAGAGAGAAAGCGAGAACCGAGCTCAGTTTCAAAACTGATGTGGGCGGAGTCAATGATTAGCAGCGACAAGAGGGTTAATTAATGGAGTCGCTCTAACAGTTCAAAACGGTCCAAAAACCATGTTTTTCAAGGATTACTCGCTTCTGGTAGTGTTTGATGCCTATCTAAGAAGCAAGTGCACTACCCCAGATATACACACATGCGATGGTGCAGGTTTGGTAGTGATTCGTTCACTCAGGACAGCGCTAGGCTTACTGAAAGAAGAAAGAAAGAAGATGAACAATTCGCGTGGGCGGCGATTTTAGTTTACCACTTTAGAAGCGTCTGCCAGCTTCGCCAAAGGTATTTTCATGCTCAGAACAATCGTCTGATCAATCCTAGATGCCTGGAATCTCGAGAAACGCTAAAACAGCGAAGATCTGCAACTGCTCTCTGAGAGTCGCCATCTTGATTTTCGTCGTCAAGCAAGCAGTCCCGGCGACTTTCATAGACTTCATACAAGCGCTTACACTTGAGATTCCCTCAGAGATAGTTAAAATGCAGTAGAAATGTATAACAGAAGAGATATGTGCGAAAACTCAGTTTCACACATGAGTAGCCACCATCTTAATTCGAGGTCATCCCTACATATCATTGCCGATCGGCAATGATAATAATAATTGCATGATAATAATAATAGCAGTAGCAAAAATTGTGTTAGTCTGGTCCTGTGCCGAAGTATCTGTCGCCATAGTTTCCAACTCCAGGGAGAATGTGGAAGTGATCATTTACTCTAGGGTCTATAGCTGAGGTGACCATCTTAACATCAGGAAACACATAGGCCACAGAGTGAAGGCCAAGCTGAGCTGCGATCACTGACACAAACAAAATATGGTCCTGTGGCACATCGTGATCCTGCATTAGTAAGAGTACATTACACTGCTGAGCTGGTTAGACTAACCAGTAGGACTCTAATGGCCATGATAGCTGCTGCACCAGTAGCTACAGTAGCATCCATTAGAACTACAAAGCACTGTGATATGTCTCGAGGAAGCCGCAGAAAGTGCAGCTATACAGACGTGCATTTGACAGACACATCATGGCAGCTATTTTACCTCAGGCTCTCCTGTAGCTTCATTAGTCTGTATTAGTATCTTACCAATGGTCACATCCTTGCACACTGACATCAGAGCAGGCTCTAATACCTCACCAGCACGCAATATGGACACACCACACAGCTGAGAAAATATTAGAGAATACCTAAAACAGCTGCTCACCTTGCCTGTGAATTTCTTCCCTAGATAAGTCTGCTTCTGAGGACATTTCACCTGTACATCCTAAAAGAAGAATATGAAGTGCTAATAACATATCACATACCGTGAAGGGAAGAAATGAGAGAGCATGCTCTATCACAAGACATGAAAGACGATCAGAAAAGAACACAAAATCATCACGACTTGTCTTGTGATTTCTAAAGAAGAGAAAGTGAAGAATAACGAGCTAGAGAGTTTCAACCTAATGATGGTGTGCAGTCCCTTGATACGAGGTCTGTCCGGCAGCAGTTGAACACTGTCAGGCTTTGTCATTTGACCATTAGACTGTCCAATCATTAGCTTGGACCTGTAAGAACATAATAATTATCATAGCAAATAAAAAAAATTAATAGTTATAATGAGTCTCACTCACCGAATATTAAAACCACGCTAAAAAAACAAATGAATAATTTTGAATAGTCATAATTTTTCAATTACGAGTGTATTATACTGACCTGATGTAGCTGATTAGTGATATGCTGAGCTATCAGTTGCATAGCAACAGTATTCTCTACACCTGCAAGAGCTTCATAATCACACCTATGCAACGTTACCATACACACACACCTCTGGGAATGACAATGTCTGCAAACTGCATTGAGGGCTCAATATACTGTTGAAACGCCTATAGATACCAATAAGTGTGGGCAATAGCAGGTGTCTTGGTAGACTAACTGGCTTAACAAAATCATTATACTGCTTCAACACTCCATTTAACTCTCTGCCTCTTTCTGTAATATCCCTTTTCAAGCTACATGATGTAGAGTTGTAGACATGTGAAAACATCATATCTACATAGTGAAAGATAATTACCGTCTCGCTAATCTGATATCAGAGTCTGTATCTACAAACACTTTGAGATCCATCAGTTCTCGTAGCTTAGGGTGCACGAATGTTAGTATACCCTCACATACTATCACATTAGCACCGTATAATGTGCGCTAGAGAAGAGGCTGGTACACATGGCGGCTTTAATAATAGTGTTGTGTACGTACTGAGTATTTTGCTCTGCTATGAGTGGTGAAGTCGTACACAGGAACCTCCACTCTACGACCAGCTTTGAGTTTTTCTAGTGTGCTCACCATTAGATCAAAATCAAATGCATCTAATATGCAGTAATATAACAACTGGACAGCAATCTAGTCCTCATCTTACCTGGATGATCAAAATTGTACTCGCACCTAGCCGCCATCTCAGACTGTTCTTTGTCTAGTACCTTATAGAAGGAATCCATTGAGAGCACGCACACCCAGTCCATGTGGAGTGCTTCAATCAGCCGGCAGGATACTGTGGTCTTGCCTGATGCACTCCCTCCAGCAAGCCCTATCACAAATGCGTTGACCATTTGACCCTCATGGTCATACCAAGGCGGACGACCGGCAGTATATATAGTTCTCCTTCTCCTTCCTCCTCCCGTTCCCTGTCTACGCGGAGAGGACGGATATCGTTCCCTGATTGTGTGATTTGACGGTGGAGTAGTGGACCTGCATGCAAATGTGGCGCATTTATTTTACCTAACTTCAACACGTGGTCTCCTCACGCACACTGCTTCCTCCGTTTCCTCCTCCTCGTCGTCAGAGCTGGATACATTCCACTTCTCAGAAATCTGATGAAACTGATGAGCAGCCATGCAGATGAACGCTTTGTCTCGTTGCTAAAACGGACCTCGTAAACGCTAGTATCTATGGGTCAGCCCCTCCTTTGACTAAGCAACTAAAAAGTAAAATTCATTTCTGCACCTGTAGGAATAATAATAATAATCAATGAACAAAATTGATATAAAAAGAAGAGAAAATGGTGATGAAAGTGATGATAAAAGGTCCTGTCATGTATGCTGAGGGTGATGCTCAGCTCCAGTAGCCCGGAGGTGATGGACACAGTGTGCTATGATGGCGTCGCATAGCCCAGGACTCTGTTGTTCTGCATCTTTGAATGAATGCATAAGATCAGCAATGGCTACCAGTGCCTCAGCACAGCTGCTCCTACGTCCTGGGTCACCAGGTGGCTCAAACTGCAGGTGGAGAAACTGAGTAAATGTGACTTAATCTTCTCTATCACACACCTGTGCTAGTAGTGGTAGTACTATTCGTGATAAGCTAGGAGAGGGCTCTTGCTGTTCTGAGGAGTAGCCGGACGATCCCTCATCAGTATCACTAGAATGCTGCAAGCAGTATTGAGTAGATTAGATGAACGAAATGAGTGCAGCATTGCTCACATCGAAAGATTCGGATGATGAAGATGAAGAAGAGGACGAGGAGGAACGCCTCCTCATAGTTGCACTGGCAATGGGAGCATCTGTATCAAACTCCCACACCTGAACAGAGTTGTCCTCTCTACATAACATACTGAAACCATACATATTCACACCATCTACACTACGTACAATGGTTTCCGTCTCTCGTTTTGTTGCTCCTCCTCCTCCTTGCTGCCAGCTCTCCACTGCCTGTAGCGCTCAATAAGGTCAACCAAGTAAGACGTCTTCCGAGCCTGTTTCAAAAACTTGTGTTTCAACAACTCGCGAGCTGTTGGTCTCTATAGAAAACAGTACCATGTTTGTTTTGAATAACTGTTTGCTAACATGATTAGGCGATTTGTTAAGGCAAGCTGCTACAAATTCCTTAAAGGGACGCGAATAGTTCCCAGACAACTCCGGAGGAGGGTTTTTAGGAATGAGAAAGAGCACTCTCATTGGATGTATATCAGCATTTGGCGGTTCTCCCTTTGCTAGTTCTATAGCTGTTATACCCAGTGACCACATGTCAGCCTAAAGTGAAGAAATAACCATGAGAAGAAAAAATGAAGAAATTACTGACCTTTGTGTCATAGGCCGACTGTTTTATGACTTCAGGAGCCATCCAAAACGGTGTCCCTACAAACGTAAACCGCTTCATAGTGTCTGTGAGCTGACCAGCAACACCAAAATCAGCAAGTTTGACTTCTCCGTGTTCCGACAGCAAGACATTAGCAGCTAGAGATGACATAAATACAGTCCCTATCTCTCTTGTACACCTATCCTTTTCCCTCTCTCTCTCTTGCACACCTACCCTTCTCCCTCTCTCTCTTGCACACCTACCCTTCTCCCTCTCTCTCTCTCTCTTGCACACCTACCCTTCTCCCTCTCTCTATCTTGCACACCTACCCTTCTCCCTCTCTCTCTTGCACACCTACCCTTCTCCCTCTCTCTCTTGCACACCTACCCTTCTCCCTCTCTCTCTTGCACACCTACCCTTCTCCCTCTCTCTCTTGCACACCTACCCTTCCCCCTCTCTCTCTTGCACACCTACCCTTCCCCTCTCTCTCTTGCACACCTACCCTTTATGTCACGGTGTAGTTTGCGCTGTGAGTGCAAGTAGTCCAAACCCTTGAGTACCTCTCGTAGTATCGTAGCTATTTGATACTCATCCAATGGTCCAGCTTGTAGCTAAGAGAGAAGGAGAGGTAGGTCAGTAAATAAGCCACCATCACTCACCAGATCACGTGCTGATCCGCCTCCTAAATACTCCATCACAATCCACAGCTTGGTGCCCTGGGGGTTAATGCATGATATCATAAGACAGTAGATAGTGATTAATCAATCGTTTACAGACTTTAGGTCAGTCTAATTAACTCGTTATGTAAACATTAATAATGCACTAATTGCATTAAATAATGAACAGATCCAGCTGACCTTGAGGTAAGATCCATAATAATGAGTGATGTGAGGACTGTCACATTGTGACAGTACGGTGATCTCCTGTTGTATGTCTTCGATCTCGTCCTCAGCCTCTTCCAGGTCCACTATTTTAATCGCCACCACTCGGTTAGAACGATTTTCCACCCTGTGTCACGTGATTAACAAGTTAGACAAGTATGATCACGTGATCACATGAACCTACCCTTTGTACACCTCTCCAAAGTTGCCCTTACCCACACGTTCCTGTTTGGTATACAGTCGTGCCGGATCAGTCGAGGCTGACGCGGCCTGGGAAGAATAGACGTACTATTATCACTAATTAGCACATTGCTGTGCACCCGAACTAATCTTTAGCCAGTACAAAACTCACCGAGGTCGCCATTACGTATTGCTAGCCGCTACTACAGATACTAGTAGCCGTACATCACCGCCTAAACTGCTTTAGTAACTCAGACACGTGCGCGTTCTAGGAGCCAGAACGAGGCCGTCGAGGATTGAGCTTAACCACGCCTTCTTTGTTTGCCCGCCACATTATGAAACTCAAGAGGTTTCTACTCCGTTACTACCCTCCTGGTTAGCGATTTCCTTCTTTTTCTTCTCTTTCTACTTTATTACTACCCAGCTATTATACTGGAGTACGAGCAATCTGGACAACTAAAGTCCAAATGTATTGATCTGCTTGACTTGAATAAAGAGTGAGCTGATTTGGGTGGAAATGATTAAATATCAACTCTTCTCTTCCAGCACTGATGTCCAACTAGTGGTAGAGGATATCATTGCACAGGAACCACTCATCTCTCCTTCAAAGAGTGCACAGCTTGTCAGCTTGATAACCAGTGAGTATGTTAATTATATTCAAACTATGATTGACACCTCTGCTTCTCTCTCAGAGCTGCAGCAAAAAGTATCCCAACCTGTTGACAAGAAATTCTACCTGTTTAAAGTTATCAAGGCTCACATTCTTCCACTGACCAATGTAGCATTTAACAAAAGTGGTTCATGGTAGGTATTACCGTGGCATGCACACACTTACTCTCTCTCTCTCTCTCTCTCTCTCTTTCTCTCTCTCTCTCTCTCTCTCTCTCTCTCTCTCTCTCTCTCTCTCTCTCTCTCTCTCTCTCTCTGTAGTTTTCTCACAGGAAGCTATGATAGAACATGCAAGGTGTGGGATACAGGATCAGGTGAAGAGCTACTCACTCTAGAGGGTCACAAGAATGTAGTATATGCTGTCGCATTCAATAATCCATATGGGTAAGCTGATCTCTCTGTTGTATTCATATAATACTTATGTCTTTTATTGTAGTGATAAGATTGCTACAGGATCATTTGATAAAACATGCAAAGTCAGTTCTCATACTCACTACACTCTCTCATGCCTCTGTTCTGACTTTAGTTGTGGGACTCCTCAACTGGAAAATGCTCATTTACATTTCACGGTCACACAGCTGAAATCGTGTGCCTTGGTTTCAATCCTCAGAGCACTCTAGTAGCTACTGGCAGTATGGACAGCACTGCTAAGCTATGGAGTGTGGAGAATGGAGCTGAGGTTACTACATTGGCTGTAAGTTATATGCACGACCATCACAGAATCATACCATCACTCACCTCACTCACTCGCTCACTCACTCACTGTTTACCATTGCAAAGTGTGCATATTTCAAGTGTGTTTTTTGACCACAAAGGGTCACTCGGGCGAAGTAATATGTCTCAATTTTAATGCTAATGGCGACAAGCTACTGACAGGATCATTTGATCATACTGTTTCTATATGGGATGTTGCGACAGGACGGTAAAGTCTATTATTAGTACTGCTAAGCAGTGCTCCTTCTTTTCATTCCAGGAAGAAGTGTACTCTCATAGGTCATCGTGCCGAGCTGTCTAGCGCTGTGTTTAGCTATGATGGATCACTGATTGCTACAGGATCCATGGATAAGACATGTAAGCTATGGGAGACTGAATCCGGTAAATGCATCACTACATTACGGTGAGTGAGTTAACGTAATAGCTGACAGCAGCATCTCCTCGCCATTCTGATAGTGGTCATGAGGATGAGGTATTGGATGTATCATTTGATGCTACAGGACAGCATCTAGTCACTGGCTCTGCTGATGGTGAGTGAACTAAAGCTATTACTAACACTGTCGTCCTCTTACTGCACTAGGCACTGCCAGGGTGTATAATGCAATCACTCACTCTTGTGTGGTTAAATTACAAGGTCACAGTGGAGAAATCTCTAAGGTACTTGGTTGGAATCATCAGTTTAACCTCTCTCTCTCTCTCCTTCTATCAGGTTACTTACAATCCTCAAGGTTCACTCATACTCACTGCCAGTAGTGACAAGACAGCTCGACTATGGGACCCTGTGTCTGGTAACTGTGTACAGGTTAGCATGCTATGCACCATCACTACCTCACCATCACACTCACACAGTGCCTTGAGGGCCATTCAGATGAGATATTCAGCTGTGCATTCAACTACACAGGAGACATCGTCGTTACGGGTAAGCAGCAACACTTATTATAACCTGTTTTATCTTATTACTGATGATTACAGGCAGCAAAGATAACACATGCCGGCTGTGGCGATAGTATTTCACTATCATGGCGCAAAGATCACTTAAACATTATCTCACATTCTTATTTCATACTATTATGAGATAGTGCTCGCTCAGATTCATTTATCGGGCGTGGCTCGGTGAATTTGAGCCACACCCATCCACGTGTTTATGGCGGTAATGTCTTCACAGTTCGCAGGTAACGATACGGTACTTCAGCAACCAGACATAGCCCTCTATCGAGGAGAGCAACAATTGGGAACTGGGCAACTCATTGTGGGCGAGAGGTAGACCTAGTTTGTGCTGTCGTTATACTGAAGTCCGTCTCTTCCTGTCCAGCTGCCTGCAGTGGGAGAGCAATGATAAATCATACAGCGTTTCCCTAGAGTATCCTAATATACCGATACACGGCATCAGCAACGATACTTCCTCTTTTCCTCACAAGTGTGTCTATCTGCTTCACAGTGTTACTGCTGTAAGAGGTTAGCTGTGATTGTACTCACATCACGTTGTGGTATGCAAAATTTAGAGGGAGAAGGAGGTGAGGAATTTGATGACGACGATGGTGATGAAGAGCTAGTAGAATTACGGCTAGTACCATCTGATGCTTCACAATGTAAGGAACTGGTCATTTATACTCCTCTTTGTCACATTCCTCTGCGTACAGTAGAATCGATCTACTCTGCTATATCAGAATGTCAACTGCTTTATCCCGACCCTGAGGACTCAGACAGCGAAGAGGAGGAGGAGGAGATGGTAGAGGAAGAGAGTGGTGTGCATCTGTCAGAAGGAGATGGTAAGTTATACTGGTAGCTTGCTGATGCTACTAATTAATGCAGTCCGTAGGATTCTTCACATCCGAAGAGGGGCTTCAGCAACTAACAGATGAGGGCAGAGTTAGCTGCTCACACTGCAGTGCAAGGCCTGTTTTATTATTATTTTGTTCATACAGGCAGCATTACAACATTTGGAAAGTGTATTTCATGTGACAAGTACCAGCCAATTTACTGACATGATGGAAAGTATGTGCTGATACAGGAGAGCATAATGCACTCTTGGCTCATACAGTACTGTTGCTCTCTTGCGTTTATTGAATATTCCCCCACTGCAGGTCATGACAATGGACATAACAATGATCAGTTTGAAGATGCAGACTAACTGTACAGTCATTGTTTATGTTTGTGTTTGCAAATCACATTAATTATGGCTATTTGTGTTGTCTGCGACGGGATTTTCTATTTACGCGCTAGATACGGCATTCAGGCATTGGAGCTGGGTTAACCCCTATCATCACAGATCGCCCGTTCACCTTCAATCGCGCTGAACAGAGGCTCTTGTTATTGCTGTATCTTCGTTATGTCGGCCTCTGCAGACTTCAGCAACCCGCTCAGAAAGTTCAAACTCGTCTTCCTTGGGGAACAGAGCGGTGAGTATAAATACCAAGACGTTGTTGGGAGTTATTATCCCTCCCCATTCAGTGGGCAAAACCTCTCTCATCACACGGTTTATGTACGACAGCTTTGATAATACGTATCAGGTAGGCACGATTTAAGTAAGCTCATGACTGATTGTCTGTTTGTCTTTCTCATAGGCTACTATAGGGATTGATTTTCTATCCAAGACCATGTACCTTGAGGACAGAACGGTGCGACACTAAATACTCTAGTTCACAACCAACTTGCACGTATTTAACCACAGGTACGGTTACAACTATGGGATACTGCTGGTCAGGAGAGATTCCGTAGTCTCATACCGTCCTACATCAGAGATTCTACTGTAGCTGTGGTTGTATATGATATCACCAGTGGGTAGCCATCTTCTCATGTCCTCTTCTTCATTGCTCTTTTCTCTACAGATGCTAATTCATTTCAACAAGTCAACAAGTGGATAGAAGACGTGCGTGCTGAGCGAGGCAGTGATGTCATTATCATGCTAGTAGGGAACAAGACAGACCTTCAGGACAAGCGACAAGTGTCCATGGAAGAGGGAGAAAGGAAAGCCCAGGAACTAGGGGTCATGTTTATAGAGACCAGTGCCAAAGCTGGCTATAATGTGAAACAGGTCAGAAAAAGAATGAAGTACAATTTGTAGTGTGACATTCTGTGTAGCTTTTTCGGAGAGTAGCAGCTGCACTTCCTGGCATGGAGACTCAGGACAACAAACCAGGCACTGAAGATAGTATCCACACCTTCACCCTCCTCTCTATCACTCTCAATCCCTCTATTCTAACCACTATAGTCCTTGACCATATTGTCAGTTGTCGAGATTCCTGTAGATATCTCAAACA
Source organism: Haliclona indistincta (assembly GCA_964017065.1). Lineage (NCBI taxonomy): Eukaryota > Metazoa > Porifera > Demospongiae > Haplosclerida > Chalinidae > Haliclona > Haliclona indistincta. The sequence goes on from OZ024791.1 coordinate 4,887,585, forward strand.
AGCAAGCCGAGCAAAACAGTGGTTGCTGGTGCTAAGAAGGGAATTTTCCTGCCGTCATAATGACACATCACACTCAATCTTTCACCACACCCTTTCATTAAATCTGTACCAAAAAAATAAATATTATAATTCTTTATCTTCCACTTTTCAGTTTAAAAATCACCGATTAGTAACATACAGATAAACAGATGAAGTGCTGGCTTGGCTATTATTATAAGTTATTCACAGTAGTATCTCGTGAATCACTACAGCGATCCCGGCAACAGTAAGCGCTATGTACGCGGTGTGGCAGCATCAGTGAGCGGAGACATCTCTCTTATCTGTTTAATCAGATATTGCTTCTCATCCATGAACTGCTCGTCCTCTGCAGAGTACAGATTAGAAGATAGTATGGACCCTAGTTACGGTACCCACCCGTTCGGTCATTGTGAAATTTGCCAAGGAAGTCAATCAGCCTCTCCTGATTTTTAATCAATATGTCTTGAATTGGTTTACTCTTGGTTGGATTAGCAACAAACACCTGCACCAACGAACACCTGTTATAATGGTTTAACACAAATACCACTAAAACCACTAATTTTTTCAAAACTCCTCATCTCAGTCGTCAAGCTCATATGCCTAGCTATCCAACTACATTGCTCACTTTGAACACATGAAAGGCCTCAAACTGTATGTTTTTGCTGCGATCTCGTAGCATCATCATTATTAGCTTGAGATTTTCTGGATTGGTAATGTATCTGGTCATCACAGTGTAATTATGACGGTCCAACAAGAGTTCTCCCAGTAGCTGGAAAGCAGTACAGTAAGGAGGATTGAGAATGATAAAAGAGCACCTTCAGAGATTGTCTGCGTGTGACGTAATTATCGGAATTAAGCAACTTCTGATAGTGGCTAAATACCTAAAATGGTGATAAAGTGTTATAATAGCAGTGCATGTGGAGGGAGAGAGGGAGGGAGGGAGAGAGGGAGGGAGAGAGGGAGGGAGGGAGGGAGGGAGAATGACTCACTTTGTCATAGTTAGCATCAAGAAATCCAGCACAAAGTAGCTTGTGTCTTGTGAGTAGCTCCTGTAAGGTAAATAAACGATAAGAAATGAAGGGAAGAAGAGACCAATACCTTGAATGTCGAAAAAGCATCAGAAGCAATGTCAAACGTTGACACTTCAACATAGCGAAAAAAAGTAAAAAACTCTGGAGATTCCAGGACGATTTTAGCTAGCGGCTCGTGCTTCACACTCTCTCTCAGCATGACACCACAAGTGAGTGCTACTTCTGGGTCTTCATAGCTGACAAACAAACAAAACGTCATACAAAATAATACAGACACACTCACCCTCTAATTAGTGTGAACAGTATCTCATTCTTGGTGCAGATATACTCCACAGTGGGTGAGCGAGTGCCAATCTGTCGTCTCAATATGTTGTTGAATATTTGAGCAACATCTTTCTTAGCCTGTGAACAGAGTAAGCGACAGAGGGTGAGGTTGCCGTGAACGCTACCTCAAAGTCTAATTTCCCTAGGTTGTTGACAAGGTGTAATGGCATATCAAAGTTATAAAATTCCTGTGCTAGTTGAGCAGCCAATTCAGTCTGGGGTTCTTGGTCTGAGAGTAGGAATTAACGTTGCAAGCACTCACTATTCCTCACATCACTCACCTCCTGTCCCGTATAGTATGCCCTTCATTTGCTGCAACAGCTTGCTAGCTTCCTCATTAGCCTATGAGATGATGGAAATCACATGCACACACCATCACACAGTCACGCCCTCTACCATACCTTTTCCGCCTTTCTAGAGCCATTTTCAGTGGCTGAGAGGACATTGAGAGCTTCCCTTAATCCACGAACCAGCTCTTGTGGGTTCTTTGGTGATCTACGAATTAGTGGCATAGCCGTACAAGAAAGAACAGCACAAAGAAGGACGAAAGAGAGTCTTTCCCTGTTGCCTGTTGGGTGAACGGGCGAGATAGAGAAGAGAGTATGGCTTGAGAACTACAGCAGAATCTGTAGCACAGCCCAAGGGGCTACAGCAAGCGAGGAAAGTAGCGGGAGAGATCAAGAGGAACGGGATGGGCGCTGCTGTATCTGGGGCGGAGTTATCCGGATACCACCGCACACTAGAAGTGCACGGATTTTATAACCACAGCAATGGAATTTGATGAGGATGAGTGGATGCTACAAAGTTTTGCAAGGTTGCCAATTGCAATTTGATAGCATTTCATCTATCACACGATGTCTTTCACTATAGATATGAGCAACTGTTTATGTATGAACTGCAGCCACCAGCAGCTTGGTTAGAGTGGGCCGATGGCAATGGTTGTGACGATCTACAACATCCTAGTATCATGTGTTTAATTTTTACACTATACAGGAGTATATGTTGTAGGTGGTGGGTGTGGTCAATGTGAATTGTCACTACTGCAGTTACCTGAAAAGCTGACACAAGACGATGAAGAAGTAATTATAAAATACGCGTTGTTACTGTACTGCAAGCATTGTCCTACAGAATTTAGCAGCCCGAAGAGACTTTACTATAGTTTGTGGAGCTATTGCTCCTCATTCTGCTTTCTCTCTCAAATATTTACCAACTCAATGGTAATTAAGTTAAGGAATATACTGAAGTAATTGAAATCCAAGATAATTTTCTATAGTGTATTGGCAGTGAGTGACGGCAATAGTGTGCATATGTGGAAGAGAGAGAATGAAGAATCTGGTTAGACGTGTGGAATGTTACTATCTCGATTGCAACTTCTCTACTTAGACCTCATGAAAGAAACTGGTTCAATACACCACCACTGCAGTGACAAGACAACTAAACACATTGCAGAGTAGGCTACCACTTGACACTCTTTTCTCAAATTCTTTCCCTCCTCCAGCTCCTTTCATTTTTTGGATTGGTCTTCATCTTCACCTAATGCTCTTCTTTCTACCAACGTTCCTTTCTCCACTCCAGTACAGCTTCTGGACATCACCACGGGAAACAAGCTATGGCAGCTTGACGCAGGAGAGGGACTAGTGCAGGGAGCATGTTATGCTTCTCCTCATTCTGTGCTAGTATGTGTTGGACCAGGAACTCTTCAGCTAACAGACACTCGTACACCAGGATCAACCTGCTCAACTAGTGGTGAAATGTCATCTCTCCCACCATCAACAGCTAAAGGAGACCAGTACAGTATAGCTGTGAGCAGTCTCACTCACCAAGCTGCTACTCTCTCTAGTAGTACTGGGGTAGTATCGTTATACGACCTGCGCTCAACTCTCAAGCAACCAACAGTCACTATCAACATACAACGTACCAACAATAAACCACATCCCCACAGACCACACCTACAGGTGATGTCCTGGTGATCCTGTACTTAGTACTAGTGTTTGTGTTGCATTACTATAGTTCTCACCAAGAGTACCAGATCTACTCTCAGTGTCAGGTTAGCCAAACCTCTATCCTAATCTTCCAACTTCAGATCTCTCTCAGGAGTAGATCATGGTGTGTCAATCTACTTCACTAGATGCAATGAGCCTACCACATCACTAGATCATGCTCCGGTGTTCACTCATGACGGCCATGAAGCACTCTCTGCCACCGATCATGTTTTACATCACTGTTGGCACTCGTTAAATCCTTCCCTCCTTCTCTCTTCAGCTAGTGATGGATCACTGCATGCCTGGCAATACATTACATCATGAACACTGTATTCTAGCTGTCATCAGATGGTGTTTGTATTTGTCGGTATTCATTTTTGAGCTCCCACATGTGTTTATGAGGTGCCTTCATATTATAATCACACAACTCTTTCAATACTTCTTTGAGGTAGACCTGTAGTAATAGTGAAGCTACATATTATATGAAGAGTATGAAACATACTGGAGGTTGTTTAGTAATGTTGACGAGATCCTTGAAAGAGTAGTATTGATGGTGTTGGAATGCATTGAACAGCAAATCATACACTTTGCTCTTGTCATCACGTGCTCTTTTCATCTCCAATTTTTTCTTCTTTTCATACTCAACCTAGATTGCACAGATACAGCATCAATGTACAAAAATTCAACCCACATCAGCAGAATGCTTGTCCACAGGACGATAAGAGGTGGTGGGTGCCTTCTTGAGATGTTGTGCTGTAAACTTAGTCTTGCCGGCTTCGTGTATTTGGTGTCTGGTCAGTAAGGTGGGTGTGGTCATCTTGTATTTAATTAAAGGCAAAGCTCACTTTTTCAGTTTCATGTACATGTCAAGAGATTTATCAGTTGCCATCGGTTGTATGTCAGCACGTTGAACAACCCTTCCTTCCATCACAAGTGAACCTGAAATATAAAAGCATATTATATATTATAGCCAGTACTCTTTTTCACTCACCACTAGCCTCATCTTCTGAGAACACATTGAGCGACTGTCGTCCTGTGTCACTGAGGTTAATACGATGACACCGTGGTAACTCAACACCACTACCACCTCTTCCTGTTAGTTCTTTATTGAGACTAAACTGTGCCTGCAATATAACCAGTAGAATTGATTTGCATCAGTTATCTTCTTCCTTACCTCGACTCCACCACCTTTTTTGCTGCACAATACAATAGTAGTATAATACTTTTACACTGGTAGATACACGTGTACGTACCTGGCCACCTTGAGTACACCTAGTGATTGCAACTGTCCAGCCTTCTCCCACGCCTCTGACATGTAGTTAGGCACCTTTACTAGCCATAACCCACGACCTGCGCCTGTGGTATCGAGCCTGCGTGCTTCTTTACTTGCCTTTTTGCTCATATTCGATATTCAGAGTCGCGAATGTTAGCCTAAATAATGCACACTCATTGTGTTGTACCAATAAAAATACATTAATTAAACTGAAGTAGATTGTGAGGTATTAGAGTCGTAGACTAGTGAGTGGTCACAGAATGGCTGGCTATCTTGGGGACAGCAAAGCACCCACATGGGAGGTACTGAGTCGAAGAGAGGATTTACTATTAGTTTGTTTTTGTCCTAGACTCTGGTAGAGGGCGACACTGGAGGCATATAGCTCACGGTCCCAGCTGACTAGCTAGGGGGTGGAGGTGGGGTAGGCACCTACATGTATATATGTAGAGACAGCATGCACAAACATGTTGATTCTCTGATTCTGTTCCCGGTCCAAGCCGCTCAAACACGCTCAATCTTTTACCGCCATGCTTGGTCATTAATTTTTTTCAGTGCACGTGATTAGAGAAGGGTCTGAGCTGAGCAAGCTAGCTACTAGCCTCGTCCCCAGGCCAATTTCTTAGGAAATTAGGCCTGGTAACAACGGACTCGCGCATGCGCCAATTTTTCAGCGAGAAATACGTACATGACGCACGTAATGGGCGGGGCCTATCGTTAACTCGTCATCGCAATCAGCTGTTTGCTCAGACATGGCTTCAGCTAATCGTCAGTGTAGATTGTGCGGTAGTTTTGTACTAGCAAATCGGGTTATGAATAACTAAACCAGCACTGACATCAGTTAAAGCTAGCTTATAGTCAAAAACGAACGGTAAGGTGTGGAAACACAGGCTCTTGCCAAAACCTGTCGGTAGCCAAACAAAAACGTCCCTTCCATTGTAAACCGCGTTGATAGCTGTGCGTTGCTCCGGCTTCAGAACTAGATCTGGCGTCCCTAACTTCTGCAGCGCGTAAGTAACCGAGCTAGAGAATTCAACAGCCATAACGGTGGAACGAGTCGGCAGTACAGTATACTGATTATGACGTTAGACTGTCACGGATATAACACAATAATATACGGTTTCCCAAATATTTGGGAAAAATTAGCGCATGCGCGAGCCGTTGTTACCAGGCTGTCTTTTAGCAGCCTGGGGACGAGGCTAGCTAGCTACATGTAGCTAGAGATTGACATCATTGCAATCGTCATCGATGTTGACGTTGAATGACGATTATGACTCATTCATAAAGTCAAAAAAAAAGATATTGCCATATAAGGGTCTTGCTTATTGCTCGTTAACGGTGTGAATTAGTTATCACTGCAGTACTGCACCTCCGTTTCAGCAAGGTTCCAGTTAGGTAGCAAGGGCGGTTTTAGCACGGCCGGCCGCTATCATGTCTTGGGACAGCTACATCGATAACCTCATCGCACAAACCAAAGACTCTTCGGGTGGAGCACACTGTGATAGAGCTTGCATCATTGGTAAAGACGGTTCGAAATGGACTACTGATGGGCATGGGTGCGCTCTAAAGGTAGTCTTATGATTATAATACACTTGCCTTTTACTAATACTATTGTCATTTCAGGTTACTGCTCAAGAGGCTGCCTCTATTGGTGCTTGTTTTAAGAGTGGAAGTTTTGATCACTTCATGACCGGTGGAGTGAGAGCAGAAGGCACCGAGTATCTGTTCTTAAGAGAAGAAGATAAGAAAGTTGTCTATGCTAAGTTGAAATTCGAAGGAGCGATCACATTGCAGGCATCAAAAACTGCCATAGTGATCGGACATTGTCCTGAAGGCAGTCAACAGGGGAACCTCAACAAAGGAGTAGCAGTGATCGCAGAGTACCTAGAGAGCCTTGGCATGTAGTAGAGCAACTTGTGTGTTGTGTGTGCAATCATTTTTAGGTTCTTTTGAATTGAAATACACACTCGTACACCAGGATCAACCTGCTCAACTAGCGGTGAAATGACATCTGTCCCACCATCAACAGCTAAAGGAGACCAGTACAGTATAGCTGTGAGCAGTCTCACTCACCAAGCTGCTACTCTCTCTAGTAGTACTGGGGTAGTATCGTTATACGACCTGCGCTCAACTCTCAAGCAACCAACAGTCACTATCAACATACAACGTACCAACAATAAACCACATCCCCACAGACCACACCTACAGGTATTGTCCTGGTGATCCTGTACTTAGTACTAGTGTTTGTGTTGCATCACTATAGTTCTCACCAAGAGTACCAGATCTACTCTCAGTGTCAGGTTAGCCAAACCTCTATCCTAATCTTCCAACTTCAGATCTCTCTCAGGAGTAGATCATGGTGTGTCAATCTACTTCACTAGATGCAATGAGCCTACCACATCACTAGATCATGCTCCTGTGTTCACTCATGACGGCCATGAAGCACTCTCTGCCACCGATCATGTTTTACATCACTGTTGGCACTCGTTAAATCCTTCCCTCCTTCTCTCTTCAGCTAGTGATGGATCACTGCATGCCTGGCAATACATTACATCATGAACACTGTATTCTAGCTGTCATCAGATGGTGTTTGTATTTGTCGGTATTCATTTTTGAGCTCCCACATGTGTTTATGAGGTGCCTTCATATTATAATCACACAACTCTTTCAATACTTCTTTGAGGTAGACCTGTAGTAATAGTGAAGCTACATATTATATGAAGAGTATGAAACATACTGGAGGCTGTTTAGTAATGTTGACGAGATCCTTGAAAGAGTAGTATTGATGGTGTTGGAATGCATTGAACAGCAAATCATACACTTTGCTCTTGTCATCACGTGCTCTTTTCATCTCCAATTTTTTCTTCTTTTCATACTCAACCTAGATTGCACAGATACAGCATCAATGTACAAAAATTCAACTCACATCAGCAGAATGCTTGTCCACAGGACGATAAGAGGTGGTGGGTGCCTTCTTGAGATGTTGTGCTGTAAACTTAGTCTTGCCGGCTTCGTGTATTTGGTGCCTGTGGTCAGTAAGGTGGGTGTGGTCATCTTGTATTTAACCCTTTAACCCCTATTGTCGCCTTTTGGCGACATACATACTTCAGACACCATAACTTTATGAAAAAGTGCTAAAATATCCCAAATTTGAGCCAAATTGAAGAATACAAATAACCGCAAAAAATTGACCGGTTTTCGCCGCGCCCCCTGCGCTAAATGGATTGGCTTCAGCATTTCTATGGCTTCAGTGCAAATTTCACAACATTTTAAGAAAAACAAAATGGCTGCCAAGAAAATTCGGACATTTTATGGCTTCAGGGTGCTCGGAAACACATTTTCGTGCATTCTCTATGATCTGGACTACATTTTGCACTCACCAAAACCACTGCTAGTTGTGTGTACTTTTCAGTATCCAGCCCCAAAGCACTAACTTTGAGCAAAATTTGACGAGGTCGTTGCACTTTATTGGCTTCACTTTCGAAGTGGGAGGGGCATATCGACTGACTTGAGTGTGGGCAATTGCGGCTACTCACTGGCGTAAAAGGACGCAAATTTGAGACCAGTAGCACAAAAGACACACGAGATATTCACAAGAGAAGTGGTCAGCATTTACGAGGTTAAAATTTCAGCAAGATAATTTAGTAATTAAAGGGTTAATTAAAGGCAGAGCTTACTTTTTCAGTTTCATGTACATGTCAAGAGATTTATCAGTTGCCATCGGTTGTATGTCAGCACGTTGAACAACCTTTCCTTCCATCACAAGTGAACCTGAAATATAAAACCATATTATATCATAGCCATGCAGTACTCTTTTTCACTCACCACTAGCCTCATCTTCTGAGAACACATTGAGAGACTGTCGTCCTGTGTCACTGAGGTTAATACGATGACACTGTGGTAACTCAACACCACTACTACCTCTTCCTGTTAGTTCTTTATTGAGACTAAACTGTGCCTGCAATATAACCAGTAGAATTGATTTGCATCAGTTCTCTTCTTCCTTACCTCGACTCCACCACCTTTTTTGCTGCACAATACAATAGTAGCATAATACTTTTACACTGGTAGATACACGTGTACGTACCTGGCCACCTTGAGTACACCTAGTGATTGCAATTGTCCAGCCTTCTCCCACGCCTCTGACATGTAGTTAGGCACCTTTACTAGCCATAACCCACGACCTGCGCCTGTGGTATCGAGCCTGCGTGCCTCTTTACTTGCCTTTTTGCTCATATTCGATATTCAGAGTCGCGAATGTTAGCCTAAATAATGCACACTCATTGTGTTGCATCAATAATAACACAAAATAATTAATTACACTGTAGTAGATTGTGAGGTAGAGTCGTAGACTAGTGAGTGGTCACAGAATGGCTGGCTATCTTGGGGACAGCAAAGCACCCACATGGGAGGTACTGAGTCGAAGAGAGGATTTACTATTAGTTTGTTTTTGTCCTAGACTCTGGTAGAGGGCGACACTGGAGGCATATAGCTCACGGTCCCAGCTGACTAGAGAAGGATGAGCATAACAATTTATCTGTAGAGAATAGTAAGACACTAGTAGAATATTAGTTCAGCAACCCAACCAACCTTACTCCCTCCCGTATTCTTTAACTGTTTTCTTATCAAGCAGTCAGCTTGAGCAGTGAGGGCACGTCGGCACGGTCTCAGTTCATACAGCAATCCAGCCTGTGAGATCTGATTCTGTAAGTAGGAGGCAGATGAACTGGTCAACTCTTCATCACCAAATGGTCGCTTTACGACACTTTCAGGCAACATCCCTTCCTGAGTCACTTGAATATAGTTAGACACAGCTTGTTGCACTTTGGCAGCAAGTGCCTCTCCTGCTAATTGTGCAGAGCAACCAACACTCGCCAGTAATGCTCCTCCAGTAAATTTTTCCAGATGAGACACACTCTTGCGAGAAGAGGCAGGAAGAGGAAGACGAGCTATGGCTGACCAATCTAGCAGTGAGTCAGTTGGAATTTCTGTGTCGCTCTGGGAGTCAACTTGTCGCTGTTTCTTCCTATCTACAGCATCCCTCCTTTCTCTGGTGTGCCTTCTCTCTGGATCACTGCTGCGATGATGTGAATGATCTCCATCAGTGTCAATATGAGGTCTTTTCACCATTCTCCCACTATCACCATCACCAATTGATTGCCTCTCTCTCTTTCGCCTCCTTCGGTCTTCTTCTTTAACAGAGTCAACAACCATGAGCTGATCATCTACCCTGCTGTGCTCTCCTCTCCTATCTCCACCTGACTCTTTACCTCTACAGTCGTAATTTGTTGTCTCGACACAATGACCAATATTTGGTCAATATTTACCTTCTACTAGATAACGATTCTCTGGGTCGCTTTCTTCTACCATCATCCTTCTCTCCATCTGACATGCTACCAGATGTACTGCTACTAGTGCTCTCTCCTCTTCCAGGATGCCTTCCTCTGATCCTCTCGTTGGAGTGACTCAAATACACATGGTCCACCTTGGACCTCTCCTTTGGAGTTTTAGTGAGATGGCTAGATCTCCCACGGCTTGATGTGTCCCCATCATGATGCTTGAGCCCTAGTACGTCTTGATCGCTGAAGCAATGCACAGTTTATGATTTGCAATTTATTGTAGCTAAATTCTACCTCAAATTTTTGTGCCTGTCTTCAGCACTGAGTGAATGCACACCCCTCTCACTGTGCCTCTCGACAGGATAATGGCGATGCCTACTTGGGGGTGGAGGAGGAGGAGGCGGGGTAGGCACCTACATGTATATGTAGAGACAGTATTCGATGATAGAACTCGTTTGAAGTATGCACAAACATGTTGAGTCTCTGATTCTGTTCCCGGTCCAAGCCGCTCAAACACGCTCAATCTTTTACCGCCATGCTTGCTCATTTTTCAGCGCACGTGATTAGAGAAGGGTCTGATGCTGAGCGAGCTGCATATCGCATAGATTGACCAATCGTCGCGTCATATCGATGTTGAATGACGATTATGACTCATTCATACAGTCCAAAAAAAGATATTGCCATATAAAGGGTCTTGCTTATTGCTCGTTAACGACAGAAGGGTGTGAATTAGTTAAAAATTTTGGTTATTTAGGCCCAGCCCCCTCGGTGTCACCTCGAACACGCTCAGTCGATCACCTCGGTTTCAGATCAGTTTTAGCACAACCGGCCGCTATCATGTCTTGGGACAGCTACATCGATAACCTCATCGCACAAACCAAAGACCCTTCGGGTGGAGCACACTGTGATAGAGCTTGCATCATTGGTAAAGACGGTTCGAAATGGACTACTGATGGGCATGGGTGCGCTCTAAAGGTAGTCTTATGATTATAATACACTTGCCTTTTACTAATACTATTGTCATTTCAGGTTACTGCTCAAGAGGCTGCCTCTATTGGTGCTTGTTTTAAGAGTGGAAGTTTCGATAACTTCATGACCAGTGGAGTGAGAACAGAAGGCACAAAGTATCAGTTCTTGAGAGAAGAAGACAAAAAAATGGTCTATGCTAAGAAGAAAGGAGAAGGAGCTATCACAATGCAGGCATCAAAAACTGCCATCGTGATCGGGCACTGTCCTGAAGGCGGTCAACAGGGCAACCTCAACAAGGGAGTAGGAGTGATCGCAGAGTACCTAGAGAGCCTTGGCATGTAACAACATGTAGTAGAGCAACTTGTGTGTTGTGTGTGTATGTGTGCAAATCATTTTTAGGTTCTTTTTGAATTGAAAATAGTTATCACAAACCACATGGTCACTCACGATTTCTAATTTTGCGTGCTAGTCTGATACGGTATTATTAATGAAATTATAAGGCAGTCAGCTGATTTACGGTAAATTAGTGTGACCACACGAGCTATTACCAAACGACATTGCAGAGAAGGAACAGTTTGCTGTAATATTGTGTTAGAAATGTCTTGGGACAGTTATCTCGATAACCTGATGGCTCAGACAAAGGATGCCTCTGGCACCCAACACGCTGACAAAGCAGTCATTATTGGTCTTGATGGAGGAGCGAAATGGACTACTGATGGGCATGCATGTGCACTCAAGGTAGCGGATTATTGTGAACTTAGTGTTCTTATTATTTGTTGGTTTTTTTTTATACTGTAGGTTGACGCCACTGAAGCAGCGAGTATTGCCCGGTGTTTCAAGAGTAAAGATTTCACTGCCTTCATGACAAGTGGAGTGAGAGCAGCTACTGTGAAGTATCAGTTCTTGAGAGAAGAAGACAAAAAAGTGGTCTATGCTAAGAAGAAAGGAGAAGGAGCTATCACAATGCAGGCATCAAAAACTGCCATCGTGATCGGGCACTGTCCTGAAGGCAGTCAACAGGGGAACCTCAACAAGGGAGTAGCAGTGATCGCAGAGTACCTAGAGAGCCTTGGAATGTAACTAAGTGTATTTGTCGCCTCTCTACATGAAACTGATTCACTCATTAGTGGTGGTGTACCAGTTGTCACCTTAACATCTGTAGCTATGAGAATTTGTGTGTCATCACTGTTCGTAATGTATTGCAGCTAGTCACTTAATATTAGTGCTGTTGTTTTTGCTTGTATAATAATAAAAATCAATTTAGTACATGAGATTTGTGAAGGAAAAGGAAGTAACAATCTATGCTGCTAGGGTCATCATTTAGTAGAATGGCTGTCAGCTGGCATACACATTCTGTTCTTCACAATGAGTTGCATAAAATTACTAATGCTATAGCTTGTGTTACAGGACGTGGTTGGCATACTGGTGATGTAGGAAACCCAGAGAACTATGATAAGCTAGCCAACAGTGATGAAGGAAGCATGTGGTCATCATGATGTGAGTCTTTCATTGAAAGTGTCTTGTGTGTGTCAGTGAGTCAACTGAGCATTGTTGAGCATCAATTAGCTTGCCCAAGAGTATTGTGGGTTTCTCTTTCAATAATCATATGTATAGCGGAAGCTGTGTAGCCAGCCTAAACACAGGTGCATATACACACTGTTCACTACCATCAACATGGCAGTAGCTGTGTAAACATGCACCATACTCTTTCTTGCCACTTGTGATTGTATAGTGACACATACAAACAGGACATGTTGATAAGCAGTGGATGTTAGTTTCCCTTGGGGGGCAACACATTATGAATCAAGCTACAAACAGTATGTGATCATTCCTAAAATAGTAGACCTCTGGCTCGTCTTGCCACACCATGTCTGTCGTGTACTGTGTTCATCTTGGTTACAAACTGTAAAAAGTTTCTCAACCACAAGAATGTAGTGTACATGATTGCATTAATTACCTCACTAGCTGTGGCAAGGCCTTTTGTAATAGATGCAAGGTACACCATCAACATAACTTCACTGGTTTGCTGTGAAATGATCAAGATACTAGCATACCACAGCTATATATGGCAATGAGTACTCACATCTGCAAATTCTTTGCTAAACTGATTGTTATCGAGAACAGGAAGCTGGTCACATAGACTTGACACTTCACGTAATATGCCATGATTTCTAGGCAACTCTCCTGGTAAGGAACATTATGAGAAGAACCCAGCACTACTAAACATACCTGCTTGAACTGCTTTCAAATAGTCCACTAATAGCCTAACACGAGAGTGTAACATCTTGACAGCACCGTGATGGGTGCTTAATTGCTCAGCAACTAATAGAAAGAGAAGACAGAGGTGAAAGAGAAGGAAATAATGTCACTACCTGCAGATGTGTGCACAGAACCAGACACAGACACTCTTGCAATATGATCTACTCCAATCCTCTCAGCCTCCTCTGTAGCCAGAGTATATGGTACCATTGAATATAGCACCTTGGCCTTGCCCTCTACAATCTCAATGAGTGACTCATATAACGACAGAGGGAGTTGGCTAGTGGGAGCTGTTGTGTTTAACTTAAGCAACAAACTGTTCTCTTGGTCTTGACATATCTGTGTATACACAAGAATACTAAAAGACTTCCGAATGCATAACTTCACATGTATAAACAATACAGAATATACATACATGCTAGTGATGTATAATATGTACACACTGACAGTGATGTGTATGATATACATCACATAGTTTGAACAAACTCACATGCAAAGACAAATAAACACTCTACTGACCTGTTCATGAAAGTGTGCATCAGCTGTAGTGGGTGTGTCACCATTAGTATACCATCCCACGAACTCCATTGTTGAGAATACCTGTTTAACTAGTTAAACACAACTATCACGTGATGCATCATTTACTACATGTACTTTAGTCTAGGCCCTGACTAAGATTCATATGCATTTAATTTAGGAGATGATAACTCAACTGTTTTAGGGTAATTTGACCCCAAGGAATAAGATGTGATATGTGCCAAATTGTCTACTTGCTGCCAAAGGTAATATGACCCTAAGGAATGTATTGCATGCAGCAATAACACAATAATTGATAACAACTTTAACAACTCAGAGTTTACAGAGAGTATGATACAGATGGCTTAAATTTTTCTAGTGAGGTGTCTCAAGCCAACAACAGTCTTGGAAACAATTTTAACGACTTGCATCTTGCTGCTTTTAATAACAATTCCTTCAAGAGAAAATTCCCTGCATGTCAGCCAATGCAAGAAAGCATAATTATTCAAAGGGCATATTATCAGCAACAGCTATGGATACAAGCCCCACTTAAAGATAAAGTTTTAAAATGAACGCTGAATTGTATGGTTTCACTTTTGTCAAGACTGAAAATTTAATAGTTCCTGCATGGTATTGTTACCCCCAGCCTGAAGACCTTCCTGATCCTTGTACACATGTAGTAAATGTGCCCACAAGAATGGATATGTTGCTGCAGGGTAGCTGGAATCAAGTGTTGCAAATACTGCAAGTATAAAGGAGGTGAATTGTGCAAAAGCCCTATCATTAATTTTTGAGAACATCATTCTTGTAATACTAAATACTGCCTAAGTTTATATTTAAGTGACTCCTCAAGTTAATAAATCATGTATTTTGTTGGTACTACCCTGTAGTTGTACTGTTTTCAAACCATCAGAATCTTAAACTTGAGATGAATTATTTCTGAAAAAGATGTAGCCATTTTTTTTGCAGTGAATATTAGTTTTGGCACACACCCCAATACGGGTCATATTACTTTAGAACAGTTGCCAGAAAGTAGGTTACTAAAAATGGTTAAGAAGATAAAGCAATTATTGTTAGTGACACTGCCGATAAAAAGGCGTGGTCACTTTCAAGTATTTCGCAGCAGATAGGCAATTTGGCACATATCTTATTACTTGGGGTCAAATTACCCTAAAACAGTTGAGTTATCCTCTCCTAAATTTAATGCATACAAATCTTAGTCAGGGCCTCTACTACTTACATTGTTCTTCTTTAGCAGTGAAATACTCCTTGTCCAACACACTAAAATCGTCACGTGACTCCACTACCAACTCAAATGAGTTGCATACCTCCACACTACGCCCTTTCTGTCTACCAAGCAAGGCGCCGTATACTGCACACAGACAAAATATTTGACAAGAGACTGTACTACAGATGAAAGAGTACCTAGAGTTCCACTGTTGCCAGATTGCACTCTCACTCGCGTGTAATGATCAGATATATTCATGACAACAAGAGGATGAAGCGACACTCTCACTGAGCTCCCTCCGACGCTTGCTAGCACACCGTCTCCACTACTAGCCGTCTGAACCTCCATGTTTTAATGGGCGTGGTAGACACACCCAATAATTATAGTACAAATTAATTTTTAATGTGTTTCTTCACACACCACACAGACTGTACAGTAGGTCAGTAAAAACTATGAACAGGAGTTGTTAGGAATCATTGACAGATGTTGGTCCTTTAGTGACTGTGACATATGATATAAGTGGTGGCTACAGATCAAAGGAAACAGTGTAACAGCTGCAATACTGTGTAAACAGATCATTCACTACCTTGGTGATACCAGGTGGTGTTGGCAGCAGAGGAAGACTTGGCAAAGGAAGAAGGCCGTCATCCTTCTTTATACTCTTTTCATCATCTTTCCTCTCTTCAACTGACTCATCTCTCACCTCAGAATCTCTTTTCTAAGAGTGCCAGCAAGTACACTGATGAGAGACGCTCATCATACTTACACTACTTGGTTCATCTTCGGAAGAGGAAGTATCAGTTTCATGGTAACGATGATGGCGATGTCTCTTGTGCTTGACGGCTGTCTTATGAGATTTCTAAATCGAAAAAAATGAGGATTTTAAAGAAATAATTATTAATGGTAGATACCTTACTGCGCCTACGTTGTTGAGAGGAAGGAGAAGATGACTTGCAACAAGATGGACAAATCATCAGTGATATTACAGTACACACACTCACCCTACTTCTGCTGCGGCTTCTATCACGAGATCGCTTATTCCTTGATTTTTTCTGCTGTAATTGGAAAACAATTATCAGCTTATGTTAGTTATATTGGGTCAGTGACCTCTTTCTTGTGTTTCTTCTTTCCTCCTCCTAATTTCTCCTCTCGTTGTTTTCTTAACTCTTCGCGAAATTTCTATTACATGAGTGATCGGTTACAGATTATGCTGCACAATGCTCTAAATAATGCCCACATCATTCATTTCTTCCTCCCAAGCGGCAAGAGCATGAGAGCCTGTTTTGTTCATGGCTGTCATTTTCTCCTTTGCCTCTTCCCTAACCACATATTATAACACAGAGTAGTGTCATCACACACTATACGTACAGGGTGGGTCTATCTCTGTTCAAGTAATCCCTGATTGATGGACCCGTGGAGGGAGCTGGACCACGTGCTCGCGCTAAGGCGATTGGGTTTACGAATGCCTGGATATGGATATACAACTACTCACTTAACTGTACAGTGTAGTGATAACTGATTACTTACAACTCGTTTATCTCTTTTCCCCATGAATGACTGTCAAAATAGACGACAACGGGTTAAAATATTTTAACCATTTTACATAGATGGGCGTGTCTCTCGAGTAATCTGCTGACAATGTCGGCACACTTGGTTGCTGCGTTATTGCTGCTTCTAGGAGCATCTAATCTGGTTGCTGGCTTGAAAATACAGGTCTGTGTTTAACAGAAAGTGTGTACGTATAATATGTATACAATTATTAAAGTAACTAAGCGCTTTATCATGCATATCTGTGCATACATGTAGGTCATCAACAAGACTAACAACGCTGTGCTGGAGACATATATAGACACCTATGCATCCTACGAGGGCAGGTCTTATCGTATCAATGGATCAATAGAGGGCTTACTGGTATACGTCACTCCACGCAATGCTTGCTCTACAGTGGAGTTAGCTCCTGAATCGCCTAATGACACTCGTCTGTTTGCCTTCATACCAGACTATAGTGATTGCCCCGGTATAAATGTAAGTGATGTGTAAGGCTTTACTATTGTATACGTAACCTTCTCACTATAGACTAGGAATCTAGAGGAAGCAGAATACCAATTGATGGTGGCTGAGGCAGGCAAGAACTGGAAGAAAGACAAGCTGTTGGGCCAAACAAATTCATATGATATACCCCAAGTCCTTGTTGACAAGGTATTATACTGATTACAGCCTTTTGTGTGCAATGTATTTAACTCTGTCATTTAGAAATTTGGGAGTTATCTACAAAACATTGCCGTTGTGTCAAACTACACAAGGTAGTACAGAATTCTGTTATCACTTCATGTTACTTGTTCTTTGTCTTTTAGTGAAGAGTCATATGACATCTATATTATAATATCCGACCAGCCCATTGTTGACTTCAGGGGAGTAGTCATGTTATTTGCTATGGTGGTGTTTTGTGCGATTGCTGTTTCTGTTGTTGTGTTCTGTTCTGTGGCTGCTGTAAGCTTGTTATCACTTGAAATCTTCACACCTCTTACATTCTTTATTGCATAGTGTCGTTGGGTGATAAACAAATGGAAAAGACGTGGTCTTACACAATGGAGGGTCAGTCAGCTTCCCAAGAGAAAGTTCCGACTTAGTCGAGAAGGAACCCAAGCCTGCTCAATCTGCCTCGAAGAATATAAAGACAAAGAACAAGTCCGTGTGCTACCATGCAATCATTGTGAGTCATCTTTTTCTCACGATCTCAATGGTTTTTGTTTTGTTTCTCAGTGTTCCATCCAAAGTGTGTTGATGAATGGCTGAAGAAGTGGAACAGAACATGCCCACTGTGTAAAACCAGCATATCTCGTAGGAAGGAGAGAAGAGAGGATACTCGGCCATTATTGGAGACCGACACAACTACCACTCCCGATCATTCTAGTCCAGGAAGTGGTGCAAGAGGGAGTTACGGCACAATGGACGATCATGACCAATCTGAAGACGAGCCTGAGGTGGTTATTGCAACAGTCCATGGTCCTGGTGCTACGCCATATCCAGCTCCAACGGCAGCAGCTGTTTAAAACATGTACTATAATTATTTTATGTAATGTGCAAATTCTTGCTTGTTCAGTATTAACAAATCATTTTCTTGTTCTAGTTCTATACTAATTTGAAATGCAGCATCATCAGTTGAAAGTCTCGATAGCTTACTCTATCATCCATGTCACTATCTAGTTCTCTAAACCATGTCTCTACTTGTTCCTCTCTAACATGAGGGCATACTTTTCTGAATTCTTCTTGACACTCACTTAAGCTCAGAAACCCTTGACAACGCCAATCAAACGCCAGAAACACGTCGCGGATGAGCTGATCTTTTTCACGTCTTTGTAAACGAGGGATCATTGCTTCAGTGAATTGTTCTACAGACAGTCCCTCATTCTGACCACGCCCCAACAAGGTCTTTACTTCACCTGGCGATGGTTTGTAGCCCAGCAAAGCGATCGCTGCCACTTTGTAATCTTCACGACACAAGTATCCCTTTCCTCCCTCATCTGCAAACTTGAAAACATCGTAGCAAAGCTTCTGCAGCTCCGGAATTGGACAGTTCATCATGGATTAACGATTCTGATTTGCATTTTAAAAATTTCGCGGTTTTTCTTTCTACGCTTGCGCAGTAAGATTGCGCAATAATCGCACGCGCATGCTGCATGCATTGATCGTTGGACTTTACATTATGGCACAGTACGAATTTAGCAAAGGAGGGTGAGTGTGGCGTTGTTCGTCAGGAATCAGTTGTAGTGAATGAGTATTTGTCTATGACCTGTGATTAGTATTGCTGGTCTTGTTGTAGGCCTGAGGGCGGTATGGGTCCGCCACCAGAGGAGGATGGTGGGCTCATTGAGGTGAGTGGATCAGCTGTACATATACTGTTACATTACATGATTTGTGTTACATGACACAGACTAACTGGGATCAGGTTGTTGAAAAGTTTGATGACATGAACCTTCGTGAGGAGCTGTTGAGGGGTATCTATGCATATGGGTAAGGCATTAATGGAAGTTGACTGTGACCTTTGATCATTATTCTATATCGTTATAGTTTTGAGAAGCCCTCGGCTATTCAACAACGTGCCATCATCCCTTGTATACAAGGTTCGGTCTCTTTCTCTATATACAATAACTTACTCTATCACTGCAGGGAGAGATGTCATAGCTCAGGCCCAATCAGGTACTGGTAAGACAGCCACATTTGCCATCTCTATTCTACAACAACTTGATGTGTCTAAGATGGCTTGTCAAGCATTGGTTCTTGCTCCCACCAGAGAACTAGCTCAGCAGGTAATGTCTTTAGCATCCTCTCTATCAGTATATCACTTCCTTCTCTACAGATTCAAAAAGTAGTCATTGCCCTAGGGGACTATCTTGATGCTCAGTGTCATGCCTGTATTGGTGGGACCAATGTGAGAGCCGACATTGCTAAACTTGAGATGGGTCAGCATATTGTTGTTGGCACACCAGGACGTGTGTTAGATATGATATCACGCAGAGCACTGGGTTAGTAATTCAAAAATTGATGTATGATACTTTTTACCAATGGTATTTGTAGATCCACGCAATATTCGTTTATTTGTGCTGGATGAGGCCGATGAGATGTTGTCACGTGGCTTCAAGGATCAGATCTATGATGTATTCCGAAAAATGCCTTCCAATACACAAGTTTGTGTGTAGACGTAATAATGGTATTGTAATATTCTCACCTTAGGTGATATTGCTATCAGCAACAATGCCCTTTGATGTACTCGAGGTTACTAAACGGTTCATGCGTGATCCGATTCGTATTCTTGTGAAGAAAGAGGAACTGACCCTAGAAGGTATCAAACAGTTCTACGTACAAGTAGAAAAAGAGGTAAGCTATGAAACACCGTTGTTTAGCCTCTAATCGACACCCTCATTCCAGGAGTGGAAGTTAGATACACTATGTGACTTGTACGAGACGCTCACCATCACACAGGCTGTGATATTTGTCAACACTAGGAGGAAGGTGGACTGGCTCACTGAAAAGATGCATTCAAGAGACTTCACTGTATCATCAATGGTGTGTGTATATTGTGACATCATGTGTGTACTGGGACTATATCCTACAGCATGGTGATATGGAACAGAAGGATCGTGACCTCATCATGAGAGAATTCCGTAGCGGTTCATCTCGTGTACTTATCACCACTGACCTTTTGGTGAGTCCTGTGTGATCACATGACCACCACGTGACATGATGCTTGTCATTAGGCACGAGGTATTGATGTCCAACAGGTTTCGCTAGTAATCAACTATGATCTACCAGCTAATAGGGAAAATTATATTCATCGGTAAGTAGTTTGTCCGTATCCGTTTCTATTTCACCGTGTCTCTGTTCATAGTATTGGGCGAGGGGGAAGGTTTGGACGTAAGGGAGTAGCCATTAATTTCATTACCCGTGAAGACGATCGTATTCTCAAGGACATAGAGGTGTTCTACAATACACAAGTTGATGAGATGCCGATGAATGTGGCTGATCTCATTTGAGAGGGCTCAATCACTCTCGCCCTCAGCTTGAACATCATTATCTTTGCCAGCACCAAAGCTATGTGTTGTGTAGAGATGTTTTATTTAATATTATATTAATGATGTGTAGTATTTCTTTCTTTTGTCGTAATGTAAGTACTCATTTATACACATACATACATACAAGATAATATGTCTCAACTATAGGACAGAAGGGGTTGGGCGGAGTCTCATGAGCTGATGGCTTTGTATGTGCTGAGGAGTGTGTTAGTGTGGTTGATGAGTCGATTAGCACTGACAAACACATGCTCTGCCCTGTAGGATCAATACAACATCAGTAACACACAGTACCTCACTGATAATACAACTCACCGCCCATCCTTGAAGTATTTCTTCAGCGTGTCACTAAAACTGCGCGAGCTCTTAACAAAAACTTTCTTGTAACTGTCCAGCGACTGATGTAGTTAATGTGAATTAGTGCAATGTCATTTTGAGTCTGTACCTTCTTATACTCTAGCATTTTAGGTGAGTCTTGGTGCTTCTGTGATAGTTCATTGACAGCATCTAGCACATCCTTGATGGCACTCGCTATATCTCTGCACGAGAGTATCGATTAGATAGACCACACCCCATTATGTGCCTATCAATGTCACACGTGGGGCAATGTAGGGATTTCCACTTGCGGGTTTTACAAGGAGCATGCATATCCCCCACTTGGTCCCTACTAGTGACCACAGTCCAAACAGAGAACACTGTTACATGTCCGCATTAGTATATTTACTGAAAAATACGAACGTGTCAAATGCTCGTACAGTAAACAGCTAGAAAATCCCCATGTAACCCCCACCCTACCCCGTAGTGGGGTGCAACAATGATAGGAACATTCAGGAGCCCATCAAGACAATATGCTCCTGTACAATACACTTACCTAATGGTTTGCAGGAAGTGAGAACGATCTTGAATCTGATCAGGAATGTGGCTCAGCTTTTGCTTGAGAACTATTAGAGAGGAGATTCATGTACACATATACTATTACACTCACTCATCGCTCGCTGCTGAAGGTGCTGGAACTCGTGTATGGTGCACGTGATCCTGTATTCCTCACAGTCGTAGCAGGCTAGCCGTAGTATAGCCTCAGGTAAGTTGATACTAACACCCTCGGCGTCCATCACGCCTGATAGGAACTGCTGGCACAATCCAGGATGAGCTCGCTCGGCCCTAGTGAAAGCGCCGCGAAGAGTTTGTACGGCGGCAATGTTCTTGTCATCTGCTTCAAGCTGTAGAAACGAGATCTCCACTTCTATTTACTTAAGCATATACGACTTACTTCTTTGAATATCGGTTCTAAGATGGCGTGTAATGCCAGCGAGGCAAGCCCCACTTTGTCGTCCATGAACCTGGTGTGTACACTTCTTGCTGTAGCCTGTAGGCGTTCCCGGAACCGCGCCTATGGCCAGGCCCACGCCCAGTTTAACCCCATTCTCACTCACTCGTGCTAGTGCTAGTGATGGCTGCCGTACGAGTAGTAGTGTGCAGTGTATATCTACTAGCCATGGCTACTATCAATGGCTATTCACTAGCTCAGAGAGACAGTCGACCAGTAACCGTTGAACTGAACGCTAACTGGCCTAAAACTCCATTGCTACTAGAATCAAGGTGTTGTACATGTGTCTGTGAGTTCCCTTCTAGTTTGCTTGTACCCGTGCAGTGAACTCATTGCAGAAGAAGATACCAATGCATTCTGGACTTTTATTGATGTTATGAACACACAATATGACTCACACTGGACTGCTAGAGGTAATGTTCTCTTCCTTCTCCACTTCCTCATGTGTTCCTTCCTATTATGTCCCTACAGATGTATATACTGCAGTATTGTCAGCAGCCAAACCACTCATATCTTCAGCCTCGTTTTCTCTTCTTCCCCTCTCACTTTCTCTCCACACTCACTCTCCTGCTGTCCAACTCTTTCAACAGGTACTCAATCTCACCCTCATGCCCATGTGTCCATTTGTTGTTGCAGATATCTCAAGAGCAGCGAACTGTATTATCGGTCCCTAAAAAGTGTTCATCATTTGCAGTTGCTGGTAGTGTGACAGCATGCAGTGTAGACCAGTTGCCTGCCTTGCTGCTAGCAAAGGAAGGGTGAGACCTAAAAACTGTCCCATATCAACAAGTGATCAACGTATTTCTCCCAGCCCACAGCCAGGGTCCTATGATCACTGTCACTCACCACAACAGGGCGGGGCCGTGGTTACTGTGTTCCTGTATGGTAGCATTGGTACCCAGCAGTTCACAGCACTGTATAGAGGGTTGTGGGCAATGAGAGATAATATCACACTGTGTGTGAGACATCATTATGATGCCTCTGACGCTGTTGGTGTCCGTCTGTCCGGGTATGGAGTGCAACTAGCTGTGAAGAGTACTGAATATAAGGCTGTGGATGATACCAGAGTGAAGGAAGGTAGGTCTGTCTTTCTGTCTCTGTGTGTGTGTGTGTGTGTGTGTGTGTGTGTGTGTGTGTGTGTGTGTGTGTGTGTGCATGTGAGGTTAGGTATGTGTGTCTCATAGATCAGGGAAAGGATAAAGATTCTATGTCTACCGATGAAGACCAAAGCTCTTCTGAAGTGGATGGATTCGTTTTCAACAGATTAACGTGACTATCCAACACCTTGCTGCAGTAATTGTCATTTTCTCATCTCTAGGGAGCGTCATCCTAGCCTATCCAATGAACTGGATGAGTTCCGTCACCATCTCATAGTTAATGCTCATGAGATGCCTGATTTAAAGGCCTGGCAGTTACAAGGTGAGCGTGTTACCAAGATCATTGCATCCTCTCGTTATCTTTGCTAACAGATCTTGGGCTACAAGCCAGCCAACGATTGGTAGACAGTTCTGGAATTTCAGCTTTACAGAAGTTGAAAGAGTTGTCACAAAATCTACCTACAATGGTCAAGTGAGTGAGGAAGTAGACAACCAAGTTGCCTATTGTCGCTGCTATAGATCATTGTCTCTTTCGCCTGTTAACAAAGATATGAAAACAGAAATTACTTACAACCATCGAGTGAGCTGCTTCTGTCACTATTACTACCATAATAACTCTCCTAACAGGTCCTAGAGGGAATGGGTGTGTCACCAGGAGACAGCGTGTGTCTGCTGAATGGTGTTATGATATCAGAACTTGACATTTTCAAGTACGTGCATACACTCCGAGCCTATTCCTCATTTAAGTTTTTTCACAGTCTCCTTCCCACTGTGCGATCTGAGCTACTTCTTACTCATGGTCTAAATGATATTGGAGTTCATTCTCGCTATCACCAGCAGTTGGTCACTGTTCCTGTTCATCCAACACTGTCTACTATGGCTGTGGATGTGAGAGGAGACGCCGTTGTGGTAGGAATATAGATGATTTGTGAAGTGAAAAATTACAGTCTTTTCTCAGTTTCTCAATGACATTGAAAACGATCCTCAGTATTCACGTTGGCCTCGTTCTATCGCTGAGGTACACACATACAGGTCTGTGTGCTGTTCACTATTTCTCTCTAGTTTCTTAGACCAGCGTTTCCAGGTACCCTTAGACAAGTCCGAAAAAATGCCTTCACTATAGTAAGATGAAAACTGTCTCAACATATATGATCATCTACTTTCGTCAGGTAATGATTATTGATCCAGCAGCATCAGCTGGTCTGGACCTCCTGCAGTATGCACAGCTGTTCCTAACACACCTCACTCCATTCAGGTGAGTGCTTGATATATCTCACTCACCATCCTCCTCCTCCTCGACCAGGTTGGGTCTACTGCTGGTCCCTCGTGATGCCGCTGGGGTAGCTATCGTTCGTGGGTTCACTGTCCTCTCTGAACAAATTGATCGACATACTGCTCTAAACTGGATGATCAAGGTAGAGTCATGTAACAGCCAGTGTATGGTCTTACTGTGTGACTCCTTCAGTTGCTTGACAACAGTAATGATAATGTGACTGATAAGAGTGTGAGAGAGAGTCTTAGATCACAGTATGAGTTATCTGATGAGCTGTTGAAGAGTGTGACATCAGTAGACATGGAAGATGATGTGGTGACCAAGGTGAGTGAATGTGTGCGTGCGTGTGTTATAAATAATTATTTCTTATCAGAATAGAGCTTTTGTTGCTGCCCGTGGTCTGTCGCAAGTACCTCAAGTGCTGGTCAATGGAGTGCAAATCAGTGCTGAGGAGGAAGTGAGCGAGTGACTCACTTGTCAGTTCCTCTCATTCTCTGAAATCTTAGGATGTAGAGTCAGCCATTGTTATGGAAGTACAAAGACAGACATCATTGATTCAGCAAGCTGTGTTCATGGTATGCCGCTAGTAGTGTTAGTACCATAATACTGTTGTTTTGTTAGCGCCAAATCGCTGATTCTACTAATATATACAACTATTTCATGACACGTCCCGGAGTGCTGTCACGGTATAACAGGCACGTTGTCGCTAAGGATAGTCTGCAGCTAGACCTCAGTGCACCCTCCTCAGGTGATCACCATGTCATCATGTCTTATACTCATCATCATGTCTTATACTGATCTATTGCTATCATTGTAGAGGACCTCATCACCCTATCCTCCTCACCTAGGCAACTATCTGCTGCACTGCGTGAGAAGATGCTCTATTTATCCAATACTGATGGTGGGCATCCACATACCTACTTCATATCTCATTTTTATTTTTTTTTCCAGCTGAATTTTCTACCAAGCCTGTCTCGTTGTGGTTAATAGCAGACTATTCTACTTCTCAGGGAAGAGGCCTGGCTACAGCTGCTATACAATATATAGTAGGTCATTGTTCTCCACCTCCACTAAGCCCACTGTGCTTGTCTGTGTAGGACACAACAGAGGACATTGTCAGAGTGGGGTTTGTGTACAGCACTCCTACACCTTCTTCTCTTGCACGTGCTATCGTGATTGAGGCGATAATGCGCTCCCAACCAACTGTTGTTGCTATGTCAGCAGTTAAGTTGGCTCTAGATGTAGCTAAGCAGGATGATGATATCAATACTATACTGTCAGAGCTGGACAGCAAGAGAAAGGTTGAGGTAAGTGCGAGCAACAAGAAAGATGGTGTTATGGTGATGTGTCCAGGTGCCCAAGTTGAATATGGCTGAACTTCGTCCAGCTGTGAAGAAAGTACAAGAGGATGGAACAATGAAGCTACACAAGGCGTTCATAGATCGTGTTCTCAACATGGCGGACAGAATGACTGCTGTAATCAGCAATGGAAGGGTAGGGATGACCCTTTCGCTTTCTGTTTAAAATGTTCCCAATTTTTGCAGCTCATCGGTCCATTCACTGCCAACGAAAGTTTTGTCCAGGAAGATTACGCTATGTTGACTAAATTTGAGTGCTCTGGTCATGCTGATGCTGTGCTCAAGGAGGTGGAGGATCTACAGCTAGATGACTTGGATCCCGACGATGACACATCTCACCTTCGCTCTGACCTCCAGCTAAAGGTCGCTTCTCTTCTTCGCAGTAATCGAGATCACCAGAGAAGAGTACGGCTGACTGGTCTACGAGAGACTCACAGGTAGAGCCTAATGAGAGCAGTGCTTCTTCATAACCTCTCTCCTACTCTATAGCAGTGTGTCCCTTCCTCCAACTCAGCCTGGGGCAGCGCTACAGGTCACAGCCATTATCAATCCTCTCTCTCAGTCAGCTCAGAAGCTCTCTCCTCTCCTCATCACCTTGTCCTCTCTAGTTCCACTCAACATCACTCTCATACTCAATCCTCTACTGAAAGTATCAGAGTTACCTCTCAATGAGTGAGTCTTTAGAATATTCTGCATTATCATTTTTTCTTTTTCAGTTTTTATCGAGTTGTACTAGAGCCATCACTTACATTTGAGGAAGATGGAAGGTATAAATTTTTGTCTTGTGTCATCTTTTTTCTCTAATATTATTCTCTCAGTCTTGCTCCCGGCCCAGTTGCTGTATTTCAGTCTCTGCCACTCTCTCCCCTCTTCACTCTCAACATGGTCACACCTCACTCGTGGATGGTGGGTGTGGTTAAATCACCACATGACCTCGACAACATACACCTGTCTAGTACGGAGAGAGGAGTTAAAGCTGAGTTCATGCTAGAGCACATTCTAGTGGAGGGTGAGTGAAGATAGTGAGTGTGAGTGACATGACGTCAAATGCTCTTACAGGTCAGTGTTTTGATGTTCATACTGGTCAACCCATTCCTGGACTAGAATATGTGCTGGGTACTGATACTAATCCTCAGCTATATGACACCATTGTGATGGCTAACCTGGTCAGTTTGTTTCTCTCTCTTACCTTTCATTGTCTCACTCCTATTCTATGGTAGGGGTATTTTCAGCTAAAGGCTAATCCAGGAGCATGGAGGCTTCGTGTTAGAGACGGCAGATCATCAGACCTGTATACCATCTCAAGGTGAGTGTCTCAACAGGTAAGAGTAGCTGTCATCTTCATTGTACACAGTTATCATCAAGTGGGAGAGGAAGATGAAGAGAAGGAACCAGATGATGGAGATGACAAGGGTGTGTCAGTAGTCATGAGCAGCTTTCTGGGTGCTGTGGTAACAGTGCATGCTGAGAAACGTCCCGGGAAAGCGAAAGAAACTCTACTGCAAGCAGGCGAAGACGATCGTGCTACTGGTGAGAAGGAGGATGAGGGATTGTTTGGATCCATCACCAAGTTAGTAATGCTCTCTGTCCATCTTTGATGCTATACTGCCCACAGCTTGTTTAAACAAGATGAGCCATCTCCAGCCCCCACATCATCTGACAGCAATACTACTATTAACATATTCTCTGTTGCATCAGGACATCTTTATGAACGGTTCCTTAGGTGAGCATGCTAAGCTATCACCTATTATTAACTCTCCGCCAACTTCTCTAGAATCATGATGCTCACTGTAGTCAACCACACAAGCAATCCTGTCAAATTTTGGTTTCTTAAAAACTTTCTCTCACCATCTTTCAAGGTATTTACTCTATTCTCCTATTAGTTATTTTGTTTGATGTTGTACTCTTGTGACAGAATTCCATACCTATAATGGCGCAAGCGTATGGGTTTGAGTATGAGTTGGTCCACTATAAATGGCCTCGCTGGCTACATGCTCAGAGTGAAAAGCAGAGGATTATATGGGGGTAAGTATCTCTCACATGATAATAAATATTATAATATGCTGTTGCACAGATATAAGATATTATTTCTTGATGTTTTGTTTCCTCTTGGAGTAAAGAAAATAATATTTGTAGATGCAGACCAGGTGTGTTAGTTAATGTAGTAGAGACACGTGGGAACTGTTGTTGCAGGTTGTAAGAGTTGATTTGAAGGAGTTGATAGATATGCCGCTAGATGGAGCACCTTATGCGTACACACCATTCTGTGATGATAGGAGAGAAATGGATGGATTTAGGTGAGCTCACCATGATGCTGGTGCAGTAATATCATTCTTGTTCTAAAAATAGGTTCTGGAAAAGTGGTTATTGGAAAGGCCATCTTGGTAACCGGCGCTACCACATCAGTGCACTCTATGTAATTGACTTGCAACGATTTCGGCAACTGGCTGCTGGAGACAGGTTGAGAGGGCAGTACCAAATGCTGAGCCAGGATCCTAACAGCTTGGCTAATTTGGATCAGGACCTGCCCAACAGCATGATCCATCAGGTTCCTATCAAGAGTCTTCCTCAGGAGTGGCTATGGTGCGAGACATGGTGTAGTGATGAGAGCAAAGCAACTGCTAAAACCATCGATCTAGTAAGCCCCTCTCTCTCCTACTGTACTCTTCACTTTCTCCGTCTCTAGTGCAACAACCCACTCACTAAGGAACCCAAATTAGCACGAGCAATACGTATCATACCAGAGTGGGTACAATATGATGAGGAGATCAAGAAGTTATTAGAGCAAGGAGACTCCAGTACTCCCTCACACCCTGGTCACACCCACGCAGAACTGTGAAGACCTAAATTAATATTTTTTTTCATTTGTAATCATAATTCATAATTTTATGCCATGAAAGTCAGAGAAAGGGATGAGTGCTGCTTGATTATGATAAATTATTAGTCCAAGTCTTCGTCGTTAAAGAGATCGTCGAAATCTATTATAGAGGTGTAAATCTAATAATAGCAGATCATCATATTACCCAGCTTACCATTGAAAAATTTTGTGTGAACAGTACGCTCATTCTGAGCTACTTCGGCGGCTATGGCTGTACCTCCGTGATTACCCTGAGTGGTGCAAGTACTCTACTATGCTTTACTTATAGCTACCAAGGTATCTTTACCTCTTCAAACTCCATCCACTGACCATCCATTGGTTCCTCTGCAGCGTATGTGGTGCCAGATAGCGCCCGCTGAGGCTGATGTTGTCCTGTCGCCATGTTTAAAACCACGCCTTTGAGCACGCCTATATCTATTGCGGAACCACACCTTCCAGTCTGTGGTTGGACGATCGCGAGCAAAGCAATGGCAGACGAGTACAGTGATCTGGACAACGCTACACTTGAAGCTAAGGTGCACTTTATTCTCGGTGTCACTGCAATAATTCCTATTATTTTTCCTAGCTCGCTGAGGCTTCGTCTTACGACGAAAGAGCTGCTCTGCGCAAAGCGCTGCGAGCTCGCAAAAAGCAGCGTGGTGATGGAGCTGCCGCCGTGCGCAGAGGTGCAACTGGTTACAATCGGTTCCGTACCAGCAACACTAGTGGAAAACCGCAACAGCAGTTCATACCAGCCGTTGCTGCAGCAGGAGGAGGAGAAGGGAGAAAATCGGTAGGTTATCCAAACTGTTTGTGCACAGTGTGTTGATTGTGTGCATTCCTACAGCCATCAGTGACACCTGCCCGGTCCACTACTCCCTCATCCACCACTTCGCCCACACCACTCTCTCCTGCTCCACAAACCGCCACCTCCCCTCTCCCACCATCACCACAGCCAACAACTCCCTCTCCTCTTCCAGAGAACGAGCCGATCGAGGAAGAAAAAGATGAAGAAGAGGTAGATGAACCACAGCAGGAACAGGAGGAAGAGCAGAAAGAAGAAAATAATGAGGAGGAGGAGGAGCCTCAAACAGAGCCTAATGATGTGAGTACAATTTTACGTCTTCTTCTTGATGCAAGTGAGTGTGTATTGATCCAGCAATCTGAAGACTGCCAGATGGTAGATAAAGAGAAAACAAAGGAATTAGAACGAGGAGCAAGAATTCAGGTATGCTCCAAGCTATGTACAGTGATCCATATCTGTCCCCCAACAGGCACGTATTGCAGCTCGTTCACAAGAGCAGCATGATGGTGGTTCACCATTTAAAGTGCAGCTGCGATCACGAGATACATCAAAACCTGCCTCCACGCCAGCAACTAAAACAGATCAGTCTAAGGCTGAGTTCCAGGGCTATAAACTGCGCAAGACCCCTTCACAGGTAAGGAGGAGATCAATGAATGCAGTTGAGTAGCCATGTATGTATAATCTGCTGATTTAGTTAGCCATAACATATTATATTGGCTACGCACAGCTGTTAACATTCCTAAATGTATTATGATTAATAGAGCAAAGAAAATAACAAGCCAGCAACCACCAGCAGTCCACGAACACTAGCTGACTACCAGCGCATATCCAGCAAGCCAAAAACAACAGCTACAACAGAAAAGAGTTAGTGATAGCTCAGTAATTGCAATTTGATTCATGTAACTTGATTCTCGTTATACTCTTTCTTCTCTATTAGTCTCAAACCCCAAGGAACATGAGCTTTTAGTGAACTATGTCAACAGTACTCTGTTACTGACTATTTCTCCTGATGGCTCAGAGCTATATGACATGTGCTGCAACCCATCTACCATATGGTATATAATTATTATATGCGATCCTCTTATGTTACATTTCTTTCACTAGTAAACTCATTAACAAGTCTGTTCGTAACACTGTTGACATGCGAGCACTCACTAAGACACCACCTCCTTCTAAGGTAGCTGCTCGCGAGGAAGCTCTTCAAGAGAACATGACATTGGCTGTTGAGAGTGCTCGTGCTATTGGCTGTGCTGTAAATGATGACACAGAGGATAATCTAATAAGAAAGGATCGGGAGACATTTCGACGTCTACTGTTTGATCTTATCAGAGTAAGTCAGCCTCAGTTTTTAAAATGAGAACTTGCTGCTTGTTCGTAGGCTCGTCTGGTCCACCAGCCTGGAATGGATAATGCACCATCTTCGACGTTTGAGAATCTTTCTATTATGATGGAGAAATTGGGGTTGCAATCAGGAGAGACTACAGATGGTAATTGGCGTGATGCAGATGCTGATGAACTACGAAGAGAAGTGGAGCAAAATGAAGATCCAGTTCCACCAACCAGTAGTAGCTGGAGGGAAGAGCCTAGCGACCCCAAGCCAGCAGCTGAGGTGGATGATAATCTCTCGTATGAGGAGAGAGCAGCGATACGTAAAGCAGAGAGAGAAAGACGAAGGAAAGAGAGAGAAGCTCTGGCAACTGCCAAGTGAATACGGCAAAGTTTAGCAGTAGTAAACAGTGGAATATTACACGTCATGTTTTATCAAGAGTAGTATCAGTTGTCCTACCCCCACCCATCTATCATGTGACCTCATCATGACAATCAGTGGTTTTTATATGTGTGTGAAACACTATAATAGTAAAAATTAATGTTCTTAAAAAAAACACGATTATTATGGTGTCACACAGTCATTGATTATGACATAACTAGTGCTCGAATGAAGATACTGTTTCCTTGCACATACTCTGAATCCTCACTCAGCAGTTTAGGAAGGGGCATGAACTTGGGATAACCATATCCCACATTCTTGTCTGTACGAGGACGACTAAAGTAATGTAATCGGGGATCAGGAATAATTTCCTTTTGGTAGTGTGGACCACCAGTACAGTTAAATAGTGTGAGATAGACACGTTTCTGGAAAGGCCAGGGCAAGATCTCATCATAAGGGCCCCTCATCACGACAAAATAGAGAGAAAGGCAATTCAGATTAGAGTCACCAGCTGGGTAGACACACAGACACAGCTTGTACCCACCTTCACCAGTATAAAATGGTGGACTATATACTACTCCACTGGCTGGGTCATCCTTGGTACTAATTATCTTGTCACGAATATTGTATATTCTCCAGGTAAACTGTCCGTATGCTGGGTAACAGCTATCCTCAAGCTCAATCATTGCTCGGGTATTCTGCTCAAGCTCCTCTTTTAGCCGTCGTATTTCTTCTTTCTGGTCTAACACCAATTGTGCCAATGTTCCTACGCGCTGGATGGAACACTCTTGAAGATGAGTAGACAGCTTTCCTCGCTCAACTCTTTCCTGACAGCCAAGTGCTGCCAAACTACAGGGCACCAGCTGCCGAGGACAAGTCACTGTGAGGTGGACCTCCAACTCTTCTTGAGGAATGGCACGACGTTGACAGTTGTTTGGACAAGGAACAGGCATTTTAGGACAAACATCTTTATGATCAAGTAGATCGCAATAAGGCATGGTTTTCTCACAATAGCCGCATTGGACCAAGCGCCGTGGACACACCTCATTATGTTCTTTGATAAAGCGCAGTGCCATCTCCTCACCACACTGCTGGCACTTCCCGTATGAGTGACTGCAGGTTAGCAAATGTGCCTGTCTGTCACTTCGATCGCCCACCCAGGTACATCCTTTCTTGTGATGAGGACAGCGAACTCGCAGTCGATTGATTTGGAGTTTGACAGCATTGTCCGGGAATATGTTCTCTTTAGGAAGTGGTTCCCGATCAATGGGACACAACGCGTTGCCACTGGTTAGTAACTGTTCTATACATACCCTGCAAAAGCGATGGCCACAGCGTGTTTGCACTGGGTCAGTGAGCACTTGAATACAGATCGGACAGCGCAAGTCATCTTGGGGCTCCTCTATGAAAACATCCTCATCTTCTACTGTTTCTATTGTAAGTTTCGAACAGCCATGGGTAATCGATTCTGCCTCCATATTGAAAGTTTGAACAGCTGTACGGC
This sequence comes from Haliclona indistincta, assembly GCA_964017065.1. Taxonomy (NCBI): domain Eukaryota; kingdom Metazoa; phylum Porifera; class Demospongiae; order Haplosclerida; family Chalinidae; genus Haliclona; species Haliclona indistincta. The sequence goes on from OZ024791.1 coordinate 4,920,020, forward strand.
TGACAGTGGGGGATTCACCGAGAATCCGAGATACCCTTCTTCGACTTCGCGGCGCGGTACGCGGTTGAGCTAAAAGGGCGTGGTTATGGGCGTGACAAAAAGTTCATAACAAGCGGGACTTTTCAACCACGAAATGGAGAGCTCGATGGAGAGACCTAAAGGGGAGATCAAATACCGCGAGAAGTATGAAGCTATGCTAAGAGGAACAATGAAAGAAATAGAGGGCAATGTGAGAAAGGCTCAACAGAGAGCAGAAGAGAACAGCAAAAGTCAGACCAAGATCATACATTATGATTGTAATTACGGCTATCACTATCTCTTTATAGTAAGCCAACAAAGAGTGAATTTACTCACAGAACAACTATTGGCAAGTGAGGAGAAAGTAAAGAAGTTGGAAAGTACACTGGAAGAGAACAGAACAAGACAGCATGAAGCAGAGAGTACTGTCAATGTGTTGGTACAGAAGAAGCTGCAGTGTCTAGAATGCATGTGTTGTCTCACAATGTCGGTTAGAATGGACCACAATCAACAACCAGTATACACATGTACAATAGATGATGGGGTGCTCAATGGTGAGTAGACTTGTATCATGTAATACAATAACCTGATTGACTGCAGGTCACACATTTGAGCTAACACTAGATAGTGATCGATGGGAGTACATGTACAGACCTATTGAGCCTGCCGAGAGCTTGTCTACTGATAATGATCTGTGTAAGACAATCTGGTTCCCAGACTACATGATGCCCAGGTTCCTGAGCAAGCTGCTAGCTGAAACTTACAAGAATGCAGAAGAATTTGTGTGGTAAGTGATAATGATGAATAGTAACACTCATTGTCACTTTCCACCCTCTCAACAGTTAGAACATATTTTATGATGTGACAAGACTTGTTTGTTGTATACTGCATGTATCTCTGGATTATTATTATTGACATTTTCATTAAACCCATAATTGTTCAATATCGTCTTTCAAGTCAGCAATCACGGTCTTGGTTTTCTTCATAAGTTCTTGATGGAGTGTTTCAATGTCATGAGAGGCGTCAACTTCTTCCCATCTTCCTTCGTCTTCCTTCTTCAGCAAATCAAACTGGTCAGCCACTTGTTGTTGAAACTGCGATCTCTCATAACGTTCCCCGCCAAAGTCTGCTCGCTGCTGAGCTACCTTGGGAGAGAGTGTGAGGTAAAAAACAATGTCTGGAGCAGGCAGTCCTCTGTCTGGTCCCTTACACCACTCCAAACTTGCCACCTAGTAGGATATTATCCATTTTAGCTGGTGTATTGATCAATAGTATAGGAATACCTGTTTAGCTGAAGTGAATGCCACGCCAGAGTATGCGTATCTGTCGACAACTAGTGTGGTACCATCCAAGAGGAGCCTTCTCATTTCACTCCTGTTTAGTAGAGAATAGTGAAACCTTGCCTATGCATTTCTTTAACTGACTCGTGTTCCCAGCGATTAGCAGAGAAGAGTAAGTGTATTGCACGGTCGTCCAACTGTTGCTCCATCTTCAGATACCGGTCGATCTGTTGTCCAAGAACCGTCGTCCTGTCTAATATAAAAGCGATGCAATGAAGAGAGAAAGAATAGCCCTCTTACCCGGGAAGTGCATCTCTTTGGCTGGCTGACCGGCATCGTTAAGTGCAGCTACTAGTCTCTTGCACTGAGTAGTCTTGCCGGCTCTGTCGCAGCCCTCGAGAACGACCAGCGCACCTCGTTTTAGGTTACTCATGATAGCCCGCCCTTTGCTGAACATCACCCCGGTTAGATTATTACATAATTGGCTGCATGGTGTCAGACACAGTATCTAGAAATTAATCCACTAACTCTGTCAGTGTCTTCTGTGTGAGAAGAGCGCTGTCAACAATGCTTGTATCCATGGTTCTGAACTATAGATACCATGCATGAACACACTGCAAAGATCAATGATTCATTTTGCTTTGATCAATGAATAACACGATGAGGCTATGTTAAGTTGCTAATTATTGTGAGTGATGATGGCAGTTGTGATGTTGAACTTTTCAATGGCTCTCTGCAACACAAAGAAAAAATTAATGGAACACGACAAAATAAGTGAAACAAAATAGTATAATAATTTTTATGACGTGATGTAGGAACAAGAACCTATTATAAAAAATTTAGTGCTCAGGACACTGGCTCAGGACTTAGTTATACCAGGTCTCATGACAGTTTGCATGCCTTATTCTCAAGTCATGCTAGTAATGAATACCTGCCAATCTTTCATATCCAGAGACACTATAGACTGACACTTTGTCTCTCTGCGAGACTGCCCAGCAGCATCTACATTGCTAGCTGTAGAGAAGGTAGACCATCACTAATAAAATAGAGATAGGATGGTGGTGTGCTTACGCAGGAATATGTAAGGCTGGTCATTTTTCAGTTTAATCCCAGCTCTGCCCTCCTGTATGTACAGTACAGTAATGCAATATATAGCAATACTATTCTGCATACCTTAATTAGGAAGGAAAAGTGGAATATGTTCTCTACAGTGTGAGCATATGACTGTGGATCCACGATGAATGTGAAATAGTGAACATCACCGCTCGCACGACAAGCTTCCTTCAAACAGCGATTCACGTGCTGCACACCACGAGTGGTAGCCTCTTCTTCTTCTTCAAATGAAGCAAGCTGAACACGAATAAAGTCATTACACATACTACTGTCAGATATACCTCCTTTGGCTTCTCCGCAACGACAGAAACCTTCTCTCTGGTAGCAGCTACTCTCCTAGACCTGACCACTACTGGAGTAACTTCAAGTGATCCATACCTATAATAGCATGTCTTGCATCACCAATATAGCGGTGTGCTCTTAGTACTCACATAAAGTTGACTACAGGAGCTAATTTAAATGCAGACATTGCTCTTGCACCGAGCTTCTGCCAGTCCAAATGAGAGCAGCCACCATCCTCAGTCCTCTCTCCACCCATGTATGTTATCTGCAATCGGAACACTTATATACACTGATATTAGACTTACGCTCACCAGTTTTTCACAATAGACCACTGAATCAAATTCAACTAACTCTCCTCGTGAGCTTTGTGCACGACCCCGTGCTATTTCCGAGAGTAATTTGATGTGCTCTGAATCAATGGCCGCTTCTCTTGATGCAACCACTACAAAATGGGTGGAGTCACTGTGTTTACTGTTGGCCTCTTTACCTTTCTTCTGAAGTCTGTTGGCTTTCTCGAGTCTTTCCAACACGTTAGCTTGTGTTACTTCATCAGCATTATCTGTTATGAAGAAGTGACCGAGTCATACAATACCGGTAAAATGGCGCCATCAATCATACTGTAAGTATCGATCAGCTGGTCTCGCATGTCCTGACGTAGTGCCCGACGCACTGCAGGATTCCACCGCTCGTCTTTTTCGCCTTGCGTCGCCATCACTTACACTAAACACTACATCTACTTCTGTCTGCAGCTGCGTCGTCGACTCGGTCGTTGAGCTCGAGTCCGTCCGTGTGTCGAAAAATTCCACGTGGTTACATTGTACGTCGCTTCGCCTTTTCAAATTAATTTTTTTTCTTGAAGTTAGTGTGCATCGATAAGTGTGATAGTGCAGAGAGCTATATTAATCTGTCTTGAGGTAGCAATGTAATTATCGTATTGTCATTTACGCCCTTCAGTAGAACAGGTCCTGTAAACTCAACCACCTATACAGAAAGAGTAGCATGAAGTCTGTATTCTGTTAACACTAATAATGCACCTTCTGTTTTCTAGCTGTGAGCAGCGTGCCTAGCAGTGCCTCAAACATTCCTTCACTGCTGTCCTGCAGCTTGCCGTATTCCACCAGTACCTTTCCATCGTCACATCGTTTTCCCACACGAGATATCTCCTGCACTAGCTACAGATACCATTGTAGACTAGCTTGGTCAATCTGTACATTCAGTTCACTAACCTTCTTCATTTCACCTTCCACCCATATACTGGCATCATGGCTTCTCGTAACTGAGCTCTTTTCTCCTTCTAGTCCCCAGTACCCACTTGTCTGTCGGCGATTCTTCTTATGTGTCTTCTTTGCAACGCCGCTGCTTGACGGAAGAAGAGGAGGTGGTGGGGGAGGAGGGGGAGGTGGAAGAGAAGGAAAATGTTCTTCAAAAGATTCTTCATCACTTATATTCTCAATGTCAGCCCTTCTTATTTCTGGAAGCTCACTGATTTTCACATAGTTAGCTGCTGGAGTTGCTTTGCGCTGCTTCAGCTTCTTCTTGGCAGCTATTTTGTTTACTGTGGGGTTACTGCTTGCCAGACGTTGCAGTGACCGTGAGTTCCATGCTGCAGGAGAGGAGGATGGGCTGATGCTGTGATGCTGCTGCTGATCATCACTACCGCTCTTCAATGGTGTGGAGTAAGCGGGTTGACTGAGTGACACCTCAGCATCTTCAAGATGAGGTGAAAGAGGTCTCCGATACTGCAAACTCTGCTTTTGTAGTTGTTCTAGTCGCTGTTTAATAGCATCTTCCTTCTGCTGTAGCAGTTCTAATCTCTCACAGCTGGCATCCCACCCAGCAGAATGGAGGCTGATCAACTGGTGCTTCCTCCTCAATGGAACAGAGCTACCTTCCCAGCTCTCTCTCTCTGGAATCAGATCAAGCTCTTCATCACGAAGCCCCCATGATGGATGAGAAAGAATTGTCTGACTGAGTGACATGTGGCGAGAAGCAGGTAAAGCTGGAGAGTTAATCTGTGCAGGACTAATGAGATTACACTGAGACATTGCTCTAGGACGAAGCAATGATTTTCCTCCAGCACTGTGTAGGCTAGGCGAAGGAGTGTGCTTTAGTTGATGAGGGCTGCCATCAATCCATAGGTCATGGCTTGAGGCTCCACGCACTGTGTAGCCTGTTCTGTGCCTCATCGACGAGTGATCTACGTCCTCTACTAGATTAGAGCCAACAGCACGTGCTACCTGTATAGCTGGACTGTGAGATAAACTGCGTGGACGATCTCTGTTGAGGACATATGAAGCATTAGTGAGAGCATCTGCCCACTGACGAGCCTCATGAGGAGTAGGCGCATAAACATAGTAGGTCCTCTTGAGAACAGCAAAAGAGAAGCATGTGGAGGGGGTGACCAAGCGAGGAAATTTGATGTGGCAATGCTCGGCGCCCAGCCTGATGTCATAGCAGGTATGTGCGACATCAATCTCTCCAAGTACTCTCACTCTGGCTTCTCCCTTGAAGTAGAGCAAGCTGCCGTCACCTAAGAGTTGCCACCATCTCTTCTTCCAGCGGCTCATGGTTTTTGTTCTCTTGGTGAGAAAACCAGACATTAGAATGAGTGGTTCCATGCGATTAGAATGGAAAGCAGGAGGAGGAGGAGGAGCAGGGCGATGAGACATGATGTTTTGAGCTGTATATACATTAATGCAAGATCATAATCACACACAAACATAACTATATGAAAATGCAAAAGTAACAAGTTTACATACAATACTGTAATAACACTGTAGTCGTTGGTATAATAACAAAACGATAATTTTACCCGTGAATCAGTCGATAAGATTCTTAGCACCGCCGTTCTACTGAAGAGAGACGCCCAGTCAGTAATCGAAGCGCGGTAATACTGTCACGAATATTGTTGATGAAGGGCGCCGAGATCTTACTGAGATAATCGATACGCCCTTGACTGAGGTATGTCAACATCCGACCGCAAAGCTCAGCGGGAGAGCAGTCTCTGGAGAATATTCCACTATTTGTGTATTGTTAGTGTGAGCACTAAGTGCCCGGGGCGAGGGTGCGAACAGCATCGGGTTATCGCACCTTTCACTATGGGAATCGCTAATACGACACGCATTAAACACACACCATCTACAAGGCTGTCAATGATGCGAAAATTAGTGTCATTCTATGAATCATAACACAGTGCTACATGTACATGTAAGAAAATAAATTTTTGTTTAAAAATTGATTACTGGTCCGTCAGAGCTGATCGTCAAAGTAATTTTCATCTTCGCCAATCCGTTCCATCCACTCCTGCTGTAGCTGCAACCAGTCCTGAGCCCATTGTTCAGTTTCCTGACCACTGCCGGCATTCCTGACAAGCCGTTCATAAGAGTAAGCAAGGATCGGGTTCTCTTTCTCTTCGCCATCATTATAGTCTTCAGAGGGGACAGGACTAGCATACATTGAGTGACGATGAGGGAGAGTGTCCTGTTCATCTTCAGTCTCGAATGACGGCTGATGGTAGCTAGAGACGTCAAGCAGCTGTGAGCGCATGTTGTGCATTGACAGCAGTTCTAGGAAGAAAGGACACGGAGGTGCAAGGTGCAAGGTGAATGACTAGCTATCTACTACACATACTTGATTTGTCACCAGCATGAGGCCTTCTGCTGCTTATTTCAGGAGTGGTCTGAGGAAAATGATGACAATTTCTACTGTAACAGTGAATAAATGAACTAACTTCTTCGGCCTCTTTCTGCTGTTTCTTCACTAGAGGTTCTACATAGTTCTTCAACCACTTCAGAATGCACTGCTCAGCTACCTGTATCCATTGAATAGAACATGGTACATTGGCAATAAGTTGACACATACATCAATCTGTATGTTATTCTCATGCTCCTCTCGTGAATACAATTCCTGGGGCTCCAATCTTACGTAAATATCCTCAACTCTGTACGCCAACATCCTGCAACAATGGAAATAAAATGAATCGTACGCAGCAAAAAAATCATATACAGACTTCACCTGAGTACCGACTGGAATGAATGATGGTGGGCAATCCTCCCTCCTGGCTCTGCTGCTTTAGTTTGCACCGTCACTTCTCTCTGTAGCTCATCAGCCATCTCCCACAGCAACAGGTGATGTTCTGTCAGCCAAAATGGACGACGCTCCTATAGCAGACAGGACTTACTCATTGTTACTAACTAATGGACTCACCCTGACACCATCCTTTAGACAAAAGGTATAGTACTGCTGCTGCTCCAAAGACCTCAACAATAACTTCAGTCGACCAACAGGAATATGACCCTGAAGGAGTTATGAGCTAAGTAAAGAAAATTGAGATAGCTTACGCTGGCTTTATTATCAAAGACACTCCACTTTCGCTTGAAGTCCTTTATTGCGCTATAGTTCAGCTTAGTGTCATCATCGTTGTAGAACAGTGAAAACTTCTCCAAGAGTACTCCTGTGTTGTAACAAGTGTTATACAACATGCAAAGGAATAACAACTGACCTATGAATACGTTAATGAGGATCAATGGAACAAATAAAGTGAACGATGTAAAATAAATGACAGATAATACAAGATTGCCGCAATCTATACCAGTACAGTATGGGCGGTCAACCTGTGTGGAGACGAAGGAGTAAAAGGAGATAGTGATAAAAAAAACTCACAGCAAGATCCCACATGATCTGGTACCAGTCCTCTCCTGTCATACTACGCAACATTGTGAGAATCGAGTTGGCAGTAGTTCTGAAGTTTACCAGACTGCACAGCATAGAGGACATTAGCTATATCTGCTAATGCATTACTCACTCATAATTGATGGATTCTCCTGACCGCACATTACTGAACAGGACCACGCCCACAAAAGAGTAGCAAAAAAGAATGATGGACACCACAAATATTAGTGGGATACTCTTGATCAGGGTATTAAGAATGGTGAAGAGAAGATTGAGCATTGCACTCTGTGTGTCAGAAACTGGTTGATAGTAGTGACGCAGTGTATGACTTACATATTTGATCAAAACCGTGAATGCTTTGAGTACTGCAAGAATCAGTGCCGTTAGAATTATTCCTTGTTGCTAAGTAGAGTGACAAATATTCATACGATGTGTGGTCGTAATAGTTGTACATACCACTTGCGGCATATTTGAGATCCCATCAGGACCAAAGCTCAGTACTATTATAGCAAATACTATATAGACTATGCTGTAGACTGCCAGTAGCACATCGAAAATATTACGCCAGCTCTGAAAGTAGCCCTTGGGACCAAATGCTATCAGCTTGAGTGTCAACTGGATGGAATTTAACATATCATACACAATTTTACCGATAATGACTCACCTCTACAAGTGAATAGGAATTAAAGAATATGGATAGACAGATACAAGCGATGATGCCAGGGGGTTTGGTATGGTCCGTATCCCACTAAATAGGAGGAGTCAGAGATTGAGAAGAGAATTTTGACATAACGTACTGGTACGACAAGAGTGAGTGTGTTTAAGCTGTGGATAATGGTTGGTAGAACACGATAATGATGATGAATGAGAAAACGGTATAAGAACAGACGAGCCTTGTTACCTGTGTAGAGTGGGTTAGTGCATACATGTACAAGTGGCTGAGAGCTCACGAGGTTCTGGAGGCAGTTTGTAGGGACGTTGCAGCGCTATCCTCTGCAGCAGTTCGGACCATCTGCTCTGCTGTGTCGACAGCAGAAAGGAATGCCCAGCCTTGTGTTCATTGAAATTATTGACAACAATGCCCAACAGTAGTTGCAACACCATGTTGACGGCCAAGAACACGTACGTGTGCATGTAGAACGACATGTACTGAAGAGAGATATAGAGATGAAATCACTTGTACAGGAAAGGCCTTTACTAACTAGATTAGCATTTTGTGCCAGAGTGGTGTTTCTACTGTCAAACAGGTCTCTGCATTCCAACCATCCCTCTAGAGTAAGCAGATAGAACAGGGTAAGGAACGATGACCCCACATTGTCAAAACGATAGTCTCTTGCTACTTGAAACCTAACAGAACGATATCGTAATATCAATAATAGGACTAATGACTTACCATGCTCGAGGAACAAGTATTTCATTATTATTCGTATCTGCAGCCAAAAACTCGCGTGACGTTTTCAGCTTCATCACAAACTCTCCAACACACTCATTCTCAGTTGTGATGGTCGGATCGCTACAGAATGCTTGAGGGTTGTTCTCACTTGTGCCTGCAAACAGCTGTACAAGGAATTTATAGTAATTTTATACCACAGTGCTACTATACCCACATACCTGTACACCAAGACTAGCAAACATAAAGAGGAAGAGGAACATAATGAGAGCGCCCAGTAGCAGGTTCCGCCATCCCTCCACCAACTCCCGTACCACACAACGAAACGCAGGCACAATACTGATAGCATGAAGAGGTCTGATGACTCTAATGGCTAAGAACACAGTGGGCCAGCCTCTGTGTATGAATGGACTCCTTAAAATGATTACTGCACCAACAGATTCTTCTCTCCTGGAAGTGACCAATAATGGAATGGCGAAAAGCAAAGCAAGACAGTCCTGGAGAGAGATGGTAGAGCAGACCCTCACTACTACCGACACACACACACACACACACACACACACACACACACACACACACACACACACACACACACACACACACACACACCAGTACTATGATCCAGTCTAGTACATCCCACAAACTCCTGATGGCTGCATTAGGATTCAGTATGAAACCATTAGCAAGTACTTTAAGTATCAACCATGATAACATCATGACCACATAGAGCACTTCTACTGGCTACAGAAGAACAAGTAGTACAATGAGTGAGAAAACTAACTAGAGGAGTGAAACTCACGATGATGTATTTGAAACCAGTAGTATAATTGAACTCATCAATGTGTACCACTATTAGTGACATCACAACCAACAGCATAATCCATGTAACATACGGTAACATGCTCAGTACCATCCTAACAATGAAGGGGCCGCATGATTGGAGTCATGATAATAGCAATAAATGTTCTCACTGAAAATAGTACTTGACATTGAGAGCAACACGTGAGGCTATGTTGTTAGCTTTACCGACTGGAGTTGGTGGTCTGGAGTAGAACAGAGTGATAAAGGAAATATGTAGCCAAGTTTGAATACCTGCACTGTGCAGTAAGAAGGAAGGAGCAAAATCGCCTCAGCTTGTGTTCCGGTGGCATACAGAATAGCGCCATGTCAAAATATCTGTGACGCTCTCGAAACTCATTGTATTCACTCTCCAACAACCTGCAGTGAGTCACATGATAGTCATGTGATTAGGTCACACGACACGGTACATACAGGCTGGTGTCTGACTGTGTACTGAATGCTCTCTCGAATGAGTCCTTGGTCTGTTTAGTTCGCTTCTCTTCGCTGGCTTGACGATACACCTTAGCATAACTAAAGAAGGACCAGTAGTGTCAATAGGAGATAAGATAAAGAAACGTACTTGAGTATTGCTGTTATGCTGTTGTATTTGCCGTGTAGAGCAGGAGTTTCAGCAGTGAATTCACTATTGTCACTGCTTACTAGACCGAGGCTGCTCAACTAAAATTAGCATAGAATGAAGCACATCTAGTAAAAGAGAAGAACTACCTCTGACTGTCTCCTCTGCAGCTGAGAAGCGTTAGGAACTGCAGCTTGCGAGGTTTGTGTGAGAAGTGGATGAGGCTCCCTGTTGGCATAGTCACCAGACAAGTGCCCTCCACCACTCTCAAAGAAACGCTTCAACTCCACTTCCCTAAGTGAGAGTGGGAGAGCGATGGTGGGAGGGTGTATGACGGTCACTCACTCAATGTTAGGAGCTTCAAATCCAGTATCAATAGGAGGCCTTACATGCTTGGGTTTGTTACTGAGGGAGAAACCAACCAGTATTGTAAAAAAATTGTCAATTTCAAAAATTCACTCACTATTTGAAAATCTTCAAATGCCATGGGACATGTTTCTTCTTGGGCTCCTGAAGCTCCTATATTAAGAAGTAATGCTGTGAATAAATGAGCAGAAGAGCCTTTACCTCCAGCTTTTTCTGCTTTTCGTCGTCATCATACTCAAGATTGTCAAGTATCACAGCTCCAAAAAAATTGAGGAATATCTAAAAAAGGACTAGTTTATTCTGAGAGCAATATACAAGAGCACAGACCAGAGAGGAGAAGAGATGTATAGCGATAAAGTACATGTTCATAGGAATCCATCCTGTGTTACGACACATGACCTCACTAGTGAGATCAGTCCATGCCTCATTCAGCACAATCTGGAACGTTGACTGAAATGCCTGCACACACACACACACACACACACACACACACATATGGATAGTGAAAGTTTTTCGACAGACAACTAACAAATAAAGTACATACAAGCAATTAGTGACTGCTATGCTAACATTGTGTGTGTGTGTTACTATTACTCACTTCAAATATGTTACCAAAGTGACCACCACCTACACGCTGGCATCCAGAGGCTGGCTCAAGATAACCAAATATTTGCATATTGACCACTGCTAGCCACAAGATGACTACAAGTGTTATTATTAACAGAACCACTATCCTTTTGTTGCCTGTGATTTTGGAGAAGAACTCTCGTAAAGGTTTGAAGGAGCGAATCAAGCGAGGGAGTCGAAGAGCCTGAGTGAGAGATATAAGGTGCAGAATATTGAAATGTACTAGCATTACCTGAAAGATAATTAGTCCATTAGCTGGCAAACTGGGATCGTAGAAGCTATTAGAAGGTACAGCAGCCACTAGTCCACCCACAGCCAGTACAATGAGACACCAGTAGTATGGGCGGAGTATGAACCCCTTCACCTGACCACAGATCGCATGGAACACGAATATCACTAACACCTCAACAAAGAGTGCCACACTGACAAACACCTATATAGGAAGAGTGGGGAGAGTGAAGATGAGTGGGTATAATAACATACCTGCCAGCCTTGAAGTATCCTGACATGTACGCTGTCCATATTATTACTCTTAGTAGCAATCATTATGGCATCAATGAACACTAGGGTTAGAAAGAATTTCTCTATGATCTGCAATACTTTTGAATATTTGCCAAGAAAATCTGAATAACTTGTGCCCTCTTTAGAATGAAGATACAGTTTGTTGTCTGAATTGCTCCTCAAAACCTGCAATAAAAAATTAGTAGTAGTAGCATAAATATAAAGGCAACATACAGTAAGTTGTTTATTCTTAGTCTTCTTCTCTTCGTCTCCTGACTCATTACTAGTCTCACTACGCAGTGCAGAAAATGCCTCTATGATCACAACCAGAAACAGACTTTGCTGAAAGAGAAGTAAGACATTACTCACACACATACACAATGACCTTTCTCTAACCTGCAGCAGAATCACCAGAAAGCTGATCAGAAGTACATAGAAGAGAATCGCCATAACCATGGAGTGTCCCATTATAGCAGTGTACATCATGTAACTCCATAGCTCAAGAGTAGATGCCTCGTATACTGCAAACAGACCATCAACTAGAGAGAGAAATAGAATATAAAAACATGTTAGTGACCCTGACAAAACTAACGTATCACTCTGAATTGTCCATAATACACTAGACTGCGATATCGGAGGTCATAGTCATCGGTACGTTCAGCTGTGAAGTTGAAGTTGTACCGTACACACGACACATTAGTGTTTGTACTGTTCATAATGCACAATTTGCTACTAGTGCTGTTCGGGAAACAGTGAGTGATTGGGATCGCCAAGGTCCTAGCAACAGAACACAAATACATGTTAGCTACAACTGTGTAGCTAAAACACATTAGGAAATGATTGTACAAGCACAACATTACGATAAAATTCCACATTTTTCACATTTCAAGCACACTACACAAGAGCTCACTGTACTCCAGTTTCGTTAGTAAACACGCAAAAATAGTCCAAAGATCCAATCATGTGCACACCGATGAGAGCCAACAGAAAGACGAATATAAAATAAAACATTGTGACGAAAGCCAACTGTTTCAACCTGTCATAGAAAGTGTGGCTGTGATAGATTCACTAACAAGGTGGGTGACTCACTTGAAAAGAGTCCAAAGCTCACTGAGAGGTAAGGAGCTCCATTTTATCGGTATTGGTAGAAAGAGTTGAATCACTCCTGTAATGGAGACAGCTCTAGGAACAAAACCCCAGTAGAAGCGGCCATCGATGCATACATTGATACTGCGATGGATCTGGAGGAAGAGATAAGAGAGCATATTAGTGAGGATGGTAGCAGCGTCTTACCCCTATCCCCACAGACCACCACAGAGACAAAGTGATAAGCAATGTGAACGAGATACCAATCCAATGGCTGTAACGAAACAGACCTTTCTGCTCTGCTTCTGTAGACTGAAAGAGAAGGAAAAAAGGAATAGAGATAAAGCTGTCATATTAGCTCACCCCCATTGCACTTTCATCCCACAAACACAGTGCATAGGCTAACTGTACTATGAGTGATACTGTGAATACTAGTGCTAGTATGAAGTCCAGTATAGTGATCACAGTGAACTGAATCCTGAATGAATTCCTCAGCATACTGGGCTCAGAACAGTTGTTAATGTCCTGTATACTGGCTAGAGTATAACGATCCCCTCCATTAGCAAGAGGTACAGACACAGCTAGCACGAGTAGGTTAAGCAAGTCAAACACACGAAACACTTGCTGGGCACGCTTATTCTCAATCAGGAATCGCCACCGTGCTTCCTTGCTGTGAATTACACCTTCGCCTTCTTCTCCTTCTACTGTATGCTCGCCTGATGAAGAAGGAAACAAAAGTTATTATGCAACGCTGTGCTGTCATGTGATTACATACTTTCCCCAAAGTCTTGAGTCTCATCGTTGAACGAGATGACAGATGGCTTGGCTTGAAAGGACACAGTAGCAGACGTTCTGCTCGTCTTCTTGTTGTAACGCGAACGAGTCTGCTGTGATTCGTCGTCCTCAACAGTGCCTACATACCGAGCCGCCATTTTAGGGCTAAGGCTCGCCACACCTACAACCACACCCATTTGTGCAGCATGGACGAGAGTTCTATTATGAGAAACGTGAGCTCTCTTTATTCAGCTCTGTTAGTTAGGTTGACAATTTATTGTGTGTAGATGCGGCAATACGCCATGGTATACAACCAGCTAACAGAGAAGTGTTTCAGACACTGCATCAATCAGCTTGGTAGGGGATCTCTCTCTCAAGACGAGGTGACGTCATTACGACACTGATTCTTTGTTCCTGACTCTGGATCACAGGTAGACTGCACTGAAGTGTGTGCAGAACGACTCATCAAGGCTACCTACAGAATCACATCCACTGCTGTGCAGCTGGGCCCAATGGGACAATCAGGTCCAGTTGGATAATATCAAGTATAATACACCTGTTACTGTGTTACATTCTTTTTAACATATTTTTGTTTGAATTTTTCGTCGCTTGCGTATTGATGAAATTTTTATTACTGCAATTAATCAGATTCATTACTGTCTTGATTTATTGACCGGTCGTACCGCGTTACCGTATGTACCGTACCGTGCTCAATCGGATGTGCATTGCGCATGCGTTGGAGACAGAGCAAGTGAAAAATACGCGGTACGCGTCATCCTCGATCCGCGATACGATCCGCAGACTGTGAGCTAGCTGCACCTCCAACAAGATCAAAGGACTTCCGAGTATTTGTGAAGTACTACTTGTGACTGGAGAAATGGCGAACAGAGTGGACATGGCTCTTGGTGAGAAATCAAGGACTTCAGACACGCCCACATTTCAATCTCGCTCCATGATCCAGATGATATCATAGCGCTGGACAGAAAGCGTGGTGGAGGTGGGGGTAGAGGAGGCAGGGGAGGACGAGGCGGTCGAGGCAGAAGTGCTACAGGCCGAGGGCGTCAAGGTATTAATACCAGAGGTGGTGGTGGTGTGACAAGAGGACGTCGTGCTTCTGGAAGAGGGCGTGGTCAGCAAGTGAGCCTGCCTGATATACTGTCTCATGATACTAAACTGTGGGTGTTCCACTCCATCAGACTGGTCGTATGCAGCAGCAAGCAGGACAGAGACAGGCTAATCGTGTGACAGTTCTAAGAACACAACAAAGGCAGAGAGTACGGCAAGCACGCCAGGCAGTAAGAGCTAACACAGCTGATCAACGACGCAACATACAGGTACTATTAGCTGGTGGTAATGATTATGGTGATGATACCACCATTACTTCAGTCGCCACAGACTCCAGCAAGGGGCAGAGGAAGAGGGCGCGTACAAAGAGGAAGAGGTGTAGCAACTAGAGGGCATGGAGCAATAACTAGAGGGCGTGGAACAATAACTAGAGGGCGTGGAGCAATAACTAGAGGGCGTGGAGCAGTAACCAGAGGGCAAGGGGTAACAACCAGGGGACGAGGAGGAAACAGGAATACGAATATTGTTGTCACTGATGTTAAATCAAGAATTGGGACAGCGAGAGGTAGAGGTACAGCCAGAGGTGGTCTGAGGTATGTCGGTGATCTAAATCACATTGGTGTCAGTGTGTGCATCACTGCAGAGGGCGAGGAAGGGGTGGTAGAGGAACTGGTGCAAGAATGGGACTTCAATCAATCACTAGTGCCAGAGCTCGTCTTCAAATGGCAAGGTAACCCACCTTATCAAACTCCCTAATGTAATTCATATACTCTTGTTAATTTCTCTGTGTCTGACATTGCCTGTTATTGTGTAGAAGTCAAGTTGCTTCTAATGTTGGTCGAAGAAGAGGATGGAGTAGAAGAAGAGGACAGCAACAGCAATCACAGGCACCAGTGGACATGAGAATGCAAGTATCTGTATCTTCACCACCTCCGGTTAGGATATGTGCTGTGGGAGTACTGAGTGTAGATAATGTTTTGTGCTCTACTTCAGTTTGAGGATCCTTCAGGAGTAGATCTCATTCCCGAATTAATGGCATCACATCATGTGAGTATCTGTTGCATTGTGTTGTACTTTTGTTACCTTCACTATCAATGCAGACCACCAAGTCACTCAACAGCCGGTTCACTCCAGTGGGCACGCTGTCTCCTGTACCCAGACTAGTACTGCCTAATGGCCGGGCAGTTAACTATGCATCATGATGTATTACTATTCCTCTGTCTTTTTTCTCGTTATTAAAATGCAAAGTGGCATGTTAGACTACTTGAATGAGTAGGTGGGAATATTGGTAAGGTCAGCCACGCCTACTTTCGATGGCTTGCCATGTCGAGTTATAGTGCTGCCAGCAAGTTCCTTAAACCTCGTACAAAGACAGACAATATGGCTACTGCTGCTTACGACAACTGGGTAGAGCCATACTTGTCTCCTGAAGTGGCTCCAGCCCCGCTACAAGGAGCAGCTTGGGTACTGGGAAAGGACTATCTACTGCCCCAAGGTACGTGTCCCACGAAGAGAGAATTCGGAGAATTTGTCATAATACTATTTCTATATTGATAGAAAAGCCGGCTCTACACAGCGATGTACAGAGTAGACTGTGGTTTACGTACAGAAAGAACTTTAAAGAGATAGGTGTGTACGTGATGCACGTGGTGTCAACACCGCCTACTATGATCCGTGTTTTGTGCAGGTGGTACCCAGTACACTTCAGACACAGGATGGGGCTGTACACTACGCTGTGGACAAATGATGCTTGCTCAGGCTCTTCTCTGTCTCCATCTTGGAAGAGGTATGTACCAATATGAAAACATGTCAGCGATATACTGCAACCTATTTACATATGTGTGCGTTTTGATCATGTTCGATCATACTGTCTGGTTGCTAAAAATTTGCAGAATTGACTAATGATGTTTAGAGAAGACATGCTATTTCAAGAAGTATTTTAATTCTTGTAGACTGGGTATGGGAACCAACTTGTAACTCGAAGTACAGAACTTACATGAAAGTAAGCACATAATATGTACAACTACAATGTATTTAATAATGTGTTTACAGATACTCAGAATGTTTTTGGATAGCCGTGACAGTATTTATTCAATACAACATATTGGTGAGTGTTGTGAAAATATTTGAAGAGTATTTACAGATTTGCTGTGACTATATTTTAGCGCTTCAAGGAGCTGACTTTGGACGTGAAGTGGGACAATGGTTTGGTCCTAATAATGTCGCTCAGGCTGTAAAGTTAGTCACAAAACAGGTAGTATACCTATTGTTCTCTTTCAATTCCTGTAGGAGATTGTCACTACATGACAGTTGGAACAAACTTGCAGTTTATGTAGCCATGGATATGCTGGTCATTATAGAGGATATTAGTAAGCACACGATTGTCTATCTCCTCGTAACTATCTATCCCTCTTCTGTAGAGAATCTGTGCAAGACTCCTTACCAACAAGTCAGTGTGCCTGTCAGTGTCACAACCATGGAAGGACACTTGATCACATCCTCTTCACTAGCGGACTACAGGTTCTCACGATCAGATCCTTCAATAAGTGATTCGTTAGATAATGAAGATTCATCGACAGCAGAGCTTACTGACACTCGCGACCAAGCTGCGTTGTCATTTGCACCCTCTTCTCTACCTGTGTCCCGGTCTATCTCTAGTGATCCACAAGTTGACAGCAGTATATTACACCTCAGTATGAATGACGCCTACAAGATGGATACTGCTACAAAGACTGATGAAACATCTTGTCCTTCATTTCGACCGCTACTGTTGTTCATTCCTCTTCGCCTTGGTCAAGAAAAGTTCAATATGGAATATGCTAGTGCATTGAAAGCATGCTTCAGTATTACACAGTCTGTGGGTATTATTGGTGGACGACCAAGACATGCGCTCTGGCTGATTGGATGCAATGGTAAATCATAGTTACTGTTTAAGCATTATCGATAACATATCTTGCCGCCAGTAATAACAAGAACACCTGGTAATGTAATAGCAGTTGTATGGCGGCAATTGTGGTTACTTTATGATTGTTCGTGTTTGGTTTCCTGCTATACCTTTCTTTCTCTGTTTCCAGAGGACACAGTGTTTTACCTAGACCCTCACACCACTCAACAAGCTGTACAGGTACCTGATGGCTGGTTCATACCTGATTCATCCTACCACGTACAACAACCTGATCACATGCCCTTATCAGACCTCGATCCCTCCCTTGCTCTAGTTAGTGACTACTAGACAGATAGATTGACATGATAGTCTCTTTCAGGGGTTTATATGCAGGAGTGAAGCTGAGTTTGATGATCTGTGTGTTAGACTCAGACAGGTACCTATCCTCAATATGTTATCCAGTCACCCTTTCCTCCTTACTACAGGATGTGCTGTCAAAGATGTCTTATATGTTTGAGCTGACAGAGAAGCGCCCAGCATACTGGGGTGCACCGGAAACTTCTTTAACACCTAAAGCAAGGGAACGTGAGTGAGGCAAGTCGTAATTTCACAAATTCTTTCTCTTCCACAGCATTCGTATTGCTCGACTCAGACCAGGAGAGTGATGAGGGTTTTGAACTGGTCAACTGGCCTCCTGTTGGTGGAACTGAGAAAACCACCACTCAGCAATAACAGGGGCCAGCCCCACATCATAAACTATTCGTTTATTCTGTTGTGTATAAATTGTGTTTGTAAACTGAAAAGGTTATACTATGCTAAAAAGATTCGTTTTCTATATTACCTTGAATATGTTTCATATTGAATGTCAACAGCGGTGCACGTGCTATTCAAAAAACCCATGACAAACACAGAGAGCAAGACAATCATGTAATACTTTATAGTATGCACAAAAAAATTAGGGCTGTAAACACACACAGCATGTACAGAGGTGTCATATGAGAGTGTGTCTTTTAAAGTTTTACCACACACTTTGGTAAGCTACACACATAATTAAGAAAGAGCCTCGTATGAGCTTTGCTTGCGGCTACGCAGACGTCCAATAATGTAGGCAATAAGCACAATAACGACCAGTCCAGCTAGAGCAGCACCAACAGCGATTGGTACTATCTTGTTACCTTGACTGTCAGCAGAACATGAGGCAACTGTAAGAAGAGTTTGTGACAAATGATAACTATAATGTTGGATACTTACATTGGTCAAACCCATATTTCACTGCCTCATTGAACTCGAAGGCTTGTACCTGAAAATGTGACACAGTGATGGTCATATTGTAGAAGTCAGCAAAAGAGCCGTTGGTGATAGATGTTGTTGCATTCCTTGCACTGTTGCAGAAATAGGACCGCTGATAATCCAGTTTCTGATCCATCACTTCATAAGATGTACCTTCCAGTTGGGTACCTACAAAATGTTAGTACAAGATGACACCTTATGAAGTACAGGAACTCACCATTAATAGGATGTGTTCCATCAGCAAAGAGATCACCAGGAATAGAAACAGTTGTAGTGCTAAGGACCCACTGACGAGCAGTATCATTAGTAGACTGAAAGAGATTATAACAACAGTTTTCTTCAATTAGAATTTGCACTCACTGCATCGAATGTGAAGTTTACATGGCACTCCTCTTTCATGCACGGCCATTCTAACTGAAGTAGAGCTGTCCAATCACCCTTAACTCCAGTAGTTTTGTTACAGTAACTGTTGTTCGTATTGACAGTAGCATTCGTCAGATTTAAGTGGAGATATTTCGGTTGGCCCTGTAGAGACAAACACAGTATACAGGCATGCAGATAATCACACATGGGCATACCTTGGTTTGGTTACCGCTAACCTTCGATATATTGTACCCAACAATAAAATCCATGCTAGCGTTCATGACAATGCAGCTGTTACCAGATTTAGCATCAAGAAGAGTATACTGTGGTACAGTTGGCGGTCTCACGGGAGAGGGAGTGGGAGTCACATGTGGGGTCTTTGTAGAGGATGGCGTAACAGTCTTGCTGGGCAAGTGCGTTGTAGAGGATGGCGCAACAGTCTTGCTGGGCGAGTGCGTTGAAGATGTAGGCACAACACTAGAAGAGTTTTTTGATGGAGAAGATGTAGGCGCGACAGTCTTCGTGGAAGAGGAATTAGAGGAAGCAGTAGTTGAAGCAGGTACCGTTGTTGCGTTAGGTGTTATTGATACTGTCGTGAGGGAGTGGGGTATCTTCTTCTGAACTGAGCAGACAACTAAAGAAGGCAGAAATAACGTAAAGAAGGATATTTTCGTGCCCGGGCGCCGCCATTTTGACTGTACTAACAGGGCTGACGCAAACTTAGTGCGCGGACGAGTGTGGTAGGCAACATCTTGTAACACAACAGCTTGTTAATACTTACCACTTGTTAGGGCAAGTAAGCCCAGAATTGCCAACCACCTATCCATGAAATCGCTGACACTAGAAAGACCTCTTGATGACCTTCGATCGACTCACGAGCTCATTCACGTGATGCATTCAGGGCGTGACCATTATTGCGTCAGTAGTCTCAGTTGATCCGCAGTGCAGTACATCTGAGTGTACAGTAATGGTCGGGGCGCTGCGCAGCATCAGTTATTCGGTTCTCCGTACTAACAAAGACAATAAAAATTATTGCATGCATATACACTGTATAACACCAACAAAATGATAAATTATTTATAATGACACATTAATACTAATGTTAATTCTATACACAGAGTTAAGAAAGAGCCTCGTATGAGCTTTGCTTGCGGCTACGCAGACGTCCAATAATGTATGCAATAAGCACAATAATGACCAGTCCAGCTAGCGCAGCACCAACAGCTATCGGTACTATCTTGGAACCCTTTATGTCCTCAGCACAACGACTATCTGTGGGTAGCAAGAGAGATAGAAACTACTGCATTGCAGAAGAACAAGTACTTACAGTCATCGAACATTCCGGAGGTGCTGTTCACAAATGAGAAAGCCTGTACCTGTAGATTAGCAACCTCAATAACTGCAGTGTAGTTGGTAGCGTTAGTAGTATGGATATCCATTGTCAAATTGCGGGTAGTATCGCACAGGTAGGACAGGTTGAAAGCCTGCATTGCCATTAGGTTATCAGTGCCGGCTTCGAGCATAGCTAAATAGTAACACAATGAGTCAGTGATAATACTATGATAACACCACTCACTGATAGGCATTAGAGCATCTTTAAACACTACTCCAGGCACGGTAAGATTTATGGAAGCTAGCTCCCAGTTCTCCTTGTTCTAATAAAAGGAAGGAAGGTACAGTAGCCATTGTTGGCACTAGGCTAAGGAACTTACAGACTTAAATAGAAAGAACATGGTATAATTTTCATCAGCTTCAGCAGTCCATGTCAGTGTCAACTTGGCTTGCTTCTCGTCATCTTTACCTGTTGTGCTACAAGTGGAGTTCACTATACTATAATCTTCGGGGACAAATATAAGAGTATCCTACGCACAGAGAAAGGGTCACAATACTGCACACTCATGATTAACTGTACATACATTTGCTGAATCATTCCTAATAAATGAGACTCTGAACCCTATGGAAGCATTGACTGATATACACACACTTCCATTCTCATTTAGTAGCATGGGTGCTATCTTAGCACTCTCAGGTGGTCCAGAAGGAGTAGGTGATGGTGTAACAGTGGCTGCTGGTGTCACAGTGGCTGCTGGTTCAGTTGATGTGACATTATCTTCTCCGCTAGCGACCTCGGTCTCACTCGGATCAGGTACTTGGGCAAAACATAATGCTGAGAGAGAAAACGAACCAGATATTAGCACGTACACTTATTAGCCTGTACCAACTTTAAAACTAGCATACTACTTCGGCGTAACTTAATGCAAAGCTACTTTAATCAACAGCTGGTGCCAAGGGCTCACTCTGGCGGCAAGCTGCAAGTGCCGCACCCAACTTATCTAACGCCATGTTTATTCCCACCTTGCAAAGGTTTAAAGTGCTACCGTACACTCACCGCTTGTTAAAAGAAGAGTAGCTAGTATTTGTAGCAGTAGTTTTGCCATGGCCGATTCGTGAGGAAGGGAAGAAGTATTAGCTGACTGGTATACACGTACAGTACAGAATTTAGAGGCACGTGATCATGTATTATCACATGACTACTATAATTATTAGCTAGGAACAATGACTATACCGTATTACTCTAATAACACGTGTACTAAAATACCATTATACCGTATTGATTGTAAATGTAAAATTTTAAATAATGCAGAAAGTGACCAAAAATGAGCAAGCCAACATTGGCAAGCATAATAATGTGAATGAGCCAACTTGAACGAAATGAGAGCTAATGCAGATTCACTGATGATTGGCTGAGTGCCACTGTGCTAAAGGTCATCACTGTTGACATATACTTTTATGTGTCCTTGGTAGTCGCCAGCTACTACCACCTCTCCTATATCCCTCAGACCCTCATCTACTGTGATACCAGGCACTGGAGCAAATATTGCCGCTGTAACTGGATAGGCATGTGCTGGAAAGGTAGGAAAAGATGCTGCATACATACGAATTCGAACAGCACAATTATAATTATACCTGTGAACATTTCATAACAGTCATTTCTGTCTCTTCGCGAGGATGACAGTTTACTAAAGTCATGATGAGTTTTCCAGATATACACAAAATTATCCTCAGATCCACATACAATGTACTGTCCATCTCGACTGCAGTGGATATAATGATAACATATTATTATTGTATCATTGCATTATACGTACCTGAATGATGCTCTTATTTGGCTACTAGCATTGAGACACCCTCTGTACTTACAAGTGAGGGAGTGATCACGGAGGTTGTACAGTCTGATACGTGAGTCATTAGATGTCACTAGAATCTAAAAAAATTAAACCAAAAGGAGACAAATAATTAAATTCAAGTAGCTATAGTAGACACTGGGCTCCCAAGCCAAATATAGAGAAAGAAATTATTAAGGAATATAACGTACTTTATCTTCTCCTGGTAATGGTTCAATTCCACTAATTTTTCGACCACGATTTTTACCATGACGAGACTTGACGTGAATTTGAGTGTGATATTTCAAATGCTGCAAATACATCAATGCAGGTTATGAATCAAGCTCACTCTGTCCCTCACCTCTGTCTCATAAAATATGCATCTTCCATCATACGTGCCAGCCACTGCTAGTTTACCGTCATTGCAGAAATTTGCAGCTGTGATAAAGTGTGAGCCTAAAGATATAGGAAGGTGATGGCAACATAATGAAGGCAGACAAAGACCTCACCTACTCCTTCTATTTCATTCCACAGAGCAACTTTCTTGTCAGGAATATTCCACAGTCTCAACTTGCCATCAAGTGAACCGCTAAGAAAATATCGATCGTCCTAAAGGATACAAGGCGAAAAGATTATGAGAGATGACAACAACTCTCCTACCCGAGGATGGAAAGCGATTGCAGTGACAAAGTCCACATGTTGAAAACAACACAGACACTCTGTTCTTGAGATATGGCAGAGCCTGGAGTAATTGGAACAATATCTCTACTGTGTAAATTAACAAACTAAAGACCACATGATGTACCGTAGCCAAATTGTACTGTAACATTTCCCACATACAGTAGCTATCGCTTAGTCTTAACAACTACATGATAACTTTACTTTCGTTGTTGCCAAAAGAAAAACAACTATATACTGTACCAACACAAGCATCTGGCACTATACCATCAGTAGCAGACAAACCTGACTGTCTTATCCATTGATGAGGAAAGGAGGAAGAAATTCTATTTAAAATTGATGGAGTGATAAATTAATGTAAGAGAGAACTAGCTACCTTTGACCAGGAGAGATCCAGGACATCGGCAGAGTGACCATGGTACGTGCAGAGTGGCTGGTCTAGAAATGGCTTGCTGTTAGCAGGAGAAGCATTCTGAAAAGTACGTTAGAAAGTTGTGAAAAGGTAGTAAAAAGTTACATACTAGATCGGAGTTGCTGGTGCTGTTGCTCGCCGTGCTAGTCTTGTCACTGATACTATCAGCACTGGAGTGGACACCTGCTGACAATCAATTACCGCACAATGATCCATGTTCAATACACTCACCCATTCTTGCATATTTTGACTGGAGCTCATGAAAGAAAGACGAAGCATTGCGCAACACCCAAACTCTCTACAGCATACAACCATAGAGTGCCAACAGTTACCAACACAAGCATTGAACTCACCACAACGCTATCCTGGCCACCGGTAGCAAGCAGTCGACCACATATTGAAAACTTCATGACCCAAATAGCTCCCTTGATTAATAACATTAATAACTACACAAAATACTAGTCACAGAACTAACTTGATTGTGCGTGAGTTCTTGCTTGAGACGCACTCTCTCAAAGTCTAGTTTGCCTTTGTTATGAGACGCTGCTTTGTACTACATATAATAATAGCAATAATTACAGCATGCGTACCCTAGACACTCTAGACAAGTGTCTGGAGTTGTACACAACATCAGTCTCTACCATACACAGCAATGTTGCTCTTACTTTAACTGATTGCTGGTCGTGTTCTGGTGACAGATCTTCCTCTGATCCGGATGTAGATCCATGTCGGCCTAACAAGCAAAAAGACAAATTAATGATAATTGTTATAAACACTACAACAAACCATCTGATCTTAGCTTTCTCTCTTTCCCTTTTACAAAGAACTTGCGAATCTTCTTTCTGCAACACCGTGTAAAAGCATAGCATAGTTATACAATTCAGGTACCTTAATTTGGGTTTGTGCCGCTGTGAGCCGTCGTTGGTCCCCTCAGCACCGCTCACCTCTCCTCGACTGGGTAACACAACACTATCCACCATCTCTTCTCATTTTTGTTAACATACCTCTCCCTCTCTCTTAAGTCACAGTAGCTGTCCACCGGTGACTTCCCCTGTGGAATCATTCTTTCCGCTGCACTCAGTGGGAACATGTCCCCAGTGTCTAAATTCTTTACTATAGTCTCCTCCAGAATTTGCTGGAACAAAAAGACTACAGTTAATACACAATACATATTCTACACTCACTGAATCAGATGGTTGTGGTCCACCATCGACCTGATCTGTTCCCTCCTCCTCTCTACTGCCCTCCATTGTCTGCTCCATGCTGTCCATCAGTAGACCACCAGTGTCACCATCAATACTCTCATCATCTGATTGAAATATTATCACACCAACTCCAGTGTTGTTTGATCCGGCAGCTCGTGCCAAGAGAGCGTCACAAGGCTCCACCTCCTGTTCTCTTGTTACTAAATCAGGTGTTAGCTCTAGACTGGTGTCACTCTCTATAGAAATGGAGGGAAGAGTGTTGTCGCGAGGATGGTCTCTTCTCCTTGCTCTACTGGGCTCCGTATGGCTGCGCTGTCTCTGTGACACTACTAGTTGCTGGGGACTACCTTTAGCAGGCTGAGGAGCAGACAAAAGGCAGCATCACTACCAGACGCAGTGCTTCTCTTACCTCCTCTGCTGAGCTGCCTTCTTTACGACGTTGCTTTCTTCTTCGTGGCGGAGGAACTGGGTGATCCTCCACACTTTCCGTCAGACTGATGGTGACAGCTGTTGCACAATGTACAATAGTCCCAATATACCTCTCCAGCATTGCCAACATACCTCGGTGGGTTGTAACACTAGGTAGCTGTGATCCTTCAGTTGCTGACTCCAGCGACAACCGTGGAGGTTCACTAGTCGAGGAAGAAGTGCTGATCGCTGAGACCTTCTCCATCGGAGCTGAACTGTAGGAAAGAAGGAAGCGATGAGGAAAGTAGTCTTTCACATAATTTCATATTTTTCTCACCCTTTTGGACGAGGTTGAGCCTCTTCTCCTGCGCTGTAGTAAGAAGACTCTGAATCGGTGTCTGCCTCTCCGCTCATTATCCCACTAACTCTCTGTTAGGAAAACAAGCGGTGATATGGCGTCAACACCAGTAGTAGCCGAGATGTGGATCTTTAGAGAGGGAGGAGTGGTTACTGAGCTGCTTTTTCGTTTAATTAAAGGCGTGGCACCCGCCTAGCTTGAGCACTTGTACGTTTTCAAAGCAGTGCCTGTCTAAGCGACTACATGTCTGCACATCAGTGCACAGCTTGCGATCTGTAATTTGTAACGTTGAATTTTTCACTGAATTAGTGTGCTGTGTCGCTGTTCGGGCAGTGCATTCCAAGACAGATAACACTGCTGAAGCTCATTGTCGTGAAAACACCAACAACTGCTCGATTGGACAACAGTTCAATTGTGGAGTGCAGCAGACTCGCAGATCTCTGTGAAAATGGTTAGTATCTGTACTCACGCACCTGTTACGCACAAGTAAAATGGGTTACTGCATTAGAATCTTGCCTGTGGCAAGCTAGGGCTGTGATTGTGGCAGCTAGTTGTGTATGGCTGCACAATGTTTATTACCGGTTCGGTAAACCGCACAATGACAATATTTTCCCCTTGCAGTATGGGCTAATATATAGCACTCTGCAGTCACTAATTATTGAGGAGTCTTCAGAAGAGCAATGGTTGTTGATTCTGTAAGTATCACACTGTTTACCAATCTCTGTTATCATTGCAAATTCATTCAATATAGTAAGGAGGCTGATGTTCAACAAACCGAGAAATTCAACGATCATCACTACTATGATGAGATCATGCTCCATAAAATTGTCGCCGCAGCTACAAAAGTACTTGGTATGCTGTTGCTATAGTTACCACTACAATATCTAGTACAGTGATTTGTACAAGCTGCTGTGAATTCTATTGTTTGATTTCAGATGTACCTCTGCCAATTTTATTGGAAAAATTTGGAGCAAAATTCTTTGAGGTCAATAAATTGTCTGGTCACAGTCACATGCTGCTAGCCCTTGGGCACAACCTGTATGGGTTCCTGTGCAACTTGGACTCTCTCCACAGCCATCTGTCCTATACATACGACCAAATGCAGGCACCCTCCTTCAAGTGTGAGAAGACCAGAGAGGGCTTAACACTACACTACCACTCAAAAAGGGAAGGGCTACACTCTATTGTGTCTGGAATAGTCACAGCAGTCGCCAAAGAATTTTTTACTCTTGAAATCGAGATGAGCGTAGAGAAACAAGAGAAGATAGAGTCAGACCGACTGTCTAATCACTACATATTTGCTATACGAGTCAAGGACTCATGCAGAACAGGGAATTATATGGAGAGTAAGTGAATGCACAAATAATGTGATTACTAGTAAAGAAACCTGATTGATTACTAGTACTGACTAATGTAGCTGTGAAAACATTAGTGACAGATTGGTAGTATGCTTACACCACAACCCTGCATACTTACTAACACACTAACTATTGTTTTCGTTACACAGGACTAAGTGGAATTGCTCCATTTCAACCAGCGTGCTCTGCTCGGGACAGTGTGGAAGTGAGACTAAATTTTAATCAACCAGCAACTTGTCCGCTAGGTACAGAACAGGAAGTGGAAGTGGTGGAAATCACTTCCTCTCCAAGCATCACTTTCGAGCACTCAGACGAGAAACAAGACAATGGCAAGCTACCCAAAGAGAGAGAAGAAAGAGTGAAACAACAGATTTACGATATTCTTCCTCTTCGGTTGAAAGTTCCTCTTCTTCCACAAGTTGAATTATCCTCCGGCGCCATATCTCAGCACAGACGGAACAGTCTCTTTGTTCCATCTTATGAGGAATGGCCGGTCAATCAACATTTCTTCCAACGAAATTTCCCGTTTCATGTTATCTTTGGTCATGACATGGTCATCACTCACATGGGAAACTCCATCAAGCGTCTTTACCCATCTGCCGTGGGGTCTGGAAGAAAATTGACCGACTACTTCACAGTAGTGCGGCCCGCCATTTCTGCCCTTACGTATCACAGCATTTCTAAGCGAGATCATAGCGAGTTCATATTGCAGACCAAGACACCGGCCATTACAGCACGCCGAGGAACAACGCAAGGTGGTGAAGATAGGTTGCTGCAATTCAGAGGCGAGATGATCGTTATCTCAAAGCATATGGCTCTGTCTCCTATTATCTTTCTTTGCTCCCCACGTATTCAAAGTTTTGAAGACCTACAATTGCAAGGCCTCTCACTCAGTGAAATACCCGTACATGATGTGACCAGAGATCTCATATTGATGACAGGTCACTTGAAAGCAGAAATGTCTATTGCATACAAACTGGAAGAAACCAAGCAAATGCTGGAAATAGAGAAGGATAGAGTGAAGGAAGAAAAACGTCGAGCTGATAATCTTCTTCATGCTATGTTGCCGCAAACTATAGCCGCTGCGCTTACGACAGGAGTAGAAGTCACTGCTACAGAGCATGAGATGGTCAGTATCATGTTCAGCGACATCAAGGGGTTTACTACTATCTGCAGCAAGTGCAAGCCAATGCAGGTTGTTGCTTTACTTAATGACCTGTACACCAGATTTGACAAGAATATTGACACTCATGGAGTGTATAAGGTAATGCTCTACTTATGGGATATAGGTTTACATAGAGTATTAATTCCTATGCAGGTGGAAACCATTGGAGATGCCTATATGATAGTAGCTGGAGACGGGCTGCTCAACACTTCAGCTCTACATGCATCAGCAGTTACAGAATTTGCCTTCAGTATGCGAGATGAGACGCAGCATGTAATGGACCCCACTAACATGGACCAATCAATACAGGTAATAGCAATTGGGTGTTGGCTTTCACTAGGAATGCCAAAAACAGCATTCATACCAAGACACTAGTCTCAGTATGTCATGAATATCATTATTATTGTGTTTTTCTAATAATATTGCTAATTCATTAATGAAGGATATGCCTTTATCAAAATTATTCATTGTTTCCTCCTTTGCTGTCAGGTACGCATTGGAATTCACTCTGGACCAATTGTAGCAGGTGTGGTTGGACAGAAAATGCCTCGCTACTGCTTGTTTGGAAACACTGTCAATCTTGCTAACAGAATGGAATCACATGGGAAAGAGGGCAAGATACACATCAGCCGAGATACCTACAAGTAATCAGTAGCTGTAGAGATATTGACACTTCATTGTTTTTCTCTCTTTCCTGCAGCTGCCTTTATCAGTCACGTGGAAAAGCGTATTATTTTGAATGTCGAGGAAAGATTCAAGTCAAAGGATTAGACGAAATGATGGAAACCTACTATGTTGAGCCAACAGATGAACCAATAAGTACCACTGTATCACTGGAGCCAGCAGAGAATAACCGCACTATGCTGGGTCGCCATTATCGTAGCCACTCCTTTATTGGATTTGATAGAAAGGTCTCCATCACATCCGGTGATGACCGTAGAGTTGCATCTGCTGATTCACGAAAGACCTCAGTTATTTCATCTAATAGTGAACGTAAAATGGCTTCTCCAAATGGTTCTCGTAAGAACACAGCCACTGATATTCAAATACCATCACAACTTCCAGCAACTCCAGAGGTCCCTTCAAAGCAGAGTACCAAGACCAGAAGACAGCATCGGCAATCTATTCCTTCAAAAATGTGCACCCTTATCTAATAACAATACTCTCTTCACTATCTTTTCTTTTGCTATAAATGTTTATAGTCCGTCACTATTTTTTTAGAGAATAATGTGTAATGTTAACTTACTAATAAAGGTCTGCAAAGCATCACTTGTTATGGGTTCATGATCTAAACATAATTTCCTGCAGAGTCCATGTACTTGCAAGAGTATCTAATCCGTGCAAAAATGCAGAATGAAATGTTTGTCCAGTCCTAGTTCTCTGTGTGTAATTTACACTCGTCATGACGCTTAATTTTAATGACTCTTAATGTATGATGTCAAAAACTATTACTAAATGTTTACAGCACTTTATAATAATAACATGGTCCAAGTTCTAAACTTAGTTCTAGTCTAAGTGTCTATTGTGGGTGGTGTAGATAGTCCAAAATTCATGTCCATTGAGAGATCAGGCGGGCAGTGAGAAGGAAGAGGAACTCTGTTTGCTCTTCCATCTTGAGGCAACAACTACGATAGAGATAATGATGATGGTGCTACAGACGGTCATTGCAAGCAGTGTGGTTGAGAAGAATCGGCTGCTAGTCATTGGTACGTTTTCTCTGTGTTCTGCTGGATGAGGGATGGAAAGCAAGCGTCTACGAGCAAGCACTGCTCTTCTCCTTCGTCCACTGCCAGCAGTGACGGGGAATGTTGTGTGTGACGTGCTCACTCCATCATCAATAGAGACAGTGACGCTGTTCACATTAGTATCCATTGCTTGGTTGATGTACGTCAAGCTGCGCAGCACTGTTTGGTAGTCAGCAAGTGGAGCCATGCCTACTAGCCTTAGAGTACGAGATGTCACATTGAATCCAGTGCTAGTAATTGCGGTGCCGCTTGTGTTGGCGACTAGTGATTCCAGACAGCTCAGAACACAGGTAGAGAACCCGGCAGGTGGTCCTGTCGAGAGGAGTACAGCTCCTGCAATGTTTCCATAGAAGTTGAGATCATAGAGTTCATTAGCAATGGCTCTCGCTCCAAGCACAAATACATGTGAGTTGTTAGCGCTGTATCCCTCAACATCACCAGTGAGTGGAAGACCTGTAAGACAATAAAAATGTGTTAAAATTTATCTTTATAGCATGTAGATCAACTTACTGAAGACTTGTCCAATCATATTCTTGTATGTTACTGCCATGTTAGGTACAATAGTTCCATCAACAGAACATGACACCATTCTGTTCAGATATCGTAGCATGATGAAGTGATAACTGCCATCTGTGATAGTATCAGGTAGCTGGAAGACAATGCGGACCTGTCCCATCAACCCAGGAATATCTTTCTGTTTAAGCGTGACTATCAACTGATTCTCTGAGCCATCTATGAAAACAGCAAGATAACGTTCTGTCCCAGCTGTGTTTGAGAAGAACACCACATAGCCGGATTCATCTGCTGTCGGTTGGAGCCAAAATGCCAGAGTGAATTGAGAGATGGTTCCACTGAATTGAGAAAGATCTGTATTCACAAGTGAGTATCCACTACCATCGTTACTGAGGATACTGTTGTCATACATGTCAGACATGATGGCTGCTCCAGAGTAGCTTGTAGAGCTGGTGATCAACTGAGTAAAGTTCGCAAGACCACAAGTGGTAGCGTATTTGGTAATGGCATTTTTCTCATCTATACACACTCTACCGGAGAAAGGAGAGGGCGTTAGAGGAGAACCATTTAGTGTCACACTAGCACCAGCAAGATCAGACTGGTCTGGATCGCTGATGACTATGTCACCAATGAGCACTGTTGGTGTGTTAGGCTGTATGACCACTCCTGCAGTAATGTTAGCCATTGGTGTGACATCATTGCTATCGACTACATTGATAGTGACTGTTGCTGTCCCTGTGCGAGGAGGAGCAAGAGTGTCTACTGCATACACCTCAAATGAAACAGTTGGTCCTGTCTCTTCAAAGTCGAGCGGCTCAAAAAGAGTAAGAGATCCGTTATTTTCATTGATCGAAACACCAAAATCATCTTCCACTAAGTACTTAATGACGTCTCCCCCACTCTCAACAGTAGCCATTACTTGAAGGAAGTTATTATAGCTCTGTCCCTCTATTAGAGTGACTGAATACTGTTCGGTGTTGATGAACTCTGGAATATCAGCAAGTGAGACCATGATGATCACTGGAGGGCTGGCTAGCCCAGAAGAATCAAACACAACCAGAGAGACGGTCCTCAGGCTTGAAGAGTCTTCTATTTGAGTACCAGCAACATAAAGCACGTACTCCAAGGCCTCACTGAATGAGAGAGATGAGCCTATGTTTGTTAGAACATACACACCAGGAGAGGTTTGAGTGAAGTTATACCCAGGTAATGACTGGTTTAGTGCCAAACTTTCATTAGAGCCTGCTGGGACTTCAGAGAGGGTGAGTGTACCATTGGTGATGCTGTCACCATTGTCCACATCCGTGATGGTGATGTCAATGGACTGGACAAGAGGACGAGATTGGTCAGCAGCTGCCAAGATAGTGGAGTCAGAGAGAGTGATGGATGGTGGCTCATTAACATCAGTCACAGTAACCTGTACTGTGGTAGTGGATGATAGCTCTCCATCTGATGCTTGTACTGTCACCACAAATACATTCGGAGTCATTTCGAAGTCAAACATATTGCTGGTAATAATGCTCACATCGGCTGGTGGTGATGATGATGTGGGACTGAGGGAGAAGTTCTGACTATGACTAAGAAGAGTGAATGAGAGTGAGTTCATGTTACGATCAGCATCGTTTGCCTGGATCATTCCGATTGTGGCACCCGATGGAGTATTTTCAGCAACACTAAACTGATAGTTAGACTGTGCAAACACTGGAGAATTGTCATTCAAATCTTCTATGTTGATAACAATAATAACCATGGTAATATTAAGGTAGTCGGCTACTTCAGCACGCACTGTTCGTGGAGCTAGACTGGGTTCAGGTGCATTGTTCACATACGATATATTGCGGAGTAGAGCAGTAAATTCAGTAACAGTGTTGACTGAGTTATCCATAGTGTAGGAAAGGATGTTGCTCTGAGTCATACCATCATCAAGAAGGTCTCCATCTGCACTGTTTATCAAAGAGACTTGCAGTGAGCGAAGGACGGTGTTGTCTGGATCTTCTATGTAGGCATTGGGGAATATTCTAAGAGGACTGTCCTCATCGGTGAAGCTCAGCAAGGAGCTACCGTTGAGGATGATCATGGGTGCATCGTCAAGAGGTATGAAATTGACGGCCACAGTCACAGACTCACTGGTGAGGTTACCATCACTCACACTAATCACCACCTCTCTCTCTAGCGAGTTCACAGGCTGTCCCTCGCTGTCTAGCAGAGGATTATCTGTTGACGAGAACTTGAGGTTTCGCAGCGTTGATTGGTACTCTGTAAGTGGAGCAGCTCCTGTCAATGTGAGGACACCCATGGCAGAGTTGTAGTTGAATGTAATTGAGGATGGTGTGGATACATTCAGTATGTCTTCCTCAGCCACAAAGTTCTTGGTAATTCTCACTTCAGCACTTTGAAGGAAATTGCTGTCTACGTCGCTGACAGTAGTGTTTGGAGCAAGCAAGACAGGGGCTCCATTTTCAGTGAATGTGACGGTGTGAACGTCATCTCCATTCTGTGAGCTTAGTGCAAGTTGTGGAGCGTCATTGGTTGGGATGATATCTACCAGAGCTACAGCTAGTGGGCTGTTCACTCTGCCCTCTGTATCGGTCACAGTGAAGGTAATCTGACGCTGAAACGATGTGTTCGGATTGTCATTTTCGTTATTGTATCGTATGTTACGAAGGACAGTGTTGAACTCTCCAGCTAAGCCAGGACCTGTGATAGTAAGTGTCGAGGTCTGAGAGCCAGATACCTTAATGTTTGCGCTAGAAGTTCCAATAAGGTACTCCCCAATGTCAACACCGTTAGTCAGCTGGACAGTGACACCGGTGAAGGTTGGTAAAGCTGCGGCATTGTTGTCTCTGGAGATCAACACGAGACTGCTTGTCACAGCAACTGGTTCAACATCCTCGGTAAAGGAGGTGGAGTAGTTGATACCAGAAGCAGCAACACCATTGAGATCAACTACTGGAATCATTGTGTCCGTTGCAACAAATTCTATGAAACCTTCAGTGTTTGAGGTTCGACCATCAGTGGTGAACTCAACATCACTCATAGTGAAAGATAGTCTCTTTTGAGGCTCAAGTGTCGGAGGTCGGAAAGTGTTTTCATAGTCAACTGAACGTAGGAAGGTCTGAAGGTCATCAACAGTGATTGACTCAGAGGTAGTCGGTTGAAGGGAAATCAGATCATCCTGCTGGTTTACGATATTAATGGAGGAAGGAACAGTGCTAGGAACAACCAGCCTCTCACGCCCGCAGAAACAATAGCTCAGTACCTGCTCCGAAGATAAAGCTGTTGGGAAATAGTACAACCCATGCAAATCTCCTCCAAGATTACCACCTGCTGCACTAGTCAATGGTGATGGTATACTACGACCAATGAAGACATCTGAAGCAGTATCAGGGAATGGTATAAGAGCACCATTGAGAGGGACAGTGCCCAGTACCTCACAGTCCATGTAGACAGTGATTTGGTTAGGTGAGTTGCTATATACAAACACCAAGTGCCTAGCTTGGTATGTCCCTGCACTTGGATCAAAGAATTCAGATATAGGAGTAGAAGAGGACAGAACCAAATTTATAGCATGTAGTTCACCGTTACCATAGCGATAGTTAAAGCGGATGTTCCTTCGCCTGACCCAAATGCTAAAGTATCTATCCACTGTTTGAGCATTTGGATCATTTGTATTAGTTACAATGACCAGAAATCCTTCATTAGTGATATTCAAGACCACTGAGATTGTGAACTCTCCTGACGCAAAGTCAGAGGGCAGTTGGTTACGTGGTATCCTACCGATACCATTTTGCTGCGGTGTTGCTGTTCTTTGTAACTTAATGGCATCACATGCTCCAGGCCCAATCTGCAGTCGAGAGAACCCTTCAAATGACTCTTCAAATGTTGCGTTTGCTATGAGATTAACAGTGTTGCTTGTCAGAAGACCAGCGGAGGCTATTCGTTGATCTTGACACTGTCCAAGACAGTTGATATAAGGTCTGTTTCCTTCAGGATTTTCAACCCTCAACATCAGGTTACCGATGAAGGTAGTTTCATCTTGATCAACAACTCGTATTGCTGGACCAATGGATTGATTAGTCTGACTTGACTCAGTAACGTAGACAGCTGGCGCTAGCTGATCAATTTCAGCTGCATTGTCATTAACGTCAACTATATCGATAGTGACAGGTGTGTATGTAGTGAGTGGAGGGTTGCCATTGTCCCTCACTGACACATTCAGGATATATTCTCGCTGTACTTCAGCATCAAGATCACCAACAAAGCTGAGCAGACCTACTGAGGTCAAGTTAAACAGACCATTAAAGTTATTTTCAAGACTAAAACCGACAATCACATTGTTCGGGCTTGTAGCATCTCCGTCAGAAGCTGCAAAGGTTGTGATAACTCGAGGAGGAGAAAGACCTTCTCTGTTGATAGTTGGGTCATCGAAAAGGAACGGTGCTCCATTCAACTGGGGAGCAACATCATTGATATCCATGACAGTTACAAGCACTGAGGCAAAAGAGAATCGATTAGGATTGCCTCGATCTGATGCTCTCACTGTGATATTGTGTGACAAGTAGCCCTCAGCATCCAAACCTTGTAGAGCTGTTAGTTCACCAGACATTGAGTCAATGGTAAATACATTGCTGTCAGTTACTGTTTGACCAGAGGGGGTCACAGAGGTAACCTCAAAGATTGAGAAAGTGATGAAGCTTGCTAAAGGGTCTTGGTCATTGTCGATGGCAGTCAGAGTCAGTAGTGATAGTGGGTTAGGTGTCTCTTGTTGAGTGATATCCAGGGAGGCCTGATTGTTGGTAAACTGAGGAGTGAAGTCATTTGGTTCTGATATGGTTATATTCACACAAGCCGGCATGCTGAAGTTATGGCCGTCTCTCACTCGAATGCATATCTGTCTGTCTGGTTTGGTAGTGATATTGGCTGCATTGTTGTTGTATCGAATCTCACGGATGGTCTGTACAGTAGTGCCTCTATCAGCAAGAACAGTGAATGTAACAGTGTACGTGATAGCGCCTGTGCTATCCACAGATGGACCAACTGATTGCGTATTCGGCGGCAGGTTGCCCACAAATTGGATTAGTTCATTAAACTCTGAATCTTGTGGGTTGACTATAGTGATGATGATCTGATCAAACAGTGCATCATCATCATCCTCCAGCGTGATAGTATCACCATCAATGATTGGTGTTGGCTCATTACGAACAGAAAGTGAATCATCACCCGTGATGTTGAGCTCGGGAAGATCATTCACGGCGATGATGTTTATATATGCGAACGCAGCTGTTGTCATGCTTCCAGCAAAGTCACTAATGTCCGCTACACTGACAGACACCGTTCTCACGCCAGGTGTGGGCTCTTCAGCTGAATTGCAATACATGAAGTAAGGAAGACCTGTTTCAAATACAGAATTTGACTTGTTTACGGAAAAGATTAGCAGTTGATCGTTACCAAGTGGAAAATCAAGCAAAATTGGTGGGATGTCACCCTCACGAATGAGCGACTCGTCATCTGTTTTAACTCCCTGCTGCTGAAGAATAGCTGAATTGACACCAACATTTTCTGGGTCTCGTATTATAACACTTGTGTTAGCAATACTCACACACTTGTCACGGTCCTCCACAAAATCAACAAAGTAGTCGGCAGAGCCGGGACCACCAAGGAAGACCTCAAGAGGATCATTGTATCGGTCGATAGTGATGGTGATACTAGCAAGTTGCTCACTCACTGCGCCACCATCATCAGTGATTGTCACTGTGACCATTCGTTCATCTATGGAGGGATTCTTGTTAGTATTGTGATACCTGACAGCCTTCATCGCTTGGATATAGTCTGATATTGATGCAATCCCTGTCACAACAAGAGTGGTTGTACCTGTGACACTGAGGGGGACGCCCAATGAACTAGTGTCCAAAGAGAGATACTCCACGTTTGGATCATTAAGTGGATTGACTAGGTTGAACTGAGCCCTCATGAGAAAAGTGTTGTCTGGATCAGCAACTGTGACATCGGCATTTTCTAATAAAACGACTTCTCTGTTGAATTCTCTGAAAGTGACAGTAGTGTCAATGCCATTGTTGCCACCATTCAAGTCTAGTACAGGTGGATCGTTCCTTGGTTGTATGTTGATGATTGTGCTGGCTATTGGGTTGTTTGTATGCACACCGTTGGCATCATAGACAGTGAATCTGATAATCTGTTGAGTGCCTGGGTTTTGTTGAGAATTCTGGTATCTTACAGCACCAAGAGCTGCTACATAGAGATCAGGGAATCGCTCTACAGCTGTGTCACTGGAGCGAAGAGTCAACATAGCACCGCCATTCCCAATTTCAGCCTGTATTCCATCTGGCAGTTGAGTAACAGACAGTTGCTCTGTTGATAAGCCATTCTGAATTGTGATAACAGTTCTGTTGATAGTTGAGTAGCCACTATCCAAGTCATAGAGCACTAGTTCTGATGGAACAGATGAGTAGTCAGGTACAATAGGTATAGCAGGTGATAGCTCTGTGAATGTGGTACTGTAGTCAATGCCTGGAGCACCACCATTGAGGTCCAATATAGGTGCTTTATCGTTGAGAAAAGAGGGTCGAAGGGTGACAACAGAGTGATTGCCTGGTCCAATGGCATCTTCTGCTACTACAAACAAGCCTCTGTCCAGTGGGTGTGGCTCATCCAGTACATTTTCATATGTTACGTTATCGAGAGCATCATTAAACATGCTAAGAGAGCAGCCGGTGCCAACACACTGGAGGGAAACTGTACGAGTACGATGGCTGACTGTAGCTGTTATATCACTGGTTAACAGGTCAGCGTTCAGTATATCTCCACAAGTGGTTACACATCTAACATCATCTTCTGATGTTGAGAGTGGACAGAAGTATATCTCAGAAATGTCGCCGACTAATTCGCGTCCAAAGAACATGAATCCTCGTCCAGTAAAGTCAGTATTGATTTGGTTTCCATTGATGCTTGATGCAACTAAAACCCCGTCATAGTAAAACCTGAGGTTGGGTCCATTCCTTACCACACTGAGGTGGTGGTACTGGTCATCAAGAACACCAGTGACAGGAGTTGCTAGGATCACTGTAGTTCCAGTAAGTACCTCCAATTTACCATCGGAGGCTGCACGCAAAATGAACAACAAACCAGCACCAGCTGCTTCTATTTCTGCTATGTGACCAGGTAGGGTGAGTTGAGGCAACCTAACCCACAAACTGAAAGTGAAGTTATTTAGTTCACTGCCTAACACTGACGCAATCGATAAACCTGGTTGACTCTGCTGGTTTCTAGCCTGAGCATCACTTGTATTCAGTTCCACTATTCCATCTTCTATGATAGCCCCAAGAAGAGGTGCAAGAGAGCCAACTATTGACCTGCACCCTGTGACACCACACATGCTAAAGCTGTTTCTCTGATACAAAGTAGTGAAGTTGGCATGATCACAGAACCCTCCAGTAGCTGGAAACGGCTCCATGGCTATTGGAGTGCGATGGAGAGCGACTGTAGCACTTCGAATCTCATTCTCACTGAGAGGGTCAGCATCAGAGATGGTCAAGTTTGAGATATCAACAGGTCCTCCTTCCTCGGTAAATGTCACAGTCGAAGAGGATGGCATAACTTCTGGTCGATTGTCATCCTCATCATCCAGATTAATGGTAACACTGATGCTAGCAGAAGCACCAGCTGTATCAGTGGCTCTTATGAGGAAGGTGTGTGAAGGAGTCTGCTCATGGTCAAGAGGTGTACTGGTTGTGCGCAAGATTCCTGAGACCTGCTCTATAGCAAAATGTGTCTGTGGAGGTACCAGAGTGAGTGTGACATCAGTGAGAGGTGTGTCTTCATCAAGTACTGTCACAGCCAGTATGCTTCTTCCAGATTCAAGTGTTTCACTGATGGTCTCGATAAGAGGACCTGTCTGTGAGAAACGTGGTGGAATATCGTCCACATCCAAAACGGTAATAGCAATAGAGCCAGGCACACTGCAGTTTGACGGGACACCTTCATCGCAAGCCTGGTACACAAGCTGGTAGCTGGTAACAGCTTCGTGATCAATAGCAGAAGAGTT
The DNA here is from genome assembly GCA_964017065.1 of Haliclona indistincta. Lineage (NCBI taxonomy): Eukaryota > Metazoa > Porifera > Demospongiae > Haplosclerida > Chalinidae > Haliclona > Haliclona indistincta. Next base: position 4,958,215 of record OZ024791.1, read on the forward strand.
CACTAAGATAAGATTTCCTTCGCTATCAAACATAAAGTTTTCTCTGCCTTCGCCTGATAGTAAAGCATAGTTGAGTTCTCCATTCATGCCACTGTCAAAGTCAAGTCCAACAGCTTTCAGCACAATAGCACCGTTCTGAATATTCTCCAATATTGTGACAGAGATGTTCAATGGAGACAGCAGAGGAGGGTTGTCATTAGTGTCATTTACATACACTGTTACCGTGGCATTGTCAAAGATCATCTCGCCATTACCCACACCAATGACTAGCATGAACACACTAGCATCTTCATAATCAAGATATTGTGCTGGACTAATGAGAGTGTTGTTTATGAATGAGAAACCGCCATAAGGACTGGACGAGAGGACCTGGAAGAAGAACCTGTCATTGCTGGTGTTCAAGTCTCGATCGATAGCTGTCACTTCTCCAATAGGTGCAGACAAGTCATTTTCAGTAACAGAGAAAGCATAGTTGTCAGGATCGAATATCGGAAGCAGATCGACAATATAGAGAGTGACATTATAATCTGTGCTACGACTAGCTGTTCCAAGATCGGTGATTCTTATTGAGAGAGTTTCGCTTATAGCAGTAGCTGCTTCAAGAGTGATGGTAGAAGCCACTGTCAGGTCTCCTGAGGTGGAGTTAATGGAGAAACGATCATCAGGCACAGCAAAACTGAACACCACTTCCGCATTTATTCCGTCGTCAAAATCAGCAGCATTTAGTGTAGCCACAAACACTCCTGGAGGAGTGCTGTCTCTCACAGTGACGTTAAGAGGAGGAAGAGGGTAAGGAGCATTGTCATTGACGTCGGCAAGCATAATAGTGATGTCCCTGAAACCAGACAGTGCTGGTGAGCCTTGGTCTGTAGCTGTGACGCGCAGAGCCACTTCAGGACTACCACCAGTACCTGAGTCACGGTCTAACGGTTGGTTGTTCTGCAGCCATCGAGTGTTGTTAATAAAACTGAACCGACTATCATTGACAGAGAAGTCAAGATTCCTGTTTATTCCAATATCTGCATCAACGAACTCCACAAATAGCATGAAGATTGTATTTTCAGTCTCATCAAACTCGAGAGGACCAACATAGACTGGTGGATTGTCATTCTTGTCAAGAACACTGATAAGGATGGTTTGGGTCACTGTGAATCTGCCATCACTAGCAGCAACAACAACAGTAAACATTGGGTTGGTCTCTCTATCTAGCTGTACAGCAGTACGAATCTCACCAGCTGGAGTGATGTTGAATCTATCGCCTGCATCGTCTTGTAAGCTATATGTCATGCTGTTGAACGGAGCAACATCAGAATCTGTTGTAGTCACTTGTATGACGAAAGCATTGTCCTCATTCTCGGACACGGAAGCAGTTGTGTTGGAGGTGAAGACAGGAGGATGGTCATTGACATTGGTCACATAAATGGTGACAGTAGCTGAACTGCTCATAGCTGGGTCCCCACCATCAGTAGCTACAACAGTGAAGGTATGTGACATGTCTGCCTCATGATCCAAGGAGTTGTTTACCAATATACAACCAGAGTTTTCAACAATCCTGAAGGGAAGTTCCTCCGAGCTGAGAAGAGAAAAGCCAACAACAGCATTCATACCAGAGTCGGCATCGGTTGCATTGACACAGCCCACTTGTGTCCCAATTGTAGCATTTTCACGGACCATGAACATTGTCTGCCCAACAATGACAGGCTCATTGTCGTTGATATCCATCACACTGACAGTAAAATCAGTGGTGTTACATAGCTGAGGTGTGCCTCGGTCACATGCAGTGACTGTGAGGACGTACATGCAGTATTGTTCATAGTCTAGAGGCCTGCACAAGTCAAGATTCCCAATTGAACTCAGCTCAAACGGCATAGTAAGTGTACACCGTGTATCACCAATACCACTGCCACTTCCAATGCTTCCATCTCCACTGCCAGAGGAGAAATTCTCTTCAATGCAGCCACCACCACACTGGCACGCACTCCCTCCTTCCAGAGAGAATCTGATTTCAGCATTAAGCCCAGTATCATCATCCCTGGCTCTAATACGAGTCACCTCCAGATTGACAGGATGATCTTCCGCAGCCACAATACCAAGAGCAGACACAAATCGAGGAGTGTTATCATTAATGTCTGTTATAGTGACTCTCAAAGTGAAGTTGGCTGTGTTGGTCACATCATCAGCTGCAGCTGGTGAATTGATCGCCGCTATGTCAACAAAATACGGAGACTTGAGGTCCTCAAGATCCAAGTCAGCTGAATTCTGCACCACCACCATGTTCTCTGAGATTGAAAAAGGAGAATCTGAAGTGGTAATTTCGTAAGACACATCACTATTCTCAGCTGAGTCAGCATCAGTAGTTGACAGCAGATAGAGCAAAGTGCCAGTTGGTGCATGCTCTTGAATGGTGGTGTTAGCTGAGTCTTGAGCAAATATTGGAGGGTTATCGTTTCGATCAACCACAGTGATATTAACAATGACTGTGGCGGATTGTGTCATGTAATTAGTGTTGTTAGGTACATTTGTAGCCGTGAGCATCATGACGTAGTACTTGGTAGTGCTCTCGTAATCTATTGGGGATGCCCCTGTATAATAGAGTTCATCATCATTCCTGATTTCAAAAGGTGCACTGTTTGCATTCAGAGTGTAGAGCACATCAGAGTTAGGCAGTGAGTCATCATCTGTAGTCATGACTACATCAAGGAGCAAGTTTGCTGGGCTGTTTTCTTGGATACTGAGAAGGATGGTACCATTGGGAAAGACAGGTGGATTGTCATTGATGTCAATCACATTTACTGTGATCGTAGACAGGGTACACAAGCGTTGTAGACCAGAATCACACACCTCAACCTCAAACTGGTATACTGAGTTGTCTTCTTCATAATCTAGTGGTCGACAAGTTGAAATTTCTCCAGAGTTGAACCCGACAGAGAAGAGTGCATTGCTGGAACAATCCTGACTAGCAATACTGCCGAGGGTAGAGTTGTAGGTGAGCAGAGCATTGTTGCCACTGTCAGCATCTGTAGCAACAATCTCACCCACTACAGTCGTGGCGGGCATCTCCTCTTCAACACTGAACATTACCAGACCAGATACAACAGGAGAGTTGTCATTGACATCAGTAACATTAATGTATACAGGCACAGAGGCACCTTGTGTTGCATCTGGTGCAGTATTGGTAGCATTCACTGTAAGAACGTATTCTCTGATGCCCATGTCATAGTCGAATGACTGACTAGCCACTATAGTTGTGACAAGGCCTGTAGACTGCAGTACAAATGGACTACCAAGTGGTTGTAAGGTGAAGGCAACAACAGAGTTAGGATCAGAATCCTCATCAGTGACTGACAGTGTTATTATGTTCATTCCTACAGTAGTGCTCTCGGGTATGGAAGCACTGTAGACAGGCATATCGAACACAGGAGGGTTATCATTGCGATCAATCACCACTACTTCCACTGACTTTGCAGTACTGGAGCACAGAGACATGCTGCCTAAATTACAAGCACTGACAAAGAAGCTGTACTCCTCTGCCATCTCAAAGTTTAGCTGCTGACAGGTTCTCAGTTCTCCCATGTTAACACCAGAAGCTGTCACATAAAATGGAAGGTCAGGCGTGCAGCTTGAATCAACTCCTGACGCCATTATTGTTGTGATAAAAAATTGAACTTGTCCATTCGGAGAATCACTAGCATCATCATCAGTTGCTATAAAGGTTCCCACTACTGTTTGATTCATTTCATTTTCAGGAACTGAAAACGTAAAATTGTCACCAACCACAACAGGACGATGCTCATTGTTGTCAAGAATATTGATTGTGATGTTGTAGATTCTCTGTTGAGTGGATGAAATCTGTGTACCAATTGATGACAATGTGAAACCACTTGGATTCTGCAGTCTCAATTCTATTTGCCTTGTTCTATGACCAGGAGTTTCGAAATCTTGCTGCTCACAGAATGAAAGTTCTCCACTTTGCGTTATCTGCAGTGGTTGAAGAACCACTGTTCCTCCGACATTCTTATCACAACCACCTGTCCACACTTGTTCACTCTCAGATGCAAGTCTAAACTCAAGGTCTGTCTGCAAAGGAATTACGTCGTCATCACGAACCATAATGGTATAGAAGACATTGTCAGCAACTGTCTCGCTCTCCAACACATTGATGGTGAGTGGGTTCAATATGATTGGAGGATTGTCGTTCACATCAACAACACGTATTCTATATACTGTTGATGCATTGAACACAGTACCATCAAGATCAGCGCCATCTCGTGCTACGACAGTAAGATCAAAGTATTCTCTTCCAAAGACATCCACATCCAAACAGGTTGCATTGATTGTCAGTTCACCAGAAACAGCATCGATAGCAAATGGGACATTGGATTCTTGTAGTGAAAAGGTAGACACTCCATTGATACCACCATCAGCATCACTGGTTGTATAATTATAGAGAGATTCTCCTTGTTTTCCTGCAAAAGGATTTATGTTTGGACAGTTTGGCTGTTCAGAAACTATTCTAGTACCGGTTTGCTGTTCAGTGAAAAGAGGAGCAAACTCGTTGATGAGAATCAAGCTAAGAGTGGCAGTAGAGGAGGAGTTCAGGCTTCCTGTGGGTGCTGTGTTGACAGCAGTAATGCTGAGGTTGTACTCAAAGTTTGGTTGCTCAACCGATGTGAGTATTGCTGAATTGCACACGATTACGTTGTTACCATCAATGCAGAAAGGAGTGCCTTCATCATCCAGTCTATAGTACACGTCTCTGTTTGCTGCAAGTATGTCAGCATCAGATGAGCTAAGCTGTTGCACAACAGTCTGATTGGGAGTTGTCTCTCTAATAGCAGCAACGTACGGCAGGTTTGTGAAGACAGGTGGTTCATCGTTAACATCAGTAACAGAGATTGTAACACTGGCAAATGCTGTCATTGGGAATGGAAGGTCTTCTCGTGCTTGCACCATAAAGTTGTACAATGTAACTGCTTCAGCATCCAGTTGACCACTCACCAATACATTGCCATCAGACAGAACATTGAATGGTAAACCAGGAGGAGGAGGAGATGGTAAACTGAAGATGATTGGGTTCGAGGCTTGATCTGGGTCAGTGGCAGTTAGAGTCAAAACTGTAGCACCAGTATTGGTGTTCTCAGGAATAGCAACACTGTACGGTGCACCAACAAAGTTAGGAGGGAACTCATTAATGTCTAGAACATTGACCGTCACATTCAGTAGTGCTGACATTACAGTGATATCAGTACGAATACTGAATGCCTCTATTACCAAATCGTACTCAGATTCAGCCTCGGCGCTAAGAGCAGACGCAGTCCTGATTATTCCAGTGGTCATCTCCACAGAGAAAGCTGCCATTGGTTCAGTGGAATCGATACGATATCGAACAGTGGCAGTATCTCCTGTGCCCACTTCAAAAGCCTGGACTCTTCCTATGACGCTGTTAATTGTGACATTCTCTTGAACATTAATGACAGTGTCTGAAACTATCAAATTGAACTGCAAACTATCGGGTGGAGTTGGTAGAACATAGATATTGATCATCGTGTGCGTGGAGAGGTAGATAGGGTTTCCTTGATCACTGATGATCAGAACTAAAAGAAGATAGTCAAGTCGAGAAGCGTTTAGAGGTTTGATCAGAGTCAGAGCTCCTGTACTCATGTTGACACTAAACTGAGTTGATCCCACTCCTATCAACGGTCCATACACAAGTTGAGCGTTTGTCCCGATATCAGCATCTGTCGCCTCAATGTTCAATACTTGTTGTCCTACTGCATTTTCAAACACTGATATATTGTACGATGCTGGTACCTGAGGTCTATTGTCATTAACATCAATGATATTCACAGTAACTGTTCCAGTGGTAGCAGATCGAGGATCAGAATCAATAAGACGAGCTGTCACACTCAACTGATAGACTGGGACTGTCTCCCGATCTAGATTGTTGACTAGTCTGAAATTACCATCGTTATCAATGGTGAAAGCTCCTCCTTCATTGCCGCCCACTATGCTAAACTCAGTGCTACCGTCAACTGGTCTAGAACCATTGCGAAGACGTGCATCTGTCTTGTAGAATACAAAGCCACGGCTTGGTCTCTCATTTTCATACATACTGAAATTTTGTGGTGGAAAAATTAAAGTGTCTCCTGAAGTCAACTGAATCAAAGAGAGAGCAGGATTGCTGACAGCTTGTCCGTCAGATACTGTCACATTAATAGTCAGTGTATGAGACAACGAAGTATTTCCAAGATCAGAAAGACGCTCATAACCAAGGTTACCAAGCAATTCAGAGAACCTAGCAACAGTGCCAGCATTGTTTTCGTATGAGAATCGATAGTCTTTTGATCCACAGGCAATTCTCACCTGTAAATTAGTGCAAAGATCGATGGGGTTATTGCATGCATTGAAGAGATCTGGATCACACTTGAGATCAGAATAGGTCAATACTTGACCAGGTATAGTGCAGCCTCTGGGATCAATTACCAATGAACTGTTGTTAGGGATACAGGGAAAGCGAATGGCGTCACCAATGAGTTCACTAGTGGATGCATAGATGAAACGAGCACTGAGATATTCTAGGACAGTGTTGTCAGGATCTGTGAGACTGTAACCGGCATTTGATTGGTCAGTTATAACAACCAATCCAGACTCATCATCCACAGCTGCTTCACCAGGAGCCTCGCCCACTGGGGTCAGTGTAGTGAGGTTCATAGCTAGTGAAGCATTCAGAATACTCGCAATGTGTACTACAGTATCGATGCCCTGCAGATACTCTCGGGTATAGTCTCGACCTGGACGGCCCAAATCCAGGTCTACTAATGGTGGATCATTACCCCTAACAACAGATATTGTAATCATAGCGACGTTGCTGATTCCATTTCTCACATCAGTGACTTGAACAGTGACAGTACACGTTCCAGCTGCAGCGCTATCGGACACAAAGAAGGACATTCCACGCAAGATACTGTCGAAAATGTCACTTTGTCTTCCCTGAGTGAAAGAAGTAGTGATATTGTACTCTGTAGAAGTTCCAACTATGTTTGAATCAATACTTATATCAGCAAAACTGTTAGAAAAGCTTAATCCTGGCATCTGACAAGTAGCAACAGGGCCACTGTAGACAACGTCTGCTTTGACTATGTTATCGTTGTCTGGGTCATTTATAAAAGCATTAGGAGCAAGAGTCAAAGGTGAGCCTTTCGTAAGGAAAGTTGTTTGAATATCATTTCCAGAGACGGGCCCGTTGAGGTCAACCACAGGATTCTGCGGAAGGTCGCCAAACATAATAGTTGAGATGGCTGAGTCATTGAGGCTTCCATCATACACAGTAACGGTGATACGCCTGTTGTTGAGACTAGGAGTAGGGTTAGTGTTCTGGTAGCGTATTGACGCCAAGATGGACTCATAGTTGCTGATAGAACTTGTGCCGCTAAGAGTCATTAGACCAGTGGATTCAACGTAGCTGCCTGTAATACCGTTACTATTAATAGAGGATGGAAGAAGCTGCTCTATGTCATTTCGAGGTATCACATTTCCATTGGTGTCTAGCTCCTCTAGTCTGAGCACTACCTGTGTCAAACTACTGTCATCGGGATCACTGATGGAGACGCCTCTAGCAGCAACCACAACAGGATCGCCAGCTACTTCAAACATAACAAACACATCAGTTGTGCTTTCTCCAGGAGCTAAGGTTATAGAGGGAGGATCATTGACAGGGAAGATACTGATAGTGGTGTATGCTTCGGTAGCCTCATCCAGGACGTACACTCTAAATCGCAGCACTCGCTGGACTGTGCTGGGGTTTGCATTGTTAGTGTTGCGATAACGCAGCTGCTTTACTGCAGCAGTCAAAGTAGCAAGTGTGCCTTGAAGAACTATGCCACTTGATGACTGCGAGATCACAGTGACAGATGAAGAGAGAGAACCATCAACAAAGATTTGATCTTCGGATGCAACAAAGCCTGCTGAAAATGCAACAGAAATGTTGTAGCTATCGGAATCGACAGTGTCAGCATCGGTCAGCTGAAGATCACTGCCAGTGACAGCAACACCACTAGCTCCCTCGGTGAAGCTGGTGCTGTAGTTGACATTAGGACCATCGAGTGCAATTACCGGTGGATGATCATCACTTGGTACCAGCATAACTGTAATGTCATCTCCCTGTGGGCAACTTCCAGATGTGGCATCCAAAGCAGTAAACCTAAGATTGATTGTGGAGGAGAAGGAAGGCTCACTTCCTGTATCCTGGAAAGTGACAGTGCGCAGAACCTGTTGGTACTGATCTGGAGTAGCTGAACCACTCAATTCTAGAGTTCCATTGCTGTAGCTGACGGAAATGGGTGAAGCAGCTGGAGCAGTTGCTTGCAGCTGGCATGTGTCACAGGAGTCAGTACTAGTGATTGTAACTGTAGCCCCAGTAAGTTCTGCTAAATAATCATCATCAGTTACTGTTAGCTGAGAATCTATTACTACAGGAGAAGCTCGCTCTGGGTACATCACTGGTGTATTAATACTCAAAGCAACTTCAGGACAATTGTCACTTACTAACATTACTGACACATTTGTAAAGACGGGATCGCTTGAGCCTATGCCATCACTGATCACAAACTGTAGTTTGCGAGTGTGATCGCTTGGCTCAGGATTTTCAATGCTAAAGCGAAGCATACCAATGAACCACTGCCAGTTACCGAGGGTAAGGTTAGCTGTGTAGGTGTATGTGCGACAAGCTTTATCGACCAAAGTAAGAGTTTCATCAATTGAAAAACTCGTCATGTTGGGTGAGTGAAGAGTGTCCAGAGAGTAGTTGTATGGATAGCTAGGAAGATCACAACTACTGTCCAGTTTTGAAATGGTGACAGTGAGAGACTCCAAGTACTCGTGATCTATGTCGTCAACAACTACACTTGTTACACCTGAGACAGGAACCAAGGTCGGCTGGTTCTCTGTATAGCTTGTCATGTAGTCCGGGCTATTAGGACCTCCAGAGTCCAAATCAATGAAAGGAATATCATTCTCGGGTAATATTTCAACCACTGCAATACATGAGGCAGCACTGAAAGCAGATGAAGTATCCGTAGAGGCGGCAGTGGTGTCTACACTAGACGCTCCTACTGACAGACCGTCTGTCATATCCCAAGCTCTCAATGTTATCTCGGCACTGCCAACAGTGCTGGGTGCAGGAACAAATCTTATTATGTAAGCTGGACCAAGAAGAAGACCAGATGATGGCGAGACACTGGAAAGACTGGTGAACGTTCCAGATGATGAACGATATTGCCAGGTCCCTTGCCCGGTGAAACCGATAGCAGCTGCCCCAAGCAAAGAGGCTGTGTTGTCATTATCAGTGACTGAAGAACCAAAGATCTGTTGAACTATTTGTCCAACATTAATATCATCCGAAATATCCTCTTGGATCGAGTTAAGAGAGAGCCTTCCTTGAGCACAGACTAGCTCCGGCTGGTCATTGACAGCTACCAAGTTGAGAGTAATACTAACCGATGAATTGGAACTGGAATTATCTTCAGCATTATTGACGAAGTTAAGTACTTCCTCATCAGTAAGATCTTGCATTCCGCTGCCTATATCTACAGCAATGTCTGATACAAAGTAGGAGATGGTTCTCTGAGTACCACTCAGCTCCTCAGATGGATTGTTGTACGTTACGCTGCTGAGGATGGCTGCATACTCAGCTGTAGTGCCTTCTCCAACTATCACAAGAGAGGAATTACCACTATCCATTCTGAAACCAACTGGCAGACCAGTAGATACACTAAGCAACTCATTATCGTCAAGAGCGTTATTGATCCTGACCACACCATACTGAACTGGGAATACATCAGTGTCGGCATCCGAGACACTGATATCGGCAACTCGTACTGCACTGCCACCTTCAACAAACTGCGCTCCTATTGCAAGATTTCCAGTGACGACTGGTCTGTTGTCATTGATATCGACTACACGCACAGTAACTGAAGCAGTACCAGAGCGAGGAGAAGTACCACCATCAACAGCACGAATCGAAAAACTAAAAACGTTCGGACTCGTCTCAAAGTCGAACATTCTCGAGGTGGAAATGATAGTTGAAGTGCTGCTGGTAAGGATAAAGTTACTCGTAACAGTAGATGGAGAGAGCGTGTAGGTAAGCTCAGCATTAGATCCAGAGTCAGCATCAGTGAAGAGAATGGCAGGACTAATGGAGACTATAGTGCCTGAAGCTGAGTTCTCTAGTACTGTGCCTTCATAGAGCGATTGCTGTGGGACTGGAGAGTTGTCATTGATATCCTCTACTGTCACGTTAACAATGAACACATCTGAATAATCATCCTGGTCAGCAACTTGCAACATGAGAGTGTACTGGAATACGTTACTAGCATCAGTATCAAGAGATTGTACAACTGACACAGCTCCTGTATCAGGGTTCACTGCAAAGGCTGAAGTTGAAGGAGAACTAGCAACAAGAGAGTAAGAAAAGTTAGTATTAGCAGCTCCATCAGGGTCGAAAGCACTGATAGCCAAAGGGGCAGACGTAATGGTAGCACTGCTGCCAAGAGTGGCATCACAGTTTAACACAGAGGGAGGAGGACAGGATTCTAATAGAAAGATTGAACATGCTTGCTAAATTTAAATACTACAAAGACTGCTATAATTATGTAAAGCTGTGTATAGTAAATTACCAGGTTCTATGCATGCTAGACATAAATCAAGCTTTAGTAACCATTAGCTACCGTGAGGTACATTTGATTACATGTACACAGTGACAAGACAAGCTGCTTCATGGGTCCGCATACAATAACAAAGCCAGAAATATGAATTGCATGAAAATGAATGTTTTGAAAGACTGACCTGGCGTACAACTAATACCGCCGAGTCTGTAGAAGAGTTTTCCACCAACCGAGAGAGGGTCCTCTTCTAGTGGCTCCATAGGAATGTCTGCTGTAGGACCATATACCACAGCACAGCGACCATTGTATCCAGAGAGAGAATACTGTTGTGTGTCGTTGAATGTAGTGGACAATCCACTAGCTTTGAATCCACCATTAATGAGTGAACAGGACTCAAAATCTTCAAGAGTGTTATATGAAACACCAGCTGTAATGTTGTCTCCGTTCTTGAGAGTGCAGCGATATTGTCCGTTGGGTGGTATCAATCCATTGAGAGCATCAACATAAGTTTGGGAAGAGAAGCTGACAATTCTCTCAGTCACATTCAGTTCAGACTGAAGGAAAGTTGTCTCCAGCCTCAAGTAGCTGCATTGGAAATTGTCACTATGTCAGGTAAACTAAACTGAAGTAACTTACTTCCTGAATGTATCCTCATTTGGTGGATATTGATAAGCTCCTAGTATGTCACTGCGATAGTCATCAGCCACTGGAACAACTCTTTGCACCTGTACAAAATGCATGAACAAAACAAAAGAGAAACAGCAGATGCTTACCGAAGAGCTGGTAGTCAGTGTTGAGGTGAACTGATGCGTCCAGACGACTTCAGCTGTGCTATTCACACAGTTGTCTCCATTGAGATATGTGACCTCATTGACCTCAATTGAGTTGTCATTATACAGTCTCAAATAAGCACATAACAGAACATTGTCATCACTGTCAGTCAATGACCGCTCAACAACACGACGTATATAAAGCCCAGGAGCCACTGCAAAAGAAAAATAAAATAATGATTATTTTTTGGATGGATAATGCACTTACAACCAAAAGACCACTGGACAGCAACGTTCGTCCTCAGCGCTGTGTTGATGGAAACATCTTCAGGAATGGTGACTGTGTAGCTGTCAGGATCAGCAATCGGTGCATGCTCGTTCACATCAGTCACATTGATTATCACTGTGACAGACATCTCGTTGGGTAGACCAATCGCTGGATTGTCCCTAGCTACAGCTTGGAAAATGTACACGTCCTGAGTTTCTCTGTCTAGTGGTACCAGCCAGGTAATGATACCAGTGTCTTCATCAATGGCAAAAACACCATCAGGAGCTCCAGAAAGAGAGTAAGTTATTCTGTTGTTACCATTGGAAGAGCCATTAGGGAAGAGACCATAGTCACGGTCAATGGCTGTTACTGTGATGAGAGGAATACCAGCTGCCATTCTATTTTCTGATAGTGTCATAGTGTACATACTCTGCTCGAACATTGGTACAATGTCATTCACATCTTCCAGTATAATAGTGAAATTAGACTGAGCAGACTCCACCGACAGATAGCTGGAATCAGTGTTGGTGTCACGAACAGTGACAGTATAAGGGTATTCTCTCACGCTAGTTACTGGATCAACATTGATCATGTTCATCTGAGTAACCCTGCCAGTCATCATGTTGATCATGAATTTTGACGAAGAACCAGAATTGAGTGAGAATCTCAGCTCATCATTAGGGTCTGGATCACTAGCTGTTATAACCAGGTCAATCAGGGTATTCTCTGGTACTATTACTGTCTCTGGTACAGGTGGATCAAAGAGTGGTCTCTCGTCATTAAGATTTATCACTGCAATAGAAATGATAGCTGATGATGAAAGAGGAGGGTTGCTGTTGTCATTAGCAACTACAGTCAAAGTGATTGGAGTAGAAGAGCTCTCGAAATCAATGGAGGCATTCTGGAACAGTTCACCTGATGTGCTTGAGATGTAAAAGCTGTTTGAGAAAGGTCCTACATTAAGAGAGTATGTGACCATTGTCATTGCTGCTGAAGACATCTGAATATCAGCTTCCTCGTCTCTATCAACAGTTTGCACTGTAACAAGAGGCGCAGCTAAAGGAGGAGCATTCTCAGTAACATTAGCAAAATATGGATCTTGTTCAAACATTGGAGGATGCTCATTCACGTCCATCACGGTTACTGTGTAGTTCCTTTCTATGGTGTCTACGCCATCGCTGACTGTCACTGTCATCTCAAAGTCCACACCTGGAACACCTTCTCTATCGACTGGACCAGAGAGTGAGAGAAAGCCATCACTGTCGATAGCAACAAACTGGGATCCAGTTGTGATGCTGTACTGCAGTGGAAAGTCATCAGGATCTTCAGCTCTGATCTGGTTGGGCATAAGTGGTGCTCCAATAACATCGCTCTCAAACACAGAGAAACTGTCTGGAGGATTGACAAACACTGGTGGCTGGTCATTTTCATTCTGAACTTCAATGAGGACCACAGCAGACGCATTGAATACTCCAGACTCTGCCAGGATGTTGATAGTGTAGTTTTCTTGTTTGTTATCAAAGTCCAGAGCACCGTTCACTAGTATCTCTCCTTCAAGAGGTGAACCAAGCTTATTCATAATTGTAAAGTCAGAAGTACCAAATAATGGACTGGCACTAGTGATACGAAACAATGGAGTTTGGGGTGTAGGTAAATCATTATCAGTGACTCTCACTACACCAACGACTGTTCCTGGAGTTGCAGACTCGGACACTGACATCGTATAGATGTTTTGCACAAACTCGGGAGCATTGTCATCTACAGGAGTGGGTATCACTGCAACATCGACTGGTAAGCTAGTGTTACCATTTGCATCAGTAGCAATGAATCTAACCAGGATAGGAGCCACTGAGGAAAATTCTAAGAGACTGTTCTGGTAAGAGAAGCTGGCTAGAATGCTAGTGTAGGTAGGAATAAGTGCAGTGCCCGTGATGGTTAGGGACACTGAGGTAGATACCACAGTAAGACCAGCAGCATTGGTAAGGTTATTGTTGATTGCAAGAGTGTGCTCTGTGCCTGTGCTTCCTACTATCATTGCTTGAAGACCACTGAGTGATGTGTCATCATCATCAAATATGGACGGTGAGCTAGTGAGGGAGACAGGAGGTCCTTGTTCTACGTAGTTGACGCTTGGGACTCCCAAGAAGATACGAGGGAGGTTGTTGAGTTCTTCAAACTGTATAGTAGCCACAGCAGGCAAGCTATCCAAGTCACCATCATTGACAACACAAGTAACCACTCTATCGGTGTCAGTGGTAGGGTCAGTAGATGTGCTGTAATAATGGACCGACCCAAGAGCTGTAATGTATTGAGCGACTGTTGCATTGCCAGTGAAGCTTAGGAGACTAGTTTCATTGCCAGTTAGAGTGAGCAATGATGGTGGAACAGATGTAACAAGAAGAGACTCTCCTGCATCTTGAGGATTCGTGAGATTACACACAAGACTTTGCAAGTAAGCATTGTCATCATCTGAAACAGAAAATAAGCCAGTAAGTGCTATAGGAGAAGGTGGACCACTTTCTCTAAACACTAGCTGCCGAGCAGCTGCAGTAGTGTCTAGATCAATCTCAGGACGATCATTGACAGCCTGAAATGTGACATACGCTTTTCTCTCTGTACTGAAAAACAAGCCATCAAACACATCAATAAGGATAGTCCGAGAATTAGGTCCAAGAGCACAAGGGTGTCGATCAGCTCTGCAAGGACTCAACTCATCTTCAGAATTGATGTACTGGATGCTCTGAATAAGATTATACACCTCTTGCAAGTCACCAGGATTACTGGGCTGAACTCGTAGTTCAAATTCGTTAGTTGGAGACAGTTGAGTATACGATGGCGCAGTGCTGTTGTTAATCACAAGCCTCTCCATTGCTGCATCCTCTCCGTTAGCAATCTCAGCAACTACCATTGTGATTGTGAGGTTGACAGGATCGGGATCAGTGATAAGAGGAGATGTGTTAAGAGTGACTGGTTCAGTAGACTCCTCTACAAACACCACGGCAATGTTGCTGTTATCTGGCTCTGGTGTAGTGCTGTTCAAATCCAGAATCGGGGCCTCGTTGTTAATCGGTATAACTCTCACTGTTATCGTGTCGTCAGCAAGGTTGTCAGCAGGATCTGTCACACGAACTGGAAAGGTGAATTCAGTGTTAACGCTGTAGTTAGTGCTGAAGGTGATGAGAAGAGAGCCAGTATTAGGAGTAATGATGAACATAGCGGCAGTAGTACCAGGAAGAGAGAAGACAAGAGCACCATTGTCACTATCAGGATCTGAAGCAGTAACCATGCCGAGATCTAAATTAGCCTTATTGTCCTCTTCAACTTCAAAAAGAAGTCCCGGGGGACCAGTAAATACAGGAGGACGATCATCAACATTGTTTATCAGAACAGTGACCACGGCTGACCCGGTATTAGCTGGAACACCACCATCTGTTGCTCGTACCACAACAGTGCAGTTTGTTGTCTGCTCATAATCAAGACCACCATTTGTAGTGTATAAGGCAAGTGGCGAGAGGGAGGTGCTGAACTTGCCCATGCAGCCCGACATAGGAGAAACAGAGGCAACTTCCAACATCACGACATCAGCATTTACTCCACTATCCAAGTCATCGATAGCGAATGTTAAAAGTTGTTGCTCCACATTTTCATCAACTGAGGTCAAGTAGGTAGGTTGAGAGAACATAGGTGGATTATCGTTGGCGTCAGTAACCACAAAAGAGAAGGTGAAGTTGCAGCAAAGTACGGGAGTACCTTGGTCACAGCTCTCTATTACAAGTGGATATGACTTGACTCCTTCAAAGTCCACCTCAGAGACCAGGAAGATTGTTAGCACTTGATTTTCGACTGAAATTGCGAAATGTCCAGTCTCATTGCCGGAGACAAGTCGATAAGTGACCATACCATCTTGGTTACCCAGATCAATGTCAGTTGCCTGGAGAGTGTGTATTTCGCTACCTATCACAACACTCTCGCTGAGAGAAACATTTCCGCCTGTGACACCAAGGTTGCACTGAGGAGGGTTGTCGTTAAAATGGATAATTTCTATGGTAGTGGAGACTGTGTTGTTTGGCGCTCCTCCGCCAGGAACGATGAGAAAATCTACATACCTAACAACAGCTTGCGGCTCATCTTCAGTGTTCTCATAACGAAGACAGGCGAGGGCATTCTGAAACTTTTGAACTGCAACATTCTGACTAAAAGTGATTTGCTTGACAGCGTTGTTGATTTCAGTAGAGATTCCATCCTCCATACATGTCACTAACAACCGTTCACCAACTTCTAGCAGAGGATTACGTATGTTCACTATGACTCGCTCAAGACTGGTGAGAGAGAAATCAACAAGACGAGTGTTTCCGACAACTGGAACCTGTGTACCACTGTTCTCAGTATAATTAATAAAGTAGTTGACATTAGGAGCATCCAGCTCTAGAATGATTCGTTCATTGATGGGATTGACATCGACAAGAATGTGTCGCATAGAAGAGCTGTCGCTATTGCCATCGTTCACTCTCACATTGACTATACGATCAAATAGTGAAGGGAAAGCTTCTGGTTGCTTAAGATTAACATACTGAAGAGTACGAAGAACAGTTTGGTAATCACTCTGTGTTGCTGTGCCAGTCAGTTGAAGAGTCTGTCCCGAGCAACTAGCAGGGACACATGAAATACTGCCAAGCGTGTTAGTGTCAATCGAAATGCTTTCATTACCTGCATCAAACACAGTAGAAATGCTAACTGTAGCCGAGACGAGATTGGGGCTGTCGGGATCAATTATCGTTAGATCTTCGGACAGGAGTGTAGGACCACTGCCTTCAGTATAGCTGACAGTGTTGTCCAGACCATTTTCTCCACCATTAAGATCTACAATAGGTACATCGTCAAATGTGATTACGTTGATCGTTACTATCGTCTGAGGACTATTCAGATTCTTGCCATCGCTGACAGAGAAGCTAATGGTTCGAGGCACCGACTCAGGCTCTTCAGCAAGGTTACGATACTCAATGCTGAGCAATGCTGTCACATACTCAGTACTTGACGGACTAAAAGATCCACGAATCTGAATACTATGTGGTGAAGATGTAATGGTGAGACCCAGAGGTGGAACTTGAGTCACGGTAAGAAACTCTAGTGTGCTATTGAACTGTGCATTGTTGAGAGTAACGTTGACTTCCTCTATGCTAGGATTTATGTCATTGTCTCTGAAAAATGCTCGTGGAGAAATTATTGGTATACCAGTGTCTACACCCTCTGTGAAGTTGACAGCAAAGTTGATACCTTCTTCAAGATCTCCATTAGCATCAAACACAGGAGGGACCTGGTTAGAACGTCCAAATATGTTGACATTGGATTCCGTTCCAAAATCAGTGTCATCAGCAATCTACAGACAAAAAAACAACAAGTAAAATCAAGCATTGTGAAGTTAATGACTGACTTACCCTGAATTCAATCCTTCTCCCTTCTCCTTGTTCTTGAGGAGGAAAGGTGTCTCTAGTACTGTAAGAAATGCTTCTAAGGAAGTTGGTGTAGTCCACGGGAGGTGAGCTTCCCTTGTCAAAGTACAGTGTACGAGAGACAGGATTGTAAAAAGTGCTGAATCCATTTACGTCTGCTGTAAGATTCTGTGACCCAGACATGTAGCCAGTAGGTACGATGGATTCACCACATGATGCAATACAGGTGTACAAAGAATTGTCCATTAGTCCTGTAATGTACAGAAGACGCATCTCTCCAACAAAATTGTAGTTACCACGAACTGATCCCCCAATACGAATATTGATGTCAGAAAGAGAAACAGGACTCGTAGAGCTGGTCTTGTCAAGGATCCTGGCTGGCATTTCTCTGGGAGTGTCTATCCTCTGCAGTCCAATACGCTGGTTAGTGACTGAGAAATAGTGCCCCTCAGTGGGAAAGTAGACATGCCCATTGATGTAGAACTTCATCTCTGGGAAATCAACGTCGAGCTTTACAAAGTGCCAATTGTCATTTCTAAGATCACCAAATATGCTTTCATCCCAGTAAAAACTCAAACCAACACGACTTCCATAGCCAAGATCTGTGCTTGGTGTTGTGCCATCAACAAGCACATCACGATTATAGAAGAGGTTGAGCCTGTTGCTGCGAAACAGCCATGAAAAATAACGATTCCTAGAGTTGCTTGGATCTGTCTCAAAAGAGAGGACATACTGTAACCCGGGCACACTGTCACTACTAGAGAACTTAATCCACATTGACATAGAGAAGTGATCTGAAAGAGACAGCACTTGGTCATGAAGTGTACCAGTGACAAGAAACCTGGACTGAGTACCAGTGCCACCAACAAACTGGTAGGCATCAGTTCCACTGATGAGGACAGGATTGTTGCTGCCGGTTGATTCTGGAGACAATGCTGAAGTGGTGAAGAGGTTGTACTGTGGATTGAGCCCACTTTCACACATCACATACTCCATTCCAGTGGAACCTCGGCAGGTGGCATACTGAGTTGGAAATGAAGACTCTACATTGTTCAGTAGCAATCTAAGTGTAGCCACACCTCTCTCCACATTACCATCGTCACTAACAGTGAGTGGTGTAGCATCACTGCTCAGAATAATTGCTGTCTGACTATCGTCAAGATTGAGAATACGAGTAGACACGATCGGTACTATGAATGGTCGCTGGTCCTCAATATTGATCACCTCAACATTAACAATGGTGCTTGCCTGATGGACACCATCGGATACTATAATCACAAAGCTGCGTTGAGGTTGCCCGCCAGTACTAACGTCAGCATCAAGGGACTGACCAGCAGCTACTCTAATAGCACCTGTTGCACCATCAATAACAAAATCAGTTATTGAAGTGTCTTGAAAGAAATACACAAGAGTACCAACAGTGTCTTGGTCGGTAGCCATTACTGTTCCGACAGAGGCTCCTACATTATTCTCCACTACTGAGAAACTGAAGGTAGGCTGAGTAAAGACAGGAGCGACGTCATTCACATCAATGAGGTTGACAGTAAGCGTAGCTGTGCTGGTGAGTGGATTAAAAGAGTCTGAATCAGTAGCGATGATGGTAACAACAAAGACTTTAGTAGTTTCAAAGTCTAGCTGCGATGAGTCGTTCACTGTAACAAGCCCAGACAATTCATCGATGGCGAATGTACCAGTACCTCCCATAATGCTATATGTCACTGCAGTGCCTTCTGGATCGCTTGCAGATATCCCTGAGAACACAGTAGTTCCAGTAGGACTGTTTTCTGTTATGCTAGCCGTGTAGTTATCCTGTGCCGGTGGAAACACAGGTGGTTGATTGGGAGCTTGAAGTGTTATCAATACGACTGCAGTGTCGTTCCGTCCGGTGTCGTCCACAACAGTAATGGAGATGTTCCTGGATGGAGAACTGAGGATGGCGGAAACGTCGCTGCTGTTCAATGCCAATATGCTGTACTCCAACGAGCTCAAGAGCTGTTGAAAGTTCTGCACTGTTGACGCACCTTGAACGAAGCGATACTCGTACCTACCATCGGACACTTCACTGCTGACGGTGACGTTAGCCAGCATGGTGTTGTGCAAGATACGCTCAGTAGACAGAGAAGGGTCCAGCCCCTCAATGACCACCTCCAACCGGTCCAGCAAACCATCACTATCTATCACCAGTTGGTTCGTGGGGTTAGTTGCTAGACGCAAAACCGCTGCAGACTCACTCACAGGCACAAAGAAACTGGTTCCCTCTGGATTCAAGTTCAACGTGGGATCCGACTGCGCGGAGGCGGGGCTTGTTACCGCCAAAAATAGGCAGACCCCAGCCCATGAATAACTATTCATAAACATGGCTGCCCTTTCGCAGTAGTTCCACCCGCCCGCCTAGTTTAGCCTACAAACACAAGAAAACAGGCATACTATTTAGCACACTATTTTCAATAACAATTATTGTAAACTAAAGAGAAACATGCGTTGTCCTAAATCTCAGCCGCAAATTGCAGACTGCAATTTAGGGCGGGGCTGGCAGAGACTGAATTTGTCGCAACCGCACTTTTATTGCAAAGTAATACATAATGTAACTATTGCGATTGTAATTTTGCATGCAGTAGCAGATCAGTGCGCTAGTTTATTTTGATGTATGCAAAGCACAACCAGTATCACATAAGGCATGCACTTTTAATGTGAACATGCTGCAAATAGTATTCTACTCACTTCTTATGCAGCTCAAGACAATATATTATCACTGGGAATGACCGTTTCTTCACTACAAAATCAGAGCAGGATCGGCAGTAGGCTTTGGGTGTTTGCGCTCTAATGACATGAATGTGTTTTAGCGCACCCAAGTTAAGTGGCGCGTGTCATACGCGCGAGTGAAATATGAATGGGCGTGTTTACCACGGTATTCATGAGCGCGAGTCGAGTCGCGTGTTGAGCGCGGGAAAATGGAGGCCTTTCTTTCTGGGCGTATTCGAAATAAAGCAGGAAGCTCTACAGAAAAGACGAGTGGAGATAAAGGCAGCAGCAATAAACATGAAAAGAGAAAAATTCCATGGGTTGAAAAATAGTAGGTGGAGGAAAATACATACAGGTTCAAATTGATCACGTGGCAATTCCCAGCCGTCCTCGGTGTGTAGGTGAGGTGTCTCATCAAGATGAGGTAGTCAGTGTGCTGAAGAAGTGTGTGGAGGGAGTCGATGTGAGTGATTACATCAGTCAAGATAGATATCGGCAGTTTTCATTTCTCAGTTGCCGAACCTCCTCTTTTACGGACCACCAGGAACAGGGAAGACATCAGCCATCTTAGCACTGGCGAGAGAGATGTTTGAGTAAGTCTCTAATGGTGAGCAGTATGTGCATTTCCCGTGTTTTTTCAGTGCAGACATTTATAAGAGCAGAGTGCTTGAGTTAAATGCATCAGATGAACGTGGTATTCAGGTAGGCAGAATAGTGAACTGCAATAATCGCTGATTTACATGAATCTGTCTGCAGGTTATACGTGAAAAAGTGAAGACATTTGCTCAGATATCGGCCTCTTCTGTCAAAGCAAAGTAAGTGGTAAGGTTATAGTCTTGTTGGCTGGTACAGTGTCTATTCATTGGGCCACAGTAGTTTGTCCTCTGTCGTGTGAACAGTGTAACAGAGAATGGTATGAAGAAGGGTTATTCATGGTTTGTAGTGGGGGTAATGATAATTCATAGCAACTGCTGGAGTGTAGTAATGGAGTGTGAATAATCTACAACCAGCTGTCAACACATTTAATAGTATTCATAGTGCAGCTGATGGACCTCAACTTTACCTCTCTTTCTCACTTCCAGTGGTAAACCTTGTCCTCCATTTAAAATAGTAATTCTAGATGAGGCAGATTCAATGACTGGCAGTGCTCAGGTTCACCGTGCACCTTCACTATTATACCTCACTCACATTCTCCTGTCTAGGCTGCTCTACGAAGGACAATGGAGAGACAGTCAAAGACGACACGTTTCTGCTTGATCTGTAACTACATTAGTCGCATTATAGAGCCACTGACGTCACGATGTTCCAAGTTTCGTTTCAAACCACTATCAGTAGACACACTTACCAAGCGACTAGAATACATCAAAGAGCAAGAGAAGGTCAACTGTAGCGATGAAGTGAGCTGAAATAATTATCCTTTTATAGCTTTTGGTTTGTCAATATGTTCAGGTGCTACAAGTAATTGTAGAGGTGTGCGAAGGTGATCTGAGAAAGGTAGGACTATACCTCACAACCCCACCCTCTCCTACCCCACCCTCTCCTACCCCATCCTCTCCTACCCCACCCTCTCCTACCCCCACCCTCTCCAGGCTATCACATTGCTGCAGAGTGCTCACAGGCTGAGAGGAGAAGAGGAAGTCACTCAGAATGATATACTGGAGATTGGTGGGGTATGCTATAAGAGTATGAGAGAGAAATATCACAATGAAACTGCTGCTGGCTGTGTAGTCAAATCTCTCTCTCTCTCTCTCTCTCTCTCTCTCTCTCTCTCTCTCTCTCTCTCTCTCTCTCTCTCTCTTCCATAGATAGTTCCTCCGAAGTTCCTGGAGTCTCTGATGGAGGCTTGTCACTCCAACTCATATGAGAGATTAGAGAATGCCGTACAGGTCAGTACTGTAGTCCAGTCACAGCAACTCAAGTTGTCTTGTAGGATGTCATTGCAGAGGGTTTTTCAGCAACACAGGCTGTTAGCCAGGTGTGTTGTGTCATGTGCATTATGTGAGAGTGTGTACCTTGTGTCTCAGCTTCATGATCTGATGGTTGATCAAGTGGAGCTCAATGACAAGCAAAAGTCGATCATTTGTGAAAGAATAGGAGTAAGGCTTAGAGATTATCTCGTTTTATTTTTGTTTATGTTCTCTCTCATGCAGCTGGTTGACAAGCGTCTGAGTGATGGGGCTGATGAGTACCTTCAGTTGATGGACCTGGCTGGTGTCATCATGACACAGTTCTGTCAAGCCTAGCAACTAGTCTCTTAAGACAACATTTTTAAATCGATCAGATTGACTTCATAATTACAGTTCACTCTCTAACTAATGTGTATGATACGAACCTGTATAGTACATCTAAAAGAAGAGGAAAGAGGATTCTATATAAGCTGTACTAATGATATTGAGATAACAGACCTCTTCGAGGTAGAAATTTCTCTGAGATCGAAGTGGTCTGCCTGATCGTGTATGAGGTTGATTTTCTGGTACCGATTTTGGCTTCAAATCCTCATCACTGTCGCAACAACAGTTTTCACATTGCCTATGAGGAGGTTGAGAGAGTGACAGACTCACTCCAAACATCAACACTCACCAGCCGTACTGCCTGGACTTTTTGGGAACACGAGTCAGAGGAGGGTCGAGACAGAATATGTGATAAATATTTGAGCATGTGTCACAGGAGACCATGAGATGAGAATCGGTAGTCTTGCTGCACTCAGAACAGCTCCTGGAGTCGGGAGATTTAGATAAGCAATTTAGACAAAACAAAGCGCGATTACAAACCGTTGATTCTCTGCTGGCTGTGGTATAGCATTAGTGTGATGCTCAGATTGGTCTGCACTCAGTGAAACAGTCTATTGAAAATTTGAAGTGAAAAATCACCAATGTTAATGTATTTACCTCTCCTATTATTTTACTCAGTAAGCTAGCAAGATTTTCATGATCACTGAGTAGCTTATTGCGAGCTACCTGCAGCTGACTCAATTCTTGTTCAAGCTACAAGCAGGGAGAAGGTAGAAGCATAACACAGCAGGAGAAATAAATACTTGTTGTTGCTCTAGAGCCATTGCTGTTTGCTGCTGTGTGAGACTGTCCCTGGTAGCTGTGAGTGACTCGTTCCTCTTCTTTTGCTGTTCCAGGAGTCTATCACGCTCTAGAATGAGAGACCATGAGGTTCTTTAGTGGTAGCAACCAGTACAGTTACCATGAAAATAGTTGATAAAATCACATGTGAGACTGATGTTGACACGTCCACCATGACGCTTGACTTTAGGATGAGCCGGCTGGGAAGAATGAATAAAAACAATACCTTATGCTGCACAGTATGCATATCATACCTTAGCAACAAAGCCCAATAGTTGAGCCTTTTCTGTCAGCATTTTGAAAGCTGAATAGAGTACAGTATCACAAGCCATTTAACAATTTCTTTTCCAGTCACCTTCAGGATTGTGATGCAGCATTCTCTTACAGTTAGTTTCAACTGACTGGTGCTGTTGCTGAAGTTCAGCAAATTGAGCTTGATAGAGTTTCCTGGACTGGCGCAGATGAGAGAGCAGCTAACAAAGGAGAGACAATGTCCAGAAGCTGATAAAGTCATGAACTAACCCTCTCGTCGCTTGGATCGTGTTTAAAGCTTTTGCAAGACTGCTGAAGTCGAAGGTACTCCTTTCTCTACAGTTTGTGGTTCATAGCGACATAGCAGTGGTGTCGTGAACGAACCTTTCTTTTTGCGACCTGTTTGTCACAGTGAGCAGTACAGTGTGCAAAATATGCGTCAATTATCTCTTCCTGTAAAAAAATTAAAATGCTAATTTGCACTGCTTAACGCTTACTTTGCTGTCTTCACTGTTGTCATCTGCTTCACACAACAAACCCTCCCTTTGAGCACTGAAGGAAGAATTATAGTAGAGCTGGTGTTGATAGCATAAGCTTACCAAGTTACGTGGAAGTACATCTTGCAAAGTCCAGCATCACAGCTAATGCACACACCTGTTCTGCTGTACCAGTCGTCAGAACAAAGCTGACACGACTGCGTACAATAACTAATAGTTGTATTGTGTCTCACATTGTACTGACCTTGTAGCCCCAGCTACTAGCAGGCAGTTGATCCAAGCTCACGCCGCTCAGCGTTTTAGGATCCACATACTCAACTAGAGGTATGTACAAACTGCATACCATGTGGACCCATCTGATGGAAGGAATAGATAGTGTGGATTATAGTGGATAGCTACCTACATACCGTCCATTGCATGTCTGCTTGAAGATTCCGCCATCGTTAGGACACAACTCGCAGCACTGAGGAGAAAAATAGGAATCGATAGCGTGTATCTGTATTGACGCACCAGATTCTTCACACCAGCCTTGCATGCATCGCAGAACCATGGAGCGGTGGTAAAGGAAGAGATCTCAGAGCAAGAGTCTAATGCAGGATCGTCATCTTCTGGTACACCATAGCAGCCTTGAGAGACAAGGAATGAGATAAAGGTCAGTATTGCTTTATCTCACCTTCATGTACTGATAGACCACACATATCACATGTCACAATGTCGTTGTGTCTGCTGTGAAAAGAGCAGCAAGAACAGTTAGATAAATACCGCAAACGTAGAAAATTTTGTAGTAGGTTAATTTTCGCGAATGCTGTTCAATCACGAAATTTACCGATTATCACTTTTATATGCAAATAGAGCAATTCTGAGCAAAAGTCGTGAAATATTAACATCGTGAAAATTACAACCTTTACAGTATCTAGCTGATAACATACGCTTTTTCTATGCAGACACAGCAGACAGGCACACGAGATGTTGAGGATAGGTTGGAAGGAGGAGGAGCAGGAGAGGTGGAGGCAGCTGTAGTGACAGGAGAGAGCACTTCCATCAGTGCTGTTGCCCCATCATGATCCTGTGCCTCATTATCATGATCCTGAATGTGGCTGGCTGTTGCAATCTCCTCTACTTCAATTTGTTCTCCGTCTACTTCAATTTGTTCTTCCTCTTTCTCCTCCTCCTCTTCTTCATCTTCATCATTGGAGTCCCCACTCTTTTCAGAATCACTACTGCCACTAGAGGATCCTTCGTCATTCGATGATGCTAGTAACAACAATTCTATTATGTGACTGCACAAACATGCTAGCTAGTCGTACCTTCATGATGAGGGGCATATTCTTGATCTGACTCATCGGAGTCAGAATCCAGGCCCAGGGGTATGTTGAAAGCCTCACTGAGTACAGCGATGTCCACCTCTCTCATAAGAGATGGTCGGGTGGACCGCCGCACAGCTGTGTGAGAATAGCACACATAAGCACTTAGTGACACACATCATGCAAGTACAGAACCACTGCACATGATAGGTATGAGAACATTAATGTAAACTGTTATAATATAATAACACTTGAGAATAATACACTTGATCGTAATATTCTCAAGTGCTTGTATCTATTTGAACTCACCTTCCCGCCTACTACTACTCATGCAGCAGTTTTTTGCGACTTTACATCTATTACGTGAGGTGTGGCTAAGTTGTAGCCACGCCTACTTCACACATCTGCGCTAGATAGGTTTCATCAGCATCTGTTTGCGCGATGAGCGAGGAAGAAAAAAGCAGCAAGCCCACGGCATTAATCTTGCGAGAAGCAGAAAGAATTATAACAGAAGGTAAAACTATGAATACTTGCAAGTGGCAGTGCTGTAAACAAATGAACTTTTCTTTGTTTGCAGAAGCTACTGATGCGCTTACAGTAGACCGACAAAGACTGCAAACTGTTTGGGAGACGTGTCACAGCGTGGTTCTGCGTTCATCTCCTATTCAACAGTTTGGTATTGGATTTGGTGTTGGCTGGTGAGCCATAACTATCACGTGACACAGTCACAGTATCTATAATATTATTGGCACATGCAGGTTGTCAGGTTACTTGTTTAAGCGTGTGAGCCGGACAGCAGCTTTCATGGTTGGCTGCGCCTTCATTGTGGTGCAGGTATGTATATCACCTTCATATACACAGCTCATATTGCTTTCATGGTTGTTAGGGAGCATCATCACTTGGTGTTATCTCAGTCAACTGGCAGAGATTAAGAATTCTAGCTCGGCGGAACCTGCAAAGAATGGAGGGGCATGTATCTGCTGTACGACGTGCAACTGGTGTAGAGGATTCCAGCGAGTCACTCACAGATCAGGTCTCTTACTCGGCTCTTACTTTCATTACAGATTGATTTTGATTTTTTCTCTCAGATGATGTCACTAGCCAGTCAGCACATGTTTCTGTCCAGTGGGTTTGCTTCTGGTGCAGTAGCTGCTATCACTTTCTGACACAATCTTATACTGCATGCAAATATTTCATGATAATTATGTCCAGTTCACACTCCATAATATGAAACCATTTTGGAATAATTATTATTATGCTATTGCACATCATGGTATTAGCAGTGCTATTAACAGCACTATGATTATCAATAAATGCATTTAACAGCAGTTATATACACTCACTAAAATTATATATTTTGTTCAGGAGCATGTGTACAGAATCTACATGCCTAATTCCCGCGCTTTGAATCAAGGCGTGGTCGAATGTCATAACAACACGCCCTTAGGCAAAGCCCCAAGGGTATTGCAAGTTATGGCAGCCACTAAGAAACGCCAGTGGCAACGATACGTAGACGAGTCTCTACTGAAGACCAATCAAGTCACTAATGTCGCCATTCACGGACTTGATGGTACGGAATGGGCTTCCTCGAAGAACTTTCACGTAAGCAGCAAACTTTTTGTTGACGTGTTGCTATGGTTACCTTACTAACGGCTGTTCTACATGTAGGTATCCAGTGAACAAGTGCTGAATATGATAGCCTGTATCAATGGTGTAGACAATGGGCAGTTGAAGAGATCAGGAGTGAAGGTAGCCAGCCAGGGTTATGTGTTCCTGCGTTGTGATCCAGGACGATCCATATATGGTCGAATGGGAGCAGAGTCTGGTGTGTGTATTGTGAAGACGAGTCGTGTGTTGTTAGTGGGAGTGTATGAGGCTGGAGTGCAACCAGGAAACTGTAACGCCGTTATGGAAAAACTAGCTGACTACCTAATAGATCATGGGTTATAATTTTTATTATAAAGTTTTTCATCTATTGTTCTGATGCTAATAGTTCTAGCATAGGTCGAGTGAACCTTATTTGCAGCAAGTCAGTGCGACACACTCCTCCAATGTGCACATACAAATCTCTTGCCTTCGTGTTCCAGTCCAGCACATTCAATTGCATGCGACAGCATCCTCTAGACAACGCAACCTACAGCACAGCAACAAATATACAACCACACATCACACACACATACCTGTGCACACTCTCTCATCATTACAGTCCCTAATCCTTGACCTGCATGAAAAGATTTCAAAATACCTACAAACTATGTATACTCTGACCTCTGTGTTCAGAATGTACAAACAAATCCTCCAAGTGTAGCACTTTGCCTTCAAGTGCCGAGTAAGTGATCAAGTAGAGCGCAAAAGACACAATACTTTTATTATGAACCATTGAGTCTGAACGCTGCTTGCTCATAGCTATAGAATACATTATCACTTACAGCAACAACAACACGGTCCATAGCTGACCAGACTTTGGCGAAGGTGAGCAAATATCACTTTGAGGAGCTACAGCAACGAAGCAGCTAAAATATTGGTCCTCTCCAAATCCATCTCTTAGCAACTCTATAAACAGTGACTACACTGCAGACTCAAAAATCATCAACACTACCTTTTTCAGTAATCTTTAAAGCATCTGGTTCACGCTCAAATTCAGCCAATAACTATCATGAGAAAAACTGTTTTTGAGTTCATACAAAATGATCATCACACACTTGAATGAGATACAGTATAGTAGTCACATCATCAGTGCAAGCTGATCTAATAAGGTACTTGTTCTTCACCTAATGAGCGACTTTAAAGCCGATAACATAGACAAGACAAACACCTCACTTTCTTCTCCAATTCAGCTTTTTCAGAGATAAATTTAGTAAGGGTAGGTCGGCTAAACCAAACACCAATCCACTCATTCAGTGAAATGGCTCCTAGCTGATTATACCAGCTCACACTTGCTGTATCATCTCTCGGCAGAATCAAGTCACATCTGCAACAATCATTAGCAACTGCAACCTTAGCGCAATGTCTGATCAATGCTTTCTGCACTTCATCCTGAGCTGTAAGATAATATGAAAAGTGTCATGCATCACAAGAGTTCATAAGCTCACAGCTAAGAGTGGATTTGGTGAACATTCCGCATATGTACATCATCCTTCCTTCCCATGTAGAGTACAAGCGTGTGTGCATTGCACAACTCACTGGAACACCTTCCACTGCATGAAAAATTCTTAAACTGTTATACTCTGACATATTACTTTGAAAACCTTTACAAAGAAAGCATCCATACAGTGGATCATTCTCAAACCCATCATTGATCAAAGCTGCAGACCATGGACGCATAATCTTGTCATTGCAGTCAAATATTTATACCATCTTCATTAATTATGTGGCTATTTTCTTTTCCTGTTTGTTCACGGATAAAACCAGCGATCACTGATACATCCTCGCGTACTGCGGCTCTGATCTCCATTTGCACACGTGCGCTTAGTGATGACGTCATGAATACATTGCGGGCCGCGGGGTTAACTTTTACTTGGCACCAATTTCAAACTGCTCGAGCGCTTCTCCTCTCTCTTCATGGCCTACAACAGCTCTAGTGGATTCAGTAGGCTCCCAGAGCCGTCAAAACCACCACTACAGCGTTGGCAGACAATGCCTACTCGTTCAAAATCTTTTTCTGGTCCGTTATCAGCAATGACGGCTGGCTCTCCTCTTCGCGCCAGGACCATGAACAGTGGCGTCACAGCCAAGACTCCTAAGGCCGAACACAACTCAAAGTCTCAGCCTTCGTCTCCCACTTCTACTAGAAAGACTCCTGCAAGGTCTAAAACTCCCAAAGCTTCAAACCCAAAGACTCCTATGTCCGGAAAGAAGACCCCAACCATCAGTTGCAGGTAGCCATTGATTTTGTGTGTATCACCTACATTTATAAGTTTCCTCTTGATAGGTTTATTCCTGGTCGCAGTGGACTCCATGAAGAGTACAGCTGCTTCATGATGGCACACAAGGATCCTGGTGACCCTGAAGGAGACGAGGAAGAAGATGAGGTACACGAGAGAAGCAGCAGTCCTCCTCGAGAGGAGTATCAGAAGGCACTGTTGGCTGCTGCTTGTAATGGTGAACCTCCTCCAGCCCTCATGTCCTTCTCCATTTCCACTCCAACTGTTGGAACTGGTTAGTGGTCATTGTGAATGTTGTTCACATTACCTCTCTCTCGTTCAGGCTCATTCATCAGTACTTATACTAATAACTCAGCTCTTGGCAGTGCTTGTCTCACATCTAGTGTCTCTGCACGATCTCACAAGAAAGAGAAAAGAAAGATACCGAAATCGGAAGAAAAGATATTGGATGCTCCATCACTTCTAGACGATTATTGTAAGCACCTTAACAGTCTGTCTGGCCACAATCTTTTGATCCTTCTGCAGATATCAATGTTCTAGACTGGGGCAAGAACAATCTCCTGGCAGTAGCTCTAGGGCCCACAGTATACTTGTGGAACTCACAAGATGGCTCTGTTACTGAGCTGCTTGAGATACCTGATGACAACTGTGTAACATCACTTGCCTGGGCTCAGAAACGCAGCTACATCGCAGTAGGACTGAATAATGGCAGTATACAGGTGTGACTGTTGTATCCTAGTGTGTGTCATTGTGTCTCATTGTGTGTAGCTGTGGGATGTAGACAAGAAGAAAAAAGTTCGAACTATGAGAGGTCACGCTGATCGTGTCGGCAGTCTTCATTGGAATTCGCATACACTAGCAAGGTTAGTTCACACCCCTTTCTATAATGATGTTCACCTGTTTACATTTGTCACAGTGGCTGTAAAAGTGGAGCAGTTCATCTCCATGATGTTCGTAAGCAAGACCACTGTGTGGGGATTGGAGCAAGACATACAATGGAAGTGTGTGGAGTGAGATGGTCTCCTGATGGTAGAATGCTGGCTTCAGGTGGTAATGACAACATTGTTTGCATCTGGAACCCCATGGCTGGTATGGAAAGACCAGTACAAGTGCTGACTGGACATCAAGCAGCAGTCAAAGTAAACTGTAAAAATGTGATTGTCTGAGTTTTGATGACTCATCATGTCCTCAGGCACTTGCTTGGTGTCCTTGCCATAGTAATCTATTGGCTACTGGAGGAGGTACTGCTGACAAATGTATCAAGTTCTGGAATACAAGCAATGGAGAATGTCGGCAGTCACTGGACACCCGGTCACCAGTAAGATTAATAAGATAGCATCACTGAGTGATGAACTGCATAATCTGTCACAGGTCACTTCACTGGTATGGTCTAGAGATGGACATGAGATACTATCCTCTCATGGCCAGCCCAACAATCAACTCACTTTATGGCAATACCCAAGCCTCACTAAGGTAGCCGATCTTAAAGGTCATCGTGGAAGGGTCCTGCACATTGCTGTGAGCCCAAAGAGAACCAGGGTGGCATCTGCCGGAGCTGATGAGACATTGAGAGTATGGAAGTGTTTTGAACCAGCTCCTCCTCCTAGTCGTCACAGCAGCTATCTTGAAGACAGTATGTCATCAATGATGATCAGCGGCATTTACTAGCAGCACAACTTTTTCCTACGTATTCTTTTGTATACCATTTCATCGGCAGCCCCTCCCAATTCCTACCAGTAGTGTAGGTAATATCTATTATTCTGCTCTTTATCAACATTTTGGTATAAACTCCTTGTTATCTTTTACCCTCTATCATGATAATATGATAGCCAAACTTAGTCCGAACTGGAGGGTCAGTGTACACTGGCTTATCCACTGTACTAGGTGTTAGCTCAAATGCTGCTTCTTGAAAGGGTCCTACCATAGAGCCTCTGGTCATCCAGCCGAGATCACCCTAAATATAGAACCCAAGATTGAGGTTTGCGTATTCAACACATTATGTTAAGTACGTACCCCTTGTCTGGCCTTGTCCTCACTGAAGTTGGTGGCTACTTCATTAAACTTGCGTCCCTCTCTCAGCTGCTGAAGAGCTTCCATTGACTTCGAGTGCTTCTCACACAAGATGTGTCTCACCTGTATTCAGTGGACAGCACATAATAAATTATTTGCACACATTCAATTCACTTTCACAGCATTGCCTCCTTTCTTTGTCTTGCCTCCTCCACCAGATGCACTCTCGCTTGCTGCAGACCATGTACACGTTAATGTGCAGTCTATATATCTCACCTGAAGCTCCTTTAGCAGCCTGCTTGGCGCCTTTACCCTTTGGCATAGTCTAGTCGACGCTCGAGTCGACGTGTGTATTAATTAGAATCTCAACTCAAATAAATTGTACAATTTTGTGATAAGCATACAAAACGATAGATAATTTTTAGTAAATTTTGTGTTATAGTACAGACTAACAGAGAGTGCACTGCAGTAAAAGAACTGGAGATAGAGTATCGAGAGAACAGCCCCTCTTATGAGGTTTATGCTGCTCTCCTTCAAGGCTCACAGTCACTGATATTGCAATACACCCAATGTGAGATGCCGGCCGGGCTAGGAGGAGGCTGAGGACGGGATACTGAGCGTTTCATCAAACTTGTAGTTATTAGTGCCAAGTAAAGATTTGAATTCATCAAACGAAGGTAGTCTCCCTGACTCCATTTTAGACCAAACAAGTTCACCTGTGTGAACACAAGACCTGCTAATGGATGAATTCAATTTTATATTGACATACCATTCACATAGACTTCAAAGGCTCCAGTGGACAGTAGGTGATTCTCAATCTGACTGCCCAAGAGAAAAACAAGCAACATTGCAGACAACTGCATGATTGGGAAGAGATGAGTGAGAGTGATCTGGGAGCAATAGTATACCTTGTTGTCTTGTGTCCATAGATACCAGCTGGGAAGATAATTGATGCCTACAGCATTGAGAGCACCGGGCCCTCCTAAGATGGCAGCTAACAAGAGCATACGTATAAAAAATACAATATTGCTGAGAGTTCGAGCTAGTTTAGTAGGAGGATAGGTTTCTCCTTGAATCTCTAGAGTAGGCAACTCCTGTTGCAGTACGCCAGCATACTGCTCGAACACCTTTCGGTACCCTCAGCTATGGCTGTATAAACGAGGTGCAAACACACACAATCAACTATGTAAAAAAAACACTTGTGTGCTTATTAACTCACTGACCAGTAGAGGACTTTGACTGACTGCTCTTCAGAACCTGTGAATGCTGGATGCTTCAGGTGTTTAACAGCTGTGTTCTCGGTCGCAAATAGAGTGCACAGTAGCGCCGTAACAACCAAAGCCAACCGAACCGCCATGTTGAAAAAGTCAAAGTAGGTGTGGCTCCCAACCCCCAGCAGCTAGCCAGTTAATTTGAGAAAATAATACTTGATTGATAATAGCAAGGAGTACATTAATTTGTCATGTATATACAAGTGTCGATCATATAATAAATGATTTGAAACCAGCTCATTCATCATCAGAGTCCTCCTCCCCATCAGGATAGCCACCATTATGTGTAGGTGATGCAAGAGGAGACACAAAAGCACGTTTTAGTTTCTCCTTTTGATCATGAAAGAACTCACTCTACAGTAGATACAAATTAAATAAGATAACAAGCACAAGTATATCACACTAACAATTCTCCCATCTTTGCCAAACAGACCAACGAATCCCCTGATGGCTTCCCGAGAACGATGAAGACTTTCCTTCACCTGTACCTCTGATCTCTGCAGAGAAATAAAGATTTGTTTGAAAGCTTGCACTGAATGCCAGCCTCACCTTCACGAAGCCAATATTGAGATCCTTGGTAGTGTAGCCTCTAGCAAGATTTCTGCGTATGTATAAATCATAATCCTTGACAATGCGTGCTATCACGTCCGATGTAGACACTCCTTCTGTGCGCTGGGTAGCTACAAACTTGCCCATCTCCTTGATGTGCTTGTAGATATCCTCACTGTCTTTGCTACTATATGGAAGGTCATCATGGGCAATGAAATCAATCTAGTGATAAGAAAAAATTGTAATAGAGAGAGAGAGAGAGAGAGGGAGAAGGGATAGCTTTTATTAAGTCTGACCTGGTTCTCTTCCAGAAACTCTTGAGTGTATGACCAAGGAGCATCTTGGAGTACCTCATCAACGTAGCGGCAATGTCTCACCATATCATACCGTTCCTCGTCTGTCATCACCGTTTGTCCTTTCAATTTGTGAGTGAGCTCATCATTGCAGACTGTACGAGAGAAAATAAACCATTACTATACTAGAGAAAATTAAGTACCTCCAACAATTAAGTGAACATTGGGAAATGAGTTCTTTGCTTGCATGAGTGCTCTAGCATGACCCTGATGAAACATGTCAAATATACCATCAGCATACACTCTGACAGGTTCTGTAGGCGTGGCATGGGCGGGATCAATAGCATGGTCTGATCAGTTTACTTTCAGTTCCTCTTTTGGCTTCTTCCAGAGTCAACTGCTTGCTTCTTCTCGGAGGAAAAATTCCCTTTCCTCTCAGGTCTGCA
Source organism: Haliclona indistincta (assembly GCA_964017065.1). Classification (NCBI taxonomy): domain Eukaryota; kingdom Metazoa; phylum Porifera; class Demospongiae; order Haplosclerida; family Chalinidae; genus Haliclona; species Haliclona indistincta. Next base: position 4,991,683 of record OZ024791.1, read on the forward strand.
GTGAATGGCGCCGGACCAAATGCAATGGTATCATAATCTCTGTAATTCGGCTGGTGCATGTGCAACAATGAGTAGGCGTGGTCAAAACAGCATAAAAATTAAAATAATTTTATGTTACCTTTCGTTTTGACGGTCCAGGAGAACAGCTAGACGACCCCGTGTCACTGCTGTCTTCACCCTCGTCTTCTGGATGGAGTCTCTTTCTGGTCATACTAGTGGCCATGGTGACAAGACTTTTCGCTGCCCTCCGTGCACGTTTTCCACACGGATAATAAACGGAGGGTATACGGAGCAGACTGCATGGGGTTCCTGGCGAGCTACAAGCGGCTGCCTCGTGGTCAGCGAATTCTACTGGGTTTGACTGCCATGGTGATTGGCTGGTATGGTCCATCTTGGATGTCCTACTTGTTTCTAGAATCCAAATTAGCCGGAAGCCCAAAAATCTTACCGAATTCTGAGACTGATCCACCGAAACACTAAAATACTGATTGACTGTGTGATTGAATACTGATTGACTGTGTGATTGAATACTGCCTAAACAATCAACAATGTGTAACTGGGTTACGTGTTTGGTAGGGTGGTGTTCAGTGTGTACTGGGTTGGTGTGGGGGTTGATATGGACAGTAATGAGCATGGTTCAGGATGATATAGCGCCAATGATCAACTGGTGGGTTCACATGCACGTTATAGTATGAACACATCTAGCAATGTTCCTTACAGGTACTTTATGATGATTTTACGATGGAATGAGGCTCATAAAGTCTTTGAATCCTTGAGAATTCTGCACCTTGTTTTACTCTGCATTACGGCTATACTTGCTGTAATAGTGCAGAGGGAAACGATGAGATCATGCCTGCCTTGTGTCGTTATCTCACAGGTATCTTTTCAGCGTCACTAAAATGACCTTAACCTTTACTCTCTTGCAGGTGCTAATCACTCTGTACAATGTCGTGTTATTGGTGATGCTGGCTACAACGGCAGGCGGAAAGATTCTCACACTGTTCAAACAGGCTCTCCCTCTCTGTCTCACATATCTTCTCTTTTATACCTGGCTACCACTCCTGCTACTCCTGTTAGTACTATTCGTGTGCCTTCTCATAGTGAAGATGTTTCGTCGTCCTTCCTTCTCTCTCGCCATTGCTTCCTCATCAATGCTGGTTCTAGTGGCAGCTCATGTATTGATGGTGGGCGTGGTCTGGTGGTCTGTCAGTAGTGCTTGCTCTTCTTGTCACTACTCTCATCTCCCTCCTCGTCCCTCTCTCACTGCTCATCGTGGCTGTTCTATGAACTTCCCTGAAAATAGTTTGACAGCATTCGAGCAAGCTTCTCTTATCCCATCAGTACGAACACTAGAGACCGATGTACAGGTCAGCGCTGATGGCGAGCTGTTTCTCTTGCACGATCCTCACTTGTCCCGTACTGCTAATATCCATACTGCTTGCCCTCACCTCAATCCTCTGCACACTGCTTCTCTGCTCAGCTATCATACTGGACCTTGTCCCATTGCTACTGTGCCTATAAAGCAAGACTCTTATCAACGTGTGCCTCTCTTCAGAGAATACTTAGAAGTTGCTGTCGCTAACAACAAGAACGTCTTGTTTGACTTGTATCGACCCATTTCTGGACACGCCTACCAGCAACAGTATGTTGCCATGACAATTGATGCTTTGGTGGAATCCAAACTAGACCTTTCTAAGGTATGGATACACACTTATCGTTGCAAGCATAGTGAGTGCCTTATATTGAAGGTATGGTGGCTGTCAACTAAAGAGACTAGTTCAATGGAGCATGCTGTTCCTGCTGGTGTGACACGGGTTGGTGTCACCAAAATAACTGATCCAGACCAGTTCCGGTTGTTGGGCATGTCTATAGCTAATGAAGAATGGACACTACCTTTCAACACACTAAGGTTCGTATCTCGCTTATTGAGACATGATACTCCTCTATTCCTTTTCAATAGAAACCTTCAACAACAAAATATCTCTATTAACATGTACACGATTAATTCACTAGTACTGTTTGACTATGCTTGGTGCACTGGTGTGAATAGTGTCACTACAGATAATTGTTTAATAATGGATAAACATGAACACAACATCCTTCACCAGGTTAGTTCCATACTTTCGAAAAAATACTACCTCTGTATTTTTTCTCATCAGGCTTGTCACTCGATGCTGATACTCCCTTGGTCTCTAGTCCTGCTAGCCTCGCTGTTTTTGCTAACTAACTTGATACTGCTATGTGATCTTCCTCCTCCTCTGAGAACAAAATCTGACTAACGCGTAGTTTTCAGAGATTAATTCATATTTATAATAATTATTACAAGTTTCCAATCAATAGTGATATAATATAAAACGGTTTAAAACCGATAATGATAATAGGTTGGTAATGGGAACTGTTGAGGTTGATAAAATGAATGTGCACATGTGTCATTTGCAAATTAGCACTCTGCAGTGAGTATAAAAACAGTCTGCAAACTGAGAAGTGTTTAAACAAAATACAAGTGTGTGTCTGGATTTTAGAAGTGATAGGATGCCTTGTCCGTTAGTACTCGTCAATTATTTTCTTGATCGTTGCCCTCTTCAAAAATATCCTTGTCGTCAAACAACTCGTCCTCTGCATCGATTGTTTGCTCGGAGTCTTCATTGGGTTCTATTTCCATGCTAGGCACATCTGCTAGTTGGTGGCGAGGGTCAACTAATGGAGTGGCTTGCATCATCTGATGATTGTAGAGCTGTGTGTAGCTAGCTGGAGGATACATTGCATGATAGTTCATGAAAGGCATGTAGCTCTGGTAAAATGGGTTGACGTGACCAGGGTGAGCTATAGCATGCAGGATATAATTGTGGATTGCATCCATCTGCACTGAGCCCATTGGTATCAGTGGTCGCTGAAGAGGATGATGTGGCTGTTCTCTTTTGCGATAGCGAGCACGCCTGTTTTGGAACCAGACCTAAGAAAGTGAAAAAGAGATGATGTAGCAAATGATATGGGTCTACATCGTACCTGTACTGTGTTTTCGTCGATATTTGCCGTCTTAGCTATTTGTGATCTTGCCGTTGTATCTGGGTACGGACAAGCCATGAAGTAAAACTCAAGGATCTGTAGCTGTGTCGAGGTAAAAGACGTGCGAGCTCGCTTGGGTTTCTTCTCTGCTGTAAGGTCGCCGCTTGTTGCGTTCTTGTAGGAATCAGGACTAGAGGGGCTGTCGCTACTCTCTGCGCGGCTGCTGGCGCCCTCTGTCTCTAGGCTGCTGCATGAGCTGGTAGGCTCCAGACCGATGCCACCGTCAGCATCAAGACTGGTGGCGCTACCGGGACCATTGCTGTCGCTGTCTTTACTGCTGCTCGCTTCTCTGCTTCGCTTGCCACTGCGAGTTTCTTTACTAGACGATTCCCTGCTGTTCTTTTTGCCTTTACTACCTGCAGTTGAAAAGAAAGAGAACACGCGATGATGGGCGGAGCTGTTGACACAGTAACGTCTTACCATCACTCTGTTCTTCTTCGTCCAGCCCCAGCAATTTGCTTATGAAGAATTTATCCATTGGACCACCGCCTATCCTCGTCTCTGCACGAACGACTTTCTATCACAAGCACTCAGTGTAACTCGCACGAGTTGCTAGCGCCCTTATATTCACTGCACACGAGAACTTTTGGCTCCCACGTTTGTTTTCACTATCTAGAACTAACGATGTGAAAGCCTCGCATACATCAGCACTTATGATCTGCATTCCCAGCTGTCTGGAAATAACACCAAGTCATTTGATTGGTCCTGATGGATCGTGTTTGCCACACAGCCATTGATAAAAGATGGCACTACATGAAAATGAATTTTAATTTAAGATTGACACTTGACAGCTGAATAAAACATCAGTAAAATGTAAGATTGGCAGCTGAATAAAACATCAATAATGAAAGAAATGACAGCTGAATAAAACATCAGAAATGATATAAATGGAACATGGGATATACTGGATAATGCTTGACATCAGTCTTAGTGAGATTATACTTGATTATAAGTGTTAGTTGACTTAACGATCCGGTGAAAGAGGCACCTGTACCAATTTAAGAGCCTCTATGGTCTTCCTCAACTCCTCTGCTTCTTTCTGCTGTTTCTGTGCCTCTTCTATAGCAATCTGATCTCTGATATCACTCAAGCTGAGCTGAAAGAGTAGCACATGTGTTAGAGTATCATCAGTATTATTAAGAACCTACCACTACTGTAGAGCCTGCCATGTGATAATAACACACTTCTTTGCTTTCTTTTCTCTTATGCACGTACACATGACGCGGATACTTAGGGAACAGCTTAATGCACACCATCCAATACTGCTCTGATTTCCTACAAAATAGAGAGGAATATTGTTATACTACTAATACAGTGACTAACCTGTGTTTAAGAACTGGTATAAAAGTGACCTAAGGGGCAGAATTAGACAGCAAATAGTAGCAACAACATAGTGCTTCACATTCTATCACCTTGTAGGTGTCATGACTGAGCACAGGATGAAGTGAGGAACCAACTGCATCTATCCTTAGACGAAGCCTGTCTCTCTAGGGAAAGGAATTCAATGATAAGAATGCTAATGACAGTGTTTACCTGTAACTTTGTCAGAGGGACCCCAATAACTCTGTCACTCTTGTGGACTCCTACATACAATGCTGAGGGCCTGTTAGTATTTGCTAAGCCACAGAGGACTCTATGTGAGATTGAAAGTGAAAAGGTCAAGACTGAGCTACAAAAGAGGTCACACACATACTTCATGAGATTTCCCTCTAATGCTTGCAGCTCACTAGACACATTAACATTTAAAGTGTGAATTAGCACAATGCAGACAAACTAAGCAGGTTTCAGCTCACAAGAATGTTGTTATCAAAAGATCTTGCTTAAATCTCTCAGGCAGATATTGCCCATCTACCAATGCTGGTTCTTCCTCCTTTAGAACACTCAATTATACATATTAACTAAAAACTTCAACACAAACCTCTTGCACAGTGGGGGCTTGTGTAGTGGGAGTAGTAATGGTATATAGTGCCTTCTCTGATAATAGATGAACATGATATTTCTTCCTGAAGTGAATTAAGAACAAAAGTTAAACCAAATTAATTATGCTAATTATTATTGTTTGACTATAATAAAGATAAAGAGGTTAATTATTATTGCCACAATAATAATATTATTGAACATTATAGTGAATTGTTAGATGATGGTGATTCCACACACTTGCTATGAGGGCTCCTCTTCTTAGACCCAGGACAACTGAAGAGAACCAAGGATCGAGGATTAGTATAGTGCATTATTATCCACTCACGTTGGTGAGCTAGACTGATGTTTCTTGCCAGTCAATGTCTCAATGGTGTGCACAAAAGTACTCATATATTCTGGGAGGGGACCCCGTTCAGGAGGTATCATTTCTAGCAGTTGTTGATGACCGCCACAGCTTATCAACTCATGGAGACATCCCTTATCACCAATGACTAGGTTTTGAAGACAGCCTATCGCCAGCTTTCCCTCATCACTGGTGTCTCCTGCTTTCATGTGTGCCTCAAATACACCTAGTGAACAACACATCACAGCATAGTAGTAACTATCTGCAAGCTCACTCATTATCAGCTCCACAGTGTGAAAATCTCGCATTGTGTTACAAATTGCATCACATTGTGATAGGTTGACCAGTGCTCCCAATGCCTGTATCCGTACTGCAACCACCGGACAATGACACAACTAGTGAGTATGATTTAAAATGATTGAGTATGACAAAAACAACTTACCGCCAATAACACTTCTACACCACCACAACTCCTGACCTCCATACGATAGGTATCACTCTCAAAAGCAATGTTTCTTAACAAGGCTACACAGAACAATTATCATGATGGTATACATCACTACCAGCATACCTGCACTATTCTCCAGTATAATAGCACTTAACAATGGACTAAACCCAATAACATCACAGGGAACAGCCTGCTCAAATGAATAAACCAGATCCTTTCTATATGGTTGTCTTACTTGTGGGGGGACACCACAGCATGCAGGAGGGAGAGGGAGAACGTGTGAAGCTGGTACGGTGATAGTAAATCCAAAGTCCAACAAGAAGAATGTGTAGTCTTCGTCCAGCAGCCATCCTCTGCACCATTGTGGTCCTGCCCACCAGCCCTCCTTCTCACAATACACAGCATACACAGTATCTTGAGAGAGGTCAATGGACAGGGAAGGGGCAGGAGGAAGAGCCTGATGAACAGATATGAAAGGATCTTACACTAGATGATGGTAGTATGAACCTACCAGAGAGCGTAGTGACTGCCACATGCTGTCAGTTGCTGGGTTGGTCTTGTCTGGAGAGAACACACACCACACATGGCGAGGATTGGTCTCCTCCACATGGACTCCTCTCACTACCACCCACACAGGGTTACTGCTGGGAGGAAACACTATGCTGTCTGGCCATGCCATTCCTAAAGGAAGAGATCACCATTAATAATATCTAGTCTATCAATATCAGACCTTGTTCCACCATGCTGTCAGCTATCCATTGCTTAGAACCATCAATTAGATCCACCATGAAAGCTGGATAACTCTCCTTCACTCCTGATAGTAGCTTATTCAGCACTGGAAACTCGCTCAGTAGAGTCTCCTTCTCCACATCATCAGTAACACGAGCTCCTCGTGCTATCAGTAGTTTGCCCTCTACTAGCATCTTCATGGTAGCATGTGCCCCCTCAGGGAACTTAGCCCACCCCTCAACTAGCCTGGTATCGTTGCACATATTAGCCACTGCACCAACTCCACTATTACGAACAAGCACTTTCTGAATCTCATCGCATTTATAAGACAGCTTTTGCAAGGCTACCACTGCCTCTTCACACACCTCTAGCCATTGTTTACTCGATGTGTCAACATGCAACCCCAGACCACGACGAATTTTAGGTCTCAGCAGCTGTAGGAGTATCTCAACAACTCCCGTACTTGCCATACGCTGTCTAGCCTGAGGACAACCATAAGCTAGCATCGAAATTACGTGACATGCAGTCTTGACAGTTGGAGGATGACAGCAGCAACGCAGTAGACCAATCACTGCCTTGGCTACGCCAGATCGAAACACCTCCTGCTTTGCTTGTATAGACGTGTCTTTGCTAAGACTGTCTAGAAGGGTTTCAAGAGCAGACAGCACCTCTTGTTCTGTTGAGTGAAGATCTCCAAGAATCTTCTTGATGCTCTCCATGTTTACCACGTGGGTAGGTGCGGTCTTACCACTAAACCACACCCTTGATCTGCAGCAGCAATGGAGTCAGAGACCATCGACAAGTTGAGGCTAACCCAGATTTCGCACACACTCATATATGTCATTCTTACAGTTTTATTGCTCGTAGTCAGCCATCGGTGCAGGAGAAGGAAGAGGCTAATAATGGCGCAAAAGAAGATGAATGGAACCAGCTAGCTCCTGGAGTAGATTCAGACGCCTACATGCCTAAAGCTGCACCCACCATACCTCTAGCACCACCTGTAGATGGTACCAATTAACCCACACTTCTTGACTTGTCTCTCACTCTCACTCCATTAGACACACATGACACAGGACGCACTCCTAATGATCTAACCGAACGGAAGGATATAGAAGGTGAGAAACTAGCTACTTGTATAGGTATCGTAATATTCTCATCCTATACAGACCTCTATGCACAGCCTGGTGTGTGTGGTCTACTCAACATGGGTAACACATGCTACATGAACGCTGGGCTTCAATGTGTGCACAGTATACCACAGCTTGCACAATACTATCTGAGTAAGAATTCTCTAGTTATTATAATTTTGCATAGTTTTGTTATAAACAAATCGGCTTCACTTGTGTACTAACAGCTCTGATGTGTTTTTGTTAAGGTGATGGTGTCCCGGCTCCAGATATCAAGAGCCCGGATGAAGAGGCGGAGGAAAATTCTAACAGGATTTTAGAGGAACAAGGACAAGACAAGGGAGGAGAGGGACAAGACAAGGTGGAGAAAGAAGGAGGACAGAACAAAAATGGAGAAGGCAAGAAAGATCGGTCAGCACTCGCCAGGGTCAGTCAATAGTAATTATTCTAATTATATATTGCTAGACCAACCAGTTACTTGTTAGCTGTTTTTGAAATACCATTTTCACTTTTACTAGCTCACTAAGTTATGTTGATTAGATCTGCCCGCCAGCACTCATCAGTAATTATCTAGCTTTGGCTAGTAATTATCATGATTGCCTCTCTAGTTTAGTATTTCTTGTTTATGTTAGGGTCATGTGAGTGCTCGATTCTCAGCTCTTGTTCGTAAGTTGTGGTCAGGACAATTTTCTGCACTTTTACCAAAGAACTTCAAGACCACACTTGGGCTGTTGTATCCCCAGTTCAGTGGATTGAGACAGGTATATGATGCACTCCTCATGTTGTAGTGTTCATTTTGCCTAATCACAGCAAGATAGTCACGAGTTTCTAGCGATATTGCTGGACAGACTTCATGAAGATATTGTACAATCAAACCCAATAGAAGAACAGGAGGAAGCTCCTTCATCAGACCATTCCATTATAACTGATACTTTTCAGGGTCAACTGACAAATGAGGTGAGTGTGTGATAGTGTGATGTTGTGAATGTGTGACAGTAGTGAGTGTTTGTGATAGTGTGATGTTGTGAATGTGTGACAGTAGTGAGTGTGTGTGTGTGTTACAGGTCACCTGTTGTACCTGTGGACACTCATCCACCAAGACAGACCCATTCATGTATCTCTCTCTCCCATTGCCTCACTCTCATGAAACACAACTTGGTGAGTCATAGCCTTCTCTTCTCAGTATTATTCCACCATGCTCTCTCTTCAGAGGTACATTGGGTTCCTTTGTGCACAGTCTCTGAAGATAGAAAAATCATAAAGTAATTTTATTCGTATTCATTTTTAATGCCTCCTAACAATCTCACCAGGCATCTTGTTACAGTGTCTCAGTTAGCTACGTTATCTGATGTGAAGGAAGCATTGTGTAGTGTGATAGGGGGTGGAGTCTTACCAGAATCTGTTGTCATGGCGTATGTCAAGGGCAGTACTGTAGATAGTGTCTTGGTAAGGTGAAATGTCGGTATGTTGTAGTGCATTAATGGTCTATCTCATAGATGGATTCTCTTGATATCAATCGGCTCAAGAGCCCCAAGGAATGCTCACTGTATGCCTACCAGACTGGTACAGGGAGTGTGCTCAAAGAACCTTCCAGTACAAGGGATAGTGAAAGTCTTCGTACTTCACCTTCAATTGAGGAGGAAGGGTTACCAGCCAAGATCCTTCGCTGTGACCCAGCCACACCAGAACCAATGGATACCAGTGACACACCAGGAGAGAAAGTTGTAGTGATGGAGTGGCACTCGTGTGCTATATGTCTAGAGGAGATGGTGGATGAAGAGCTGGTTACTCATGCAGTGTGTGGTGCTATACTGTGCTCTGAATGCCTGCAATCTGCACAGCAACATGCTGAAGGAGTATCTGAGGGCAACCTTTCTTGCCCAGTATGTCCATTCATATCACACACCACCTCACCTTGTCCTCATGCTGTGCAGGTATGCCGTCGAACAGTAGATACTAAAGCATTCAAGCCACTAGCTACCCCAGACAAGAGTGACTCAGTTGTCAGGTACTACCTGTTCATCAAATTCGCGTTTTAACAATTTTGCAGGTTATTACAGGTGACAATTATTTTTCGTTACAAAGATGACCAGGATGCTAACGTGAGACTACTGGAGTTTCTCATTCATTCTCTTATTCTGTTCTTAGTGGAAGCTGGCTGGTCATCCAGCCATTGTCAACCTGCCCTGCAGTGCTACAGGAGAACATTATCACTCTCTCATCTCTCCTTTTATTCCTTCAATTACCACCAGCTACACTCTTTCTCTTACAGACCAAAAGGTAAGAAGATTAACTCATTGTGTTTCAGGCACATTAGCATGATTACTCTCAGGCCAACTATTGCTCACGATGTGAGTTCACTGCTCGTTGCAATGGCTGTTTAATACCGCCTGTCACAACTGAGAAAATCTCTCTCAAACCTGGTGATCACATTGCTGTCTCTCTATCGCTGGCTGAGATTGAGGTATCACTAACTATCATCATTCTCTCTTAACTCATTCTTCTACAGACGTCTGTGTGCAACCATTCATCACTGGGCCAGCGTTGGTTATCAGAAGCATCACTGAAAGCTTGTATAGAGCTGTTCTCACAGCGGTAATGATACCTATACTAGCTGTCATGTTGACAACTTTCTTCCTAGGGAGCTACTGAGTAGTGATAATCCATGGCATTGTCCTACCTGCCAGCAAGACCGTCCCGCACATCGCCAACTGAGAGTGTCTTCCCTTCCTCCTACCCTCATCATACATTTGAAACGGTGACCACAAACATATGCTTTCTCTATCATCTATTCACTGACACGCTTCAGGTTCTTGTTTCATGGTAGAACGGCTAGTAAAGTGAATATGTTTGTTGACTTCCCTCAATCCTTTCCATCTTCTGTTTTTCCTAACCTCTCCTCTTCTCCGTCAAATCTCCTCCTTACCGCTTGTGTCTGTCATTTTGGATGTTAGCTGAGTCTCTCTTCTTGTCTACTTACTGTATATTGCTCTCCATCTAGCTGCTGACTGTGGTCACTATACTGCATATAGCAGACATCCGCTCAACTACAAGTGGTACTACTATAACGATGAGACTGCAACAGAGGTACGAGGAGGGTATATCACACACTGATACCATATCTACTCACAGGAGAATGATCTATTACACAAACACAAAGAATGTGCATATATACTATTCTATCAGCAACAGCAGGTGGAGGATAAAACAACAAGTATGCACAAGCTGTTCATGTGACCTCTCTAACACTTGCTTTCTTGTCATAGCTACCTCATCACTCTCGAATAGTGTGAAGTCGATTGTGATCCCTAAGGAACAGGAAGAGCTCATTCAGATGACTCAACTCATGAGAGTGTTCAAGCCCAAGCTACCCCCTCCTTCCTCTCAGCCTCCTTCTCTTCCTCCCCTGCTACCTATTAGACGTTCTTCAAGCTTAGGTACATGGTATTTCTCACAGTCTCACGTTATCTCATTCACTCATTCAGGCAATATTGCTGATGTATCCGGTGACTCTGATAGTCAGTTGCAGCTTGCACTGGCTGCTTCCCTTGGACTGGATCATCCTACACCCTCTCCTGCACGCATACGCTCCTCTTCCTCATCTTCTAACCTACCTGAAGCTGTGACCTTTACAGATCTCACTGCTCCAGCTGGAATTAGTTTAAAATCAGTAAAAATGAATTTATTTGATGCTTAAGACAAAGTACTACTAGAGGCTACATGTAATAATTTCCATTGTAAATAGTTATGTAAACCATCTACGGCATGTGGCACATTTTCAAGTGTGTCAACGGAAGTAACCGGTCATAACTAACCGGTCGAGTGTGTAACCGGTCATAGAGCTTTGGTTGACAACCCAAGCTCTATGACCGGTTAGATGAATCATCAATTTTCCGCTGGTAGGTAGTTCGCATAATATTATTATAATAGTAATGTTATTATCTCTAAAATTATACATGAAGATCAGCGCAGAACTATGTGTGCATAGAGTCTATCAATAGTTAGTATTGTCATGGACAGGGTTGTCTCTTAGCAGAGCAGCTCCACCACTATCGTTGTTCTTATTGACACTCTCTTTAAAGCTTTTTGTTCATCTTGTACATGTACATGAATGAAACCAGCCTAAAACAAGACATCAAAAACATCAACCGTTTAATTATTCAACTAGGGTTGGAGCAACATCATCAGTTGTGTTGCAATGAGTTGTCAGTGTTGTTCTTCATCAATTACAATGCTAGGAACTATCATGTTGTCAACTCATCCTCAATCTCTCTAACTATCTTAAACCTTTCATTGAATGTTCCAAAAATCTATTAATAACAGTCAAAACGATACAATACCAGTAGAACAATGGATATTAACAGGGCAAGCGAGTAAAATTAAATAATGAGAAAAAATATCAATTAATTTTAATAAGACTGTGATATAATAATTATTTTATTAACTGTTCATGATTAAGTTTAACCCTTTAATTACTAAATTATCTTGCTGAAATTTTAACCTCGTAAATGCTGACCACCTCTATCGTGAATATCTCGTGTGTCTTTTGTGCTACTCAGTACTGGTCTCAAATTTGCGTCCTTTTACGCCAGTGAGTAGCCGCAATTGCCCACACTCAAGTCGGTCGATATGCCCCTCCCACTTCGAAAGTGAAGTCGATAAAGTGCAGCGACCTCGTCAAATTTTGCTCAAAGTTTGTACTTTGGGGCTGGCTACTGAAAAGTACATACAAATAGCAGTGGTTTTGGTGAGTGTAAAACATAGGCCAAATTATAGAGAATGTGCAAAAATGTGTTTTCCGAGCACCCGAAGCCATAAAATGTCCAATTTTTCTTGGCAGCCATTTTGTTTTTCCTGAAATGTTGTGAAATTTGCATTGAAGCCATAGAAATGCTAGCGCCAATATGTTTAGCGCAGGGGGCACGCCGAAAACCAGTCACTTTTTTGCGGTTATTTGTATTCTTCAATTTGGCTTAATTTTGGGATATTTTAGCACTTTTTCATAGAGTTATGCTGTCTGAAGTATGTATGACGCCAAATTGCGTCATTGGGGCTTAAAGGGTTAAAGAGGAGCCGTCAAACATACTCACAGAATGTTTATTCTTGTGATAACTATTATTTTTTTGTTTATAAAGACAATTTTTAATCTAGCGGTTCATCTGGTCGTTGTACTTACAGGAAGTGCTGGAAGTCCGATGGCTCGCCTGTACCAGAGTCGAAGAAAGACCTCTAATGGCCTGCAGACTATAGACCATTTTAGTCGCTAATCATTTTCCCGCGCGCGCCCGTACAACACCGGTCATGACCGTGTCGCGTCGACGCCACCATTTTGTCGGTATTGTGCTGCAGGCAAAACGCAAGGTTTCGTCTCGTTTTGCGTGCTTAGCTAGGTACTTTGCACACACAAGTGAAAGTAGATTGCTTATATGAGTCACTAGAGTTTAAAAACGTGCGTTTCTATATCTCGAACAGCCAGCAAATGATATGGAACGAAACTACTGACATTTTGTTCGAGTTTACTGGCACACTGTGTCTACGAGCAACTACATCATGGTAGCAAACAATACTGGATAGCGGCCTTGATCGAACAGTCCAATCAATAATAGCTTGGCTGATACAGAACAGCAGCAAAACTGGACCAGTTTCTAGCAGTCAACTGCTTGCTAACTTCGCTTTCTTGACCGAGATAGTGGCAGTAATGTTCGTTTGTAAACTCTTAAGCTTGCAAAGTAATATTCAATCGCTTGCAAGTTGAAATTAGCCAGCCAAGCGCGCAAAGAAACGAATATCTTTTTTTTTCCAGCAGCACAATACCAGAGATACTGTCAAAGTGGCGGTCCAAACATTCGCGCCTATTAGCGCCTAAAAAATGGTCTATAAAGTAGTCTATACGGAAATTGAAAAACACGTGAAAATCGTAAACGGATGATACCGGAAAACAAGAACTCTCCCACTTGTCTGTCACATGTTTTGTTTGCTGAGCATGAGCAATACATGAGCTCTGGGGACCGGAGTCGAAGACTATGGTAGAGCACGAAAAGAAGCCTCTGCTTTCGTCCGGGCGCAAGTTCGATACCTTCCCGCGCAACAATCCCCAGATCCAGGAAGATGCCCAATTCGATGCTACTGCAACTTCGAAGCGGCGCTATCGGTGTGACAATTTCCTTCCGTGTGATCCACGCAGATACATGCACCGGTTCCTCATATTGATACTCGTGTGCCTTCTTAGCTTTGGTGAGAACTCTCTGAAGAGGCTGTGCACTTTCACATCTGCTAGACTACTAACTGCTGTTCACAGATTTGTAAAAATGAAATAACAGCTGACAACTGATATAGAATACAGTTAATAAGTTCTAACTGATAGTGATCAAAAAAGTAACAGGAACAAGTATAGTAAAAAGGTTTTAATAAAAACTGGGATAATGGTTGCAAAAGTAAAGGAACAAGGCTTGAAAAAGGAAAGGAACAAGATGAAATAATTATCGCTTGCAAAAGTAAAAGTCCTAAGTATCCCTACATCGAATTGAAGAGGACGCAGTCCGATGAAGTAATTGACGGTTGTAAAGTTAGAGGTAGCTGTGTTTGGAGGACACAGTCCGATGAAGTAACTGTCGGTTGTAAAAGTATGGAAAGTGGATTCTGCATTTGTTGCAGGTCATCACAGCAAGCCACTGATCTAGGGATACTTGGGACTTTTACTTTTGCAAGCATTATTCCATCTTGTTTCTTTATTTTTGCAAGCGTCATCCCTACACTTTCAGTTTTTTTTATTAAAACTGTTTTACTTTCTTGTACTATTTTGTTTGTACATGTTTATGTGAGTAGCACTTTTAGCTGCTGTTGTCCCCTGTTCAGTCGATGTACTGATTTTGTTTCTAAACAAGTGTCTTTCACTCACAGGTAGATACTACTGCTACGCTGCACCTCAGACCACTATAGAGAAAGTGATGAATGTTAATGTGTTTCAATACAATCTCCTCTACTCTCTCTACTCATGGCCGAACGTAACCCTCTCTCTAATTGGTGGAGTACTCATTGATCGTATTGTAGGCATACGATGGGGCACAATCATCTTCTCTGTATTTGTGTGCCTTGGACAGGTAATAATAGCATATCGATTGAGTGACTGTATGATCAGAGCGACACAGCATATCAATCTATAGCTTTAACACACATTTAGACGCATTATCATTGCAGCATTATCATTGATGCACACATTATATGTAGGGATGACCTCGAATTATTACTGTGAATGTGTCTTTTGTATCCGCATTCAAGATTATGCTCATTTCTTGTGCATCTTCTAACTCATTAGCTAGGGACATAGTGAATATGCATGTGAAGTAAGTATAGCTCTCTAGGAGAGAATATGTTTCTGTTGTATACTTTAATCTAATATGAAGTAGTATAGGGAGAAAGGATAGATTAGCAGCAACCAAGCTAGCTAATCTAGGGCAGACAGCACGACTGTATAGCATGATCTTTTGTGACCATGATACGAGTGATCTGTCAACTTTTGACATTAAAGATGTTATTTTATTTAGAAGCTTTGATTTGCATGCAGTGTTGCATGATGGTCAGGTGAGATGATCACACTGAGTCCAAGGAACTTTATGCATCCTTGATGTATATATGAGGTCGACTGCTGGTTAAGAGATAGTCTGGGGTTAAATAATTTGCTGGAAGAGTTAATTATAGCTAATGAACAGCATCTAGCTTTAAGACCAGTGTAGCTGGCAGTCAACTAGGTTTAGCTGTTGTTGGCTGCTTGCTGGACTGTTAGCAACCATGCAAAAAGCTGTAATCAGTATAATTTTTTATTGGAGAAGGGAGAGGGAATGATTGATACTAGAGAAATTATATAGCCAAGCTGGGGCTGGTTGGTGATGACATTAATTAAGGTGTTTATAAAGATTGAGACTGATAAAGGATCACCTTTGGAACACACCAACCTTGAAAGTGATGAAAGAAGTGTTCCAGTGTTTGGATGATATCATGGCGGATAGATTGGAGCACAGATTGGTGACAATTGCAGATAGGTGATGTGGAGCATGGTAGTGACTAAGAGAGAAATGGATGAGATTGTGGGGGACATGCGCTACCGTAGGCATTTCCTAGATCTAGCCAGCATTATGATAGAGACCTATGATTGGCCTTGGTGTCTGCAATTACAGACAGCAACTTTTGTTAGTGTTCAATGCACCTGGCACATTATTATAGCTCTCTCTCTCTCTCTCCAGCTCATATTTGCTCTGGGTGGTCTAGCGGATTCATTCATAGTGATGCTGATTGGTCGATTTGTGTTTGGGTGAGTTTGAACTTTGAATATAAATTATCTGATTGAACTACTTCTACACACAGCATTGGTGGGGAGTCATTGGTTGTTGCTCAGAATAACTACGCTGTGTTATGGTTCAAAGATCGTGAGTTCAATATGGTGTTCGGGCTATTTTTGAGTGTATCACGATTGGTAAGCTATATTGAGAAGTCTTGATTTCCCATAACACTACTGCATGTCATGTACAAGCTGTGAATAAATAACAATTTGTAGCAGTTTCAACAGGCTTTGTTTGTTGCAGGGCAGTACAATTAATCAGAATGTTAATCAGAAGATGTACGATTCACTATCGTTTGTTCCGGACAATAATCGTCCTCAGAGACTAGGAGTTGTGTTATTAGTAGGTAAGGACTGTCTCAGTGAGTGTACAATATGTGGGACATACAGTGTGTGTGTCAGTTAGCAGAGTGGCGCAGTGGGAGCGTGCTGGGCCCATAATCCAGAGGTTGATGGATTGAAACCATATCCTCTGCTATTGGCTTTATTTTGCAGCAGTCCCGTCATCAATCTTTCTATAGCTATAGATTGACTGATCACTCTCTATTGAACTTCTTAGTTGATTGTTATTGTTTGTTTAGGGTTCTTCATTTGTGTTGCTTCATTGATCAGTGCTGTTGTGCTGGGTCTGTTTGACTATATAACTGAGAAGACAACAAAGCGCAAGAAAGGAGAAGGTCACATGTAGCACTTGTTGTGGCTATTATGCTGTACCTATATTAGGGAGGCACGGTAGTGACTCCCTATGTAGGGATGAACGAGAAAAGAAGATGGTGGCTACATACAATGTATTAGCGTTCAAACGCTGATATTTCGCCTGGTGATGAATTGTATACGTCCAAAGACACCTAGATCTGCTCTCTGGCGTTGCCCCATCTTACAGTAGCAAGGAGATTGCTCGAAATTGTTACTAAAGTGACGAACCTGGAAACGGTGAAAATCGACGTTCGTCATCTTCGTTTTCTTTCCTTCCTTCCTTCCTTCCTTCCTTCCTTCCTTCCTTCCTTCCTTCCTTCCTTCCTTCCTTCTTTCTTTCTTTCTTTCTTTCTTTCTTCAACTCGCCTAGCGCCTTTACGCGAGCAGTGTCAAGACCAAAACACCCACGAACAGTCTTGAAATTCTCCTGGCATGTGCCTTTTGAACTTAGTTTTTAGCGAAACGACGATATACATTTGACGAGCTCACGATCACGAACAGTTGTCAGCTAAGTGTTTGACGCCATTATTGTGATTACGTAATACGCACGTGACCAAACACACTTGTAGAGTATCGCCGTATGGAGAGCGCATATTGGCGTCTGGAGTCTTCGAAGAACAACTCACAGAGTAAGCTCGTGTAGTATCACCGTTCTGCTGCTTGCCAGATAGTATCACAGCCATACTGAAAATTCTAAACCAGAGTGGGCGGGGCTCGTATGCTGTGCACCCAGGCTTCAGCATGCATGAATGCATGAGCTAGTTTCAATATTTAGGAGCTACAAGTTAAAAGCAATTATCAAGAAAAGCAAACCAAACCAATGATGGAAACAAAAAAGAGATACATTATCTTGCCGAATTCGAACTGCACCAAAAATTTGAAACTCACTGTAAAAGAAAAAAGGACACAAACAAGAAAATAAAAAGATTTCTAACGAAATCAAAAGGATGTAGGGATAAAGAAATCTGCTACTGGTCCACAATGTAAACCAACAAGGAGCAAGCATGGAATGGTAACACGATTGACTTGCTAACAGACCATAGATCCCTACATCAGTGGCTGACTACAGCAGTTCTGCTAGTTGCTATTGACTGACACTTGACATGCATTGAATTGAATTTAGCTTGTGACAAAATAATTATAGTATAGTCAAAATGTTATGTACAGCCACTGATGTAGGGATCTATGGTCTGTTAGCAAGTCAATCGTGTTACCATTCCATGCTTGCTCCTTGTTGGTTTACATTGTGGACCAGTAGCAGATTTCTTTATCCCTACATCCTTTTGATTTCGTTAGAAATCTTTTTATTTTCTTGTTGCATAATGTGTCATAAAGCATGAGTTGACTTGCTGCTGTTCTCTACTTCAGGTGAGCGGATCAGTCTGAAAGACATCAAAGATTTCCCTCTGTCATTGTGGGTCATCTTCATCATCTGTGTGGCTTACTATGTCACAGTGTTCCCTTTCATTGGACTAGCAACGTAAGAGCTTGCTCCACATGGATATACTCACTAAATTTTGGGCAAGATGACCACAGAGTTATGATACTATTGTTCTTCATTGCACTGTAAAATCAACTATTATACTAGTCATGTATCAATACTTGTTTTGATTAGCTTCCTGCCATCTTTCCACAAACACACAGGGCTCCTCTAGCTTTACTCAGCATGTGTTGACTTTCTCTTAATTAACTTCTCTCTCTCTCTCTCTCTCTCTCTCTCTCTCTCTCTCTCTCTCTCTCTCCTCTCTCTCTCTCTCCCTCTCTCCCTCTCCCTCCCTCTCCCTCCCTCTCTCCCTCCCTTTCCAGTCCATTCTTGCAGGATAAGTATGGTGTGTCTGGAGAAAGTGCCAATCTTATTAACAGTCTAGTGTATGTGTTGTCAGCAGTTGTCTCGCCTCTCTGTGGCATCTTTATTGACAGGACTGGATTCAATCTTGTCTGGTGTAAGTAGAGTGTAGTTTCCAGAATTACTGTGATGTGCTTTGTCTATTCTGGAGAGCCTCTGCTGGTGCCTGAGTAGCACGTGCTGTGTACTGCATGCCACTAGACTATTTATTTCGTGCTTGACATTTTCTTAACTCTATACAGTGAATACCGGTATCATAGCCACACTCGGTGCTCATGCCGTCTTTGCGTTCTTTCCAGCAAATCAGTTCATTCCTTACACTGCTACGGTCAGTACTAGTCATGTGTGTGCATGATACAGTGTGTCACTGATCTCTCTACAGGTTGTAATGGGTATCGCTTACTCCATACTGGCATGTGCCTTATGGCCACTAGTAGCTTACATTGTACCTGAACACCAACTGGGCACAGCATACGGCCTGTAAGTCATGGAACCAATAGTCAAAATCGATCTATTCTCTGTGAGGGGCATAGAATGATGTCAACTTTATTTTAACCGCAAAATTTCTATTGATACCTTCTGTTGAATAATTTTCTAATATGGTATACTAATGACTGTTTTCTCATACCGTATAGCGGAAAATTTTCGCAAATGCGTGAGAGACTCAGAGAGCATTTTGCAAATCAGAGTTATTGACCTATCTTCGTCAACTAAAATTTACGAAATTCGCGAAAATTTTCTCCCACGAAAATTCCCACTACAAAATAATTATGGTATCTTGTCTAGAATGCAGTCCATTCAAAATCTCGGTCTTGCTATTGTGGGTCTCTTCGTTGGGCTCATTGTTGACTCTCGTGGATATCTGATGCTGGAGACATTCTTCCTAGCAATGTTGAGCTGTACGTTGATAGAATAGATTACATAAATCTTGATAGTGGTGTGTTTCTGTAGTGAATGTGTACAGTGTTTCATAGTACCATGTGTTGTGTTGATCAGCTTTATAGGGGTCTAACTAAGGTCAGAATTTTTGGCAATTTATGCTGTCTGAGAGTGATTTGAGTCCTTTAGGCTGTTTTGGACACCAAAGTACCACAAAATGAACTTTCTGACTATAGGGGGAAGGGTTTATATGCACAACAAAAATAATTTTGCTTGTTGCAGCTTGTGTTTGTGAATAACTGACATGCATTCTTTTCTACTCTTCTAGTGGCACTTATTTCTGGTATAATCCTGTATATTATGGATGTCACTACTGGTGGCAACAAGATGAACATGTCAGCATGGGCCAGGAGCAAGCTGGAGAAACAGCGCAAAGATGAGGAAGAAGCAGCTGCTCGGTAACAACAACACACCTACAGCATGTTTACTCCAGGAACGGTTCTACAATGGTTCTAGTGACTGTTTACGCTAGCCCCAAATAATCAATCCCAAAATTACAAGTAATAAAAACATTTAACAACTAGAATTCATTGAATTACTAATTAGAATTCGTTTAATTAATTACAAGTAATAAAAACATTTTAACAACAATGAAAGAGATTTAGGGTTGGTACACAAGATTGTGAAAAGGTAAGTAAAAACAAGATTTGAAATAAAAGAAATAGACACGCTTAGGAATAAACGGACCCACACGTCACGAGGCAATTCCTGCGAATTCATACTTCTAGTAATTTAACAATACTTTTGTTACATTTTGGTATAAACATGTTGCTACAAGTCACAGCCTAAAATGATAGTTCATGGTCACTAATTTTTCTTTTTTGAGCGATTTTGCTTGTTATTAGTTGTAATACCAATCCAGGAATGGAGGAGAAGGAGAAGAGGAATGACCACCCAGACTCCATTGAAGAACACAAGATAGCACCATAGGTAGAGAGGATTGGTGGTATTGAGACTTGGGCTACCTGTAAGCCACTCTGGACAGAATGTCATCCATCCTAAGATAGGACAAATTAATGGATATGCAGTAATCAACCACTTACCTCCATATAGTTCACAAACAGACAGCGATATTTGCCAAAAATGTCTGGAAAAAAAAGAAGAAAATTAAAAGTTACTAGTGAATCACTCAAGGCGTGGCGACTCAATGCATAATGTACTTGCAGCCACGACTGGGATCAAATTCTCAAGACACTATGGATATACCGTCAAGCTTGGAAATTCTGTAGTCATGTGCAAACGTGCACGGAAATATATATACTATTTTGATCAACAGTTTTAGATCATTTGATCTGCACCAGATTGCACCCTCAATTTCTTGACTGCTGCTTTTAGCTGATTTTCATGATCGCAGCCGCAAGTACAGCAAGCATTGGGTCGTCACCCCTTGATCACTGTCATACCGTTGTGGAGTATTAGCTATTATGGAGTATATTAGGAGTACACAGAATGCACTGCAGACCACCACTGTTAGTATCTCCAGTGACACTATTGTAGGATCAGACACTCCCCAGCGTGAGTCAGCAAGTGAGTACTCCTTCCCTACAGGTGGGTAAGGGTGAGAGTGAGTAGGTGTGGCTTAGCATACATACAAACATTCGCTAGTATGCCTTCCGACTTCAAAACCGTTCCTGTCAGTGAAAAGTACAAGAAAGGCCCCTCCTGTATCACATAAAACAGCATTGGTGCATGCTGGTGTCTCGATTGACTAACCAATGTGAGGTGTACTATGACGTCATAAGCAAGCCACAATACGATCAACCAGTCAATAGTATTAAAACGCTTTAGTCGCCCTAGCACCGTAGTTAGTAGCAGAGCGCCCAAAAAGTGACACGAAGCAACAGCTAGCGAGAAGATTGCACGCTCACTAAACACCGCCATCTTGACTTTGCAGATAGTAGGCGTTGCTCAAAAGGCGTGGCTTGTAAGTGAGCATTTATTAGAGCATCGCAAGAAGAATGGCAGGATCAGCTCTCAAGCGTTTAATGCAGGAGTATAAAGGTAAGTAATGGTGAATAGGAAGAAACAGTCAAACTGTATTATGTACAGAACTGACGCTCAACCCACCTGAGGGAGTAGTAGCTGGACCAAAGAGTGAAGACAACTTCTTTGAATGGGAAGCTCTGATATCGTGAGCTTTATTACCCGTTGTACACTTACCACTATCATCCTATCCCATATAGTGGACCTGAAGACAGCTCATTTGAAGGTGGAGTGTTTGTGACAGAGCTTGTGTTCCCAGCTGATTACCCACTTAGTCCTCCAAAGATGAAGTTCATGTCTGACATGTTTCATCCTAACGGTGAGTGTACTGATCACTCTTCCTTGCATTACTGTCTTGTGTACAGTCTATGCCGATGGTAGTGTGTGTATTTCCATCCTGCACACACCTGGTGACGACCCACTCGGCTACGAGACAGCTGCTGAAAGATGGAGCCCTGTCCAATCCATTGAGAAGATTCTCCTCTCAGTGATCAGTATGTTAGCAGGTGAGCTTACCTTCCTTCACGACATACTGTCGCTAAGTTTTGTATTCTCAGAACCAAATGACGAGAGTGGAGCTAACGTAGATGCATCGGTAAGTCAGTGGATGTATGATTCACTCATCATGATTATATTTCTTGTGCAGAAAATGTGGAGAGAAAATAGAAGACAATTTAATGATATTGCACAACGCCTTGTACGAAAATCTCTGGGATTATGATAATTCATTATAGCATCACATTTCGGGGTGCCCCGGGGTCATTAGACATGTTAATTGGCGCAGCATGGTGTCTTACGACCATCTTTCACTTCCCTGGGCGCTTTGCCTGTGTTTCTTGTTCGCGGTTCTGTTCGTGGGCAGTCTGTATCTAGCTGACGTTGGTCTGCCGCGTGATCACCCGCGAACTTTACGCAGACGCATGTCTGCTGTGAGCGCAGTGTGTGCCATCAGTCCCATTCTGCTCTGGACATTGAGCGAAAGTGGTGGTCGTCATGGACTGTTGGCCGCCATGGGGATACGGTGGGACCCGTTAGAGTTTGTGATGGCTGTCATAGTCGCTGTGATACTCGTGGGAGTGCTCTACATGGGTCCCATCATGGCGGAGGTCTGGAGTGGAGACAGCAGGCTACTGGAACCAATAGAACTAGAGAGGCAGGATATTGTACTTCGCAACTTTGTAGTTGCTCCCATTTCAGAAGAACTGGTGTTTCGTTCATGCATGTTTCCCCTCCTCTTGCCCAAATTGGGTCCGGTGTGGACTGTGTTTGTATGTCCTCTGTTTTTCGGTGTAGCACATCTTCACCATGCAATAGAGCATGTTCGCATGGGCTCCATGAAACTATCTCAAGCACTTTTGATGACACTCCTACAGGCTACCTACACATCAATATTTGGTATGTTTTCTGGAATCCTCCTCATCCGCACGGGACAGATTGTGAGCGCTATCGTTGCCCACTCTCTTTGCAACTTCTTTGGTTTTCCTGACATTTACTCCATAGCAGATCATCGGAACCCAGTATGGGTATCTATTATGTATGTACTAGGCCTAATAGGGTTCTTATACTTATTGTACCCACTAACATCTCCAAGTCTGTTCTCTGGATATTAACATTATTCTGTTGTTGAAATGGAGGGTATTAGTTCAGTGATAAATGTCTTCACCTCCGGCCATATCATATCAGAGCTGGTGCCGGTGAACGTACGCAGCAAACCAGCCATCTTGTAATACTGCAGTACAGGAGTAGTATGATGCTCGTACTGACGCAGACGTTCTGCTACAGTCTCTGGCTGATCATCTTTGCGCTGAATAAGCCCCTCGCCTGGAATATTGATAACGAAAACACTAATTAATTATACTCACTGCACGGCAAACCAGTTATATCGTCACGCCCAGGAACCTTAGGAGGGTTGTATGAGAGGTTGTAGACCCGGCCACTTGGCTGGTGAATCCATCGTTCCTTCACTCTAGCAATGATGGTTTCTGCAGGTACATCAAGGTTGATGACAGCATGCAATTGCTCCTGTTCAGCGAGAACCTCAGCTTGGGGCACTGTGCGAGGGAAACCATCCAACAACCAACTAACAGACTGCATTGCAGCCAGCTCAGACAGCACTAGTTTGTTGATTGTCTTGTCAGGTACAAACTCTCCTGGGTAACGTAAGGTAGTAGAATGGGTGGAGGCAGCCCCGCCCATATTAGGTCTACCTACCTTTAGTGATGTAGTCTTGTGCTTCTTTTCCAACATCTGTCCGTCGCTCTATGTGAGAACGCAGCAAGTCACCGCTAGATAGATGCTTCATAGCGAACTCCTCTGTCACCTTTCGTGAAATTGTTCCCTTGCCTGCTCCAGGAGGGCCCATTATAACTGCTCGCAACAGCACACGCGCCATCCGAATGGCATGCACAACACTCGAACACGCGTTATTTAGAAAGAGCGCGAAGATGACAATTAAATTTTGTTGAACAAGATACAAACTAAAGTGTAACTACTTAAATTCACACGCTAAAGCCAAAGATAGCTTTTAGTCCATTTTCAACCCAGATGGTTCAGTGCTGCGATAGATGATACTGTCTCGTCCAGGGTCCAGGTTCCACATCATCCAACTGACGGCAAACAGTGCCAAGCCCAATGGCACCACTACTACAAACATGATGAGGAAAATGGCCGAGAAATCATTGCTCCTCCCTTCCACCACTCCGCTGACTCTCGTGTTATTATTGCCCAGGTAAGGTAAGCCAGTAAGACTTCCACTGCCAGCATCTGCATCATATCCATCGTTCTGGTGGTAGTATGGGAGTGACAGCTACACAATAGCTATAATGATTACTTACCAAATCACGCCTGAGCCTCGATTTTTCATCCTGAGCTTGTAACCATGATAATTCATCAACACAATCTGCCTGCATCCAACAACATCGTGTACTTGACCAGCAGCATAGTACGGCTAACCTTCATGTTTCCTCCCTCGGATTCGATAAACTGCGAAATATCCTGACAGAGAGATTCTTGATGGAAGGTATCCTGGAGGAAGAAATAAGAAAGTTTGAGGACCATGAAAGAGATGTCACTAACTATGGATGAAGGAGGATACACAACCGGCAGATCAGCCAAGGATGATTCCATTTCCTATGATAGTGTGAATGTCATGACTACTAGAGCAATGCATCTCATGTACACACATACCTCAGCAGGCACGTTAAAGCGTTTGAATATAGCCTGCAGTGCATCAACCTGACCATCTGAAACTTCACTGTATAAAAAGAAATACCAACCCTGCTACAACCACTTCATCTTATATCTCACGTGTATTTCCAAGAGAGTGTCAGAGCCTGTACAATGATATCGCCATTGTACATCTCAACCAGTTTCTTGCTGGCCTGTAGGAATGAAGAGATAGTTACAGACATGTTGCAATAATACACTTACCTCTTGAATGACTTGACGAACAACTGATACAGCGGTCACATACTGACTAGAATCATCACCATACTTAGCTTTCATGGTCTGAATAAGAAGTCAATATTGCAACACATAGAAGCAGGACAACAGATACACATACACTTAGAGTGGTGAACATGAACACGTAGGCATCGGGAGCTTCATCAGTTGCTTTTCCTTTCATATGAGAAATCTTTGAACGAGATGCGGTAGTATAACAGCAACAGTGCCCATGTTACATACCTGTGCTATGCTGCTCTGCACTAAAGCTACCTCGCGAGCAAATGCTGCGTCCACCTGGGACAAAGACAGCAGTGAAAAATGAGAACGAGCAGACATTTGTATCACATACCGGACTAGAAAAGTCATATAATGCTTGCGTAAGCTTGGAGCGAACAGTACCCAGATTCGGCTGTGTATGAAAGTGGTGAAACAGAAGTATATGAATTGAACACTTTACTCACCTCTGGCAATGGTTGAGCAGATGGAGCAATAACACGAGATAGCTACAGAGGAAACATCACACATTCAGTAAGCTGGTTAGTGCATAGCATACTCACAGCAGTGTCTCCGGATACACTGTATGTGATAGACTTTGAGTTAAACAGTTGGTCAAGGTAGCGGACAACATTGTCTCCTTTAAACAGTGCGTACATATCGTTTGTGATACTGCCGGTGAGACCACTCTGTCAGGAGAGGATAAGCTAGGTTCAAAATCACTTCCATCTTACAAACCTGATCTACTGAGAAGGTCTTCTCTCCCTCAAAGCTCATCAGAGGTTTGTTACTGTTTGGAAGACCATCGACCACAAACATGGCAGTTGCACGAGGTCGACGAAACAGATTGCCCAGTTTGACTCCTTGCCAGTTTGCTCCCTCCTAGAAAGTAGAAATTGAAGCAGTGTATCGCAGGATAAAATGAGTATGCCTACACGTAATATTCCCATTGTCTTGAGCATGATGTCTGAAGCTTTAGCAGCAGGAAATGGCGACGACACATCACTGTCAAACACTCCACCACCTACACTCCAGTCGTGTAGGACATGAAACCTGCTAGAGGTGGATTCCTGTAAGAGAGAAAGAAAATAAAACCGATAAACAGCTAAAACGCCTTACCTTCGCAGGTAAGAAGATTTCCCACATTCGGTCACCATTATTATTGGCTAAACAGCTGAGAACACCTACAAAAGACAAAATACTCAGTTGTACATCGAAATAACTTGCAACATACACAAGGCCGCGAGAAACACAGACAACTTAAGATTCGCCATTGCAGCAGTCACACAGATCACGAGATGAAACAGTCCTCGTACCCGTACCAGTAAGCCACACCTTTTTACCCGCGGCACGCCCACAGCATGCACTCGGGAATAATAACAAGATGGCTGCTTTCCACTGCAAGCCTCGGTAAAGGCATCGCAAATATTGATGGAGCCGTATCCTGGCCAGCGTTGGGCGGGAAACATGATTCCAGGAGAGGAAAGCTTCAATAGGTACCCTGTACGTGCCAATACAGCTGTTGTACGTGATCGTCATCAAGAGCACTACAGGCCGGCTAATAGGTAGGGAACCACTCGCCCTTTTTGTGCGTATAAGCAAACTATGCGTCTTCTTAGCGTTCAGTGGGAACAGCACCAAGATCACTGGCGACACCAGGAACACCCTGGAGCTGTTCACCACATTATTTATCACCCTTCCCAGCAGCACTTACCACCTCCTCACAATGGCTACCAGGAGGTCAGTACCTTAGCGTATAGAGAAACACCGTATCACGCCCTATATTATAGCCATGGAGAGGAGAGAGGGATAGTGGCTACAGAGAACAGCAGAGCAGGAGTGCTGATCATCGATGGAGGAACTGGTGAGCATCCTTGCTCTGTGTGAGTTGTATGTTTGATGTTGCTCCACTCTCAGTGAGGAGAGAGGGAGAGACGGAATGAGAATAGACGATCACGGAGTTCAAAAGAAAAATTGGAAAGAGGTTTGATGAGATTAAAATAAAGTAAATGATTGTTTTTGTCAAACAGCATCCAGTTGAGATTCATAATGGATCATGGAGAGCAAGTCATCAAAACACTAGGCCGCCATTGGTACATCGACCCTCTCAAAAGAATGGATCTCGTGAAGGATTCTACCTTCCTTCTCAAGGACAGCCATCGCCATCTTCCTCTGAAGCCGATAGCTCTCCAGTTACAGCTTGGGAATACAGGAACAAGCAGCAGCAACATTCTCCTTATGCTCACTTTCCCTCTCCTAGTTCAGCTGAATCTGAAGCACCTCCGCACAGAAACTTTCCTCATTATCCTCTCTCCTCTGATACTGATGGATCTGCTGTGCCGCCGAGAGACCCACGAACAATGAGACCGGTCCCTCATCACCAGCAATATCCGCGACATCATTCTCATCTTTCTCTTCCCACTCCTCAAGCTGCTTCCCAAGATGGTGTCACACCTAGAGACCCACGGAAGAGGACTCAGCTTCCCACTTCGAGTTACACTGCTTCATCATCTCCGCTGCACTCTTCTACTCCTCTTCCTTCACGACCTTCACCACCACGTCATCATGTAGTGCCGTCCCCATACACAGCAGGTAGTCACTCTTACCACCATCTCATGGAGGAACCAAGGCCACACTATTCTACTAACAGCACCATGCATAGCACTGAATTACACCAACAACGAAGGAATCTTAGTCGTCATATGCAGCTTCAAGCAGCAATACCTGATGTTACTATGACTAGAAGAGATCTCCACAGTGCAGCAGGTAGTGTGATTGCTAGTACAGCAGTCACATGTTCACTTCCATATTCACTTGTTGCAGCAGCAGCTTCAAGGGAACACTCTACACACCACATACCACTACCAAGGAGAGGTGTTCAGGTCTCTCCAAGTAGCTCCAAAGAATCTACTAATGCAGTGTCTAGCTTAGGAGCGCACTCTATTAGCCATACAACTGGCAATAAGAATTCTCATTCTCCTCAGAGCTCTGTAGCTATTAGTGGAAGTGAGAGAACAATAGCTAGTGCTACAAAGACCAATCATGTTGCTCTAGAGCACTCCTATGCCAAGAGTACTCACTTCCTAGGGCAGCCTCGTCCTCCTTCTGAGGTCTCATTTGAAATTGCCAGATCTCTCCTGTCAGAAGTGATTCCAAAGAATTCTGAGAAACAAGTACCAAAGGTTGAAAATCTCTTGGTGGAAAGAGTAGAGCATATTCTAGTAACTGAGACTGGTGCTTGGCCGCCTCCTCTTAATGGGTTTGATCTTGGTATGGAAACAGAGTCTGACAGCTCATGTGATAGCTCGTTTGATACAGAAGAACACCAGTGGATGCCATTGTCCCTTCCTGTATCATTCCCTCAGCTGCTCTTGCATAAGAAGTCTACCAATAGCAATATCATCAGCAGTGAAACTAGCAGTAGACAATCATCGCCTGCTACTACTACTGAGCCCAAGAGTCAACGAAATCTCTACTGGTATGCTACTCGTAAGGGAACTACCACTAGTGAGACTAGACAGGTAAAGAAAAGAGAAGTACGGTTTGCAGCTGATGACGAAAATAGCAAACCGGAAGGACAGACCAAATACAATGGTGTAATGGAGGTTGGCAGTGATCCTGGTATATCACAAAGGCTGCGTAAACGAAAGGCGCAAAGTATCGAATCAACCTTACGTGTGAGTATTGAACTGAGTGTGAAACTAGCCTGCATGATTCGAGTATTCATTGCACAGAAACATCAAAAGCAGAAAGGTGACACAAGCAGCAGAGAGGGATCTTTGACTAAAGGTCAAACTAAAAGGAGGTTCAAGGTATTTACGGTACGAATAGTGATGGTTGGAGGCTATTTTTGTGTTTCTTGTGCAGGATTTTGTACCAGAGGTATTTAAGACACGGAGCAGAGCAGAAGCAGCCACTTGTAAGATGTAGTTATGGGCGCTCTTGTGTATTACATTCTGTATTCTTGCTTGTAGTGAGGAGAAGACAACAGATGGAACAACAGATTGAGAAGAATGTGCAGGAACGGATACAAACAGCTCGTCCTGGAGATGATGATTGTCTTGACACTACTGTTTCTGATATGGTTAGTAAAACAGTGTTTTCTTGTTATTCTCATTGTTATCTTTTGAATATTTAGTCTTATCAAGATGACAGTATTAGTGTCTCTCAAGCTAGTACTTCTAGTAAAGACAGGGAGAGCAGTATGCGAAGCTCTATGTATGACGACTTCTCCACAGGTACCTCCTTCACTGTTTGTATTTTCTTTCACTATTGTTTCTTTACAGAAGTAACTGAGCGCTGTAAGAGATTGTATGCTGCTAGGAACACATCAGGGTCTGGTGACACACCGCTGCATAAAGTGTGTCGAACTGGTCGATATGTGAGTTGCTTATCAGCCCCTTTAGTTTGAATCTCACTCTCTTGTTGCGCAGGAGATGGTTCGGTATTTCATTGTTATTGAGAAGATTCCAGTGAACTCGCAGGATCATGCTGGTTGGACCCCTCTCCATGAGGCTTGTAACAATGGCTGGATTGAGATAGCAGAACTACTCCTCGAGTTTGGTGCTAACCCTAACCTATCTGCAGCTGATGGAACAAGGCAAGCAGTGCATTTGAATTTTGTGTGAAATTCAATTTTTGTGATAATCCAGACCAATCCACGATGCTGTTGAGTCTGGTTGCCTGCAGTTAGTAGAACTACTGGTAAGGCATGGTGCTGATTTTTCAGCCGAGTATGGCGGTCGGACTCCTCTTGAACTGGCTCATTCTCTTGGACACACTGACATAGTACAGCACCTTGAAGGTGAGAGGAAAAAATGCAGGAATGAGTGTATGAAAATATTTTGTGTGCTCAGGGATAGTCAGCGAACGACGCAAGCAGTTACAGCAGAAGAAGACAGCTGCTACTGGGACTACTGCAATATCACCATCCAAAAGATTGCTACGATCTGAGAAAGTCAGCACTCGCTTAGTTACTGATAAATGTATTAACTCCTCCTACCCATCACAGTCCAAGACAGTTGTAGATGATCAAGAAACTCATTTTCCTATAATGGGATATTCAGGTGAGATACAGCATAATCAACACTAGATTACTCTTCACTCTTTTACTCAGATCAAGCAATGTTTGGAGATGAACTAGACCATCCCTTGTTCTTTATATCAGCAACTATAGAGTCGTCAGATTTTCCTCTACTCCCAGTTTACAGCCTTACTGTAGAGTCAAGGTACTGGTTCTTACAATAATATCTCTCTTCATTATAATTTATCTCATTTTACAGGAGGCATAATTTCTATCTGCTCAATGATTTATTACCGCTCTGCTCATTGAAGAAAGATGAACTATTGGAGCATTGTGGTATTGAGAAGACACTTGACATCTCTGTTGCGGAATTTCAACAACAACTTAGACGGAATCCACTATACAAATTCACTCCAATACCATTACTAAGTATGGAGCCTTCTGCTAGACTGGAGTTTATTCCTCTCTGCAAAGCTCTTCGACAATTTTTGGATATAGATGTTGCTAATCTTGATGATTAGCACTATTTTTTTACTTTATATCAGTCTTTTCTCCTAACACACATTCACATTCTACTGTTGAAAATCAATCAATAATCATAACATTCATGGTGTTGTACTTGTACTGGGTGCTCAAGCAACCAGTAGTCCTATTTTCAGCATAATGAGTCTAAATAATGTTGCTTATCATGGGAATGATGGTTCTTGTCTATTGCTTTGTTTTCTCTCAATAAAGAGGTACTGCATCAAGGTGCTGATGCCTTGGTGGATATCAACCAAGGAACTGCTGATCATTTGTCAATAGCAATCACAAAAATAATGTGTATTGTTTTTTACATAAATGCATTTGTAGATGGGTCTTGGATCACAAGATAGGTGGTGGTCTTGACTAGCAGCAGAATGAACATTTTAATGTATTATGTCGATATTGCACTTACCACCATCACATAATTTCATGATTTGCCGTGTATGCTGTAATCATGCAAACCAGCAGATGAATGAGGTAGCAGAGTCATATGGAAGCATGCTAAAAACAGGTGCATGTAGAACCATACCAGCAGATGATGATTGTAACAGATTTATAAAGCTATTGATGCAAGCTGGCAAAAATAACAGTATCATACTACCACAGTGTAATCAGAGATAATATTATCTCTGGTGTAATCATTGAGGAGCTCAGGTCAAAAACGGCAATAAATCTATGCGGGCTCCGCCCACCGAGACATAACACGAGTTTGCGAGCCCTGCCCTTTTTTGGCGAAGCAAGCATTATGGCTAGCTTTTCAGCGGTAGTGTTCGTCCTTGCAGTCGTACCACTGCTCTGGTGTTGCACTGCTGATGCTGCTGTGCTTAATAAAGTGCTGCTAAACGATGCAGTGAACGAGGGAGCAGTCTGCTTGGATGGATCAGCTCCTGGATACTACTTTAGAGCAGGTGAGCAGCAGGCAATGTCCACACACTGTCCAGTCAGCTTTACAGCCTTTGCTTACACACAGGAACGGGTGAAGGAGCTAATAACTGGATAGTTCATCTTGAGGGTGGAGGATGGTGTTACACTCAGGATGAATGTGTAGGGCGCAGCAGGACAAGGCTGGGCTCATCTGCTGCTTGGGTAGACACTATGACCCTTGGTGGATTCTTTTCAGACAATAAATCGGTTAATCCTGGATTTTACAATTGGAACATGGCATTCGTTGGGTACTGTGATGGACTCTCATTTGCTGGTTACAAGTGAGGGGATTAAATACCACTCATCTGAAGGTGTGGCTCTTGTTTTGTTTCCAGAAAGGATCCAGTTGTTGCTAATGGGACTAAGCTGTACATTAGGTATGTTAGGTGTATATAAGATGCGATTGTTGATAGTGTGTAATTCAGAGGATTTCCTGTGTTGAAAGCTGTTACTAAGTCACTGTTGAGCAGAGGAATGGATCAGGCTAACAGTGTTATTTTAACAGGATGCTCAGGCAAGCACTAGCTGGCTCTTATACTCTAAAAGTGATATTCTCTTCTCCAAAATTTACAGCTGGAGGCCTTGCTACCTATATCCATGCTGATTTTATGCACTTACAACTGCCAAACAGTGTCGAATATCATGCCATAGCTGATGCTGGGTAATAATAGATTATTGCTTGTGATTATGGTTTCTCCCTTGCAGGTATTTCCTTGACGCTCTAAATGTTGATGGAGTTCCTGTCAGGCGTGAAATTGTACAAGAAGGTCATAATAAATGTGTGCCTGTGTTGCATTTGAACATTTGTGCATGCAGGTTTTAAGTTTCACAATGCAACTGGTGGTCTCAATCAGGCCTGCATCAAGTCATCTCTTCCTGGTGAAGAGTGGAAGTGTCTAATGGCACAGGTAATGACAAACACAGTGCTGTACTAACCTGTCTACTCTCATACAGTATATATACCCACACATCTCTTCACCAATATTCATGTTGAATTCAGCATATGACACAAATCAGCTGAAAACAATCCTTCAGTTAAATTGTACTCCTGATTCTTGTCCACCCAATCTCAAGAAAGCCTTCATGCATTACGGCCAAGTGAGGGATACAATTATTATTGTACTAGTGGCTGCATGTGTTTGCAGGAATTCTTGTCAGCAGCTGGTCCAGCTATAAACTCTAAGACCAATGGAGTGTTTATAGACTCTTGTCTAGTGCACTGCCAGTCTCTCAATGATCACTCCTGGGCCCAGGTCAAGGTGGGAGGACAGACAGCAATAGAGACCTTCTCAAACTGGTACTCCAACAATGGGATAGCTAAGGAAGTGGACTGTGCTTACCCATGCAATGATACATGCTAAAGAGCTGCTAATGCTACTGTACTTGTGTAATAGGTTTAATGCTGATTCAAATATCATGTGCAACTAAACAGACATTGAAATATTTTTTCAAAAAGGATGCATGTGTAGTGCTACTTTATATCACTTGACTTTTCGCTCACATGAATCTCATCGAACAGTTCTAAAATCGTGGGTTCCTCTTTAGGCAATTCAAAATTAGTTAGTTAATTTGTACAGTTGCTCAGCATCAGCTGCTACGTGCAGTTGTTGTTCTCTACTAGGCTGGAGTTCATTTCATCCAAAGCAATTTATTTTGGATGTCACATCAATTTTTTCTTCTCACAATTCTACTCCATATGGAGCGTTGATGGCTTTTTTCAAAACACCACAGCTCAGTAACAACTACATTGTGTATTGCTTTAGTTTCAAACATTGCACTTAGATGAAAAATTGCCAGATAGATACAGGAGAAGAGAGAGTGATGATACAGAGTACAGCAGAGTAATGTGTTATGATTGGTCCTCATCCATAGCTTTGTTTTCTTTCCAACCCTTTCCTTCCATGGGTTGAAACCGCAATGCCTTCCCTCCATGACCGCCTCTATCCTCATCATAGTCAATACGGTAATCATCACGCACCTACCAACACACAGATCACAGTGCCCGTTGCAACCTAATGCTATACTCACCTGACCACCACTCTTTCCTCGCCCGTATTGTCTTCCCTCGGAGAATCCAGCATCCCAATCGGCTCGGATTATCCGGTTATCTAGCTTCGTGCTGCTGATATAGTTAATACCATGAAGAGCAGCTTCTCGTGTGTAATACCTTACACTGTGTCAAGTGCAATATCTACTGTATATCACGTGAGAGTGGTTATTAATAGTTATAAGTAGGATACTCCACAAAGCAGAATCCACATGGCGTCATCTTCACGCGATCCAAACCCATGATCACTCGTTTCACATCACCAGCCATTGAGAATAACTCGTATATCTGCTCTTCCGTTGTGAAGAAAGACAAATTACCAACATACAGTGTCGTAGAGGCGAGGAGCCTCTTTTGATAGTCGTCATCGTTGAGCTAAAAAAGAATCGAGGGTATAAAATAGCGCACAAGCTGAGCTTACTCCGGATTTATGGTCACGATATCTGCTGTATACCGCCGCCATCTTTAGACCATGTTTTGACCTCTGACAGCAGTCTAGCCCCGCCCAATTTTTGGTCGAGCAATCGGTATGGCTAGCCTTCCAGTGGTAGTGATCGTCCTTGCTGTCGCACCACTGCTCTGGTGTTGCACGGCTGATGCTGCTGTGCTTAATAAGGTGCTGCTAGACGATGCAGTGAACGATGGAGCAGTCTGCTTGGATGGATCAGCTCCTGGTTACTACTTTAGACCAGGTGACCAGCAGCAGCAGCAGGCACCGTCCACACACTGTCCAGTCAGCTTTACAGCCTTTACTTACACACAGGAACGGGTGACGGAGCTAATAACTGGATAGTCCATCTTGAGGGCGGAGGATGGTGTAATACACAGGATGAGTGTGTGGAGCGTAGCAAGACAAGGCTGGGCTCTTCCACCAGTTGGTCAGAGACTATGACACCTGGTGGATTCCTTTCAGACAGTGTACTGATTAATCCTGGATTTTACAACTGGAACATGGCATTTGTTGGATACTGTGATGGACTCTCATTTGCCAGTTTCAAGTGAGTCATGTAACATGAATACTTTAAAAATTAATTTTTGGATCGCAGAAAGGATCCAGTTGTTGCTAATGGGACCAAGCTGTACATTAGGTATGTTTATTGTGTGTAAGATGTGATTGTTGATAGTGTGTGTTTTTCAGGGGATTTTCTGTGTTGCAAGCAGTTACTAAGTCACTGTTGAGCAGAGGAATGAATCAGGCTAACAGTGTTATTTTAACAGGATGCTCAGGCAAGCAATGGGTCCCATGCATGCTCTCAACTTTTCTTTTCACAATTCACAGCTGGTGGCCTTGCCACCTATATCCATGCCGATTTTATGCAGTCACAGCTGCCAGACAGTGTTAAATATCATGCCATAGCTGATGCTGGGTCAGTAATTGAGGCTAAGCATACCTGCATAGAGTAATATCAAGAGTAAATAATTGTGCATGAGGTTTGTATTGTATGCCGTGTTTCTATGCTAACATGGTAACTTTTATATAGTGCAATTATGGTTTTCCACAGGTACTTTCTCGATGCTCTGAATACTGATGGAGTTCCTGTCATGCGTGAAAATGTACAAAATGGTAAGATGCTGCTTCTGTGCCCTTGACCAAGCCTGTCTTATGCCTTCAGGTTTTAAGTTTCACAATGCAACTGGTGGTCTCAATCAGGCCTGCATCAAGTCATCTCTTCCTGGTGAAGAGTGGAAGTGTCTGATGGCACAGGTAATGACAGACACAGTGCTGTACTAACCTGTCTACTCTCATACAGTATATATACCCACACATCTCTTCACCAATATTCATGCTGAATTCAGCATATGACACATGGCAGCTAGGAAACATCCTTCAGTTAAAAAACTGTACTCCCGATTCTTGTCCACCTGATCTCAAGAAAGCCTTCATGCAGTATGGTCAAGTAAGTGATATAACAACTAGTGCCTCATGTGTTTGCAGGAATTCTTGTCAGCAGCTGGTCCAGCTATAAACTCTAAGACCAATGGAGTGTTTATAGACTCTTGTCTAGTGCACTGCCAGTCTCTCAGTGATCACTCCTGGGCCCAGGTCAAGGTGGGAGGACAGACAGCAATAGAGACCTTCTCAAGCTGGTACTCCAACAATGGGATAGCTAAAGAAGTGGACTGTGCTTACCCATGCAATGATACATGCTAAAGAGCTGTTGTAGTTAGTAGTACAGTGTAATGAGCTTTGCTGCCTTCTGTTTTAGTTATATTCATGTATGTATTATGCAAATAAGATATTAATTATTGTGGGGCTCCATTACTTAATTGAATGTAATCAGTTATTTCAGAAAGCTCAAACTCACTACTCAACTTGTACTTGTGTAACTTTCATACAAAATATTGTAAGTTCTGAACCAGTGAGAGATGCATATTACACCAGCATAGGTGTAGACTCAAGACTGTTATCATTAGAGCATACAATGCTCTGAGCAATCATCCACTGTAGTGATGGGGGATGTTGTCAATGTTATGTTTAAAACACTATGTTCACAGTTGCTGTGTGCTGCTCAAAGAAGTGATTGTATACATAGAAGCAGCACAGCGGTGTTCTTACGGAAATATCACGAATGCTGGGAAAATCCAAACGAATTCTTTGTTCGATCACTGCTCTCGGGCCGAGGGAGGACACTAGCAGTGAAAAGTGTACAGTACTTAAACAATATTCATGCAAAAACCTCGTGATCAAAATTTGTTCTGCCGCATGATGTTGGTACTTGCTGCAGTACTGTTCGCTGCCTCTCTATTGGTCTCCTCTTGCTCTGCTGAGCCTGCCGAAGCTAAACTAGTACTTATAAACGATGCAGTTAGTGAAGGCGCCGTCTGTCTGGACGGAACAGCACCAGGATACTACTTCAGACCTGGTCAGCTCCACCCTTCGCCAGCTGACATGTTAACTTGCGTATTGCAGGTACTGGAAGTGGTATTAATAGCTGGATCGTTCACATGGAGGGTGGTGGAGTGTGCTCTACTGAAGAAGAATGTTTATCTCGCAGCAAGACCAACCTAGGCTCGTCCAAGAACTGGCCACCAACACAAACAGGTGATGGATTTCTCTCAGCCAACAACAATACCAATCCTGGTTTCTCTAACTGGAATGTGGCCTACCTAATGTACTGTGATGGATCATCGTTTGCAGGATACCTGTGAGTGTATGTCGTATCTAGTCTTACTGTGCACATGAATCATGCAGTCATGACCCTCTGAACATCAATGGAACCAAGGTGTACATTCGGTTAGTGTAACAATTATTGTATGTATTCCTAACAATGTTGTTGCAGAGGAACAGCTATTCTGAAAGCAAACATTAGAGCATTGTTAGACCAAGGAATGATGAATGCTGAGCGAGTAATATTGACTGGTTGTTCAGGTAACCTTGATTAGTTTAGAAACTGTATCATATCATTCCGGGCTAGCTGGTGGTATTGGGACATATATCCATGCTGATAGTGTGAAGACAATGCTACCAAGCACCATAAAGTACCATGCAATGGCTGATGCTGGGTCAGTATTGTCACTACATCATGCTGCATGTTCACTACATGTCATCATAGATACTTTATTGATGCCCCTAACGTACATGGAGTAAATGTCTTTCGAGAACTAGTCCAAAGAAGTGAGCTAGTATAATGGAATAGATTTGATTGCAATTTGTTATTTGATCAGCTCTATTGCTGCACAACTCCACTGATACAGCCAATGAACAGTGTACTCAAGATTATTCAGATGAGTTATGGAAGTGTGGAGTAGCTCAGGTGATACTGCTTCACTTCACCTTTGCTATTTATTTTGGTTCTCTTTTTCCACAGTACCTCTACAAGTACATAACGACACCAATGTTCACATTGAACTCAGCTTGGGACACCTGGCAGCTCAGCAACATATTAGAGCTAGACTGCCATCCCGAGGAATGCCCTCCTGATCGCAAGAAGCAATTTGAAAACTATGGCCAGGTACTATTGGATCATGCAGTATCCTCGACCACTCCATCTTATGTATTTACAGGAATTCTTGTCAGCAGTAGCTCCAGTTAGAGAATCTAAGACTAATGGAATGTTTGTAGACTCATGTCTAGTGCACTGCCAGTCTCTCAATGCTCACTATTGGTCTGAAGTCAAGGTCGGAGGAAAATCAGCAGTGGAGACATTCTCAAGCTGGTATTTTAACGATGGAGGAGAAATAAAGCAAGTGGATTGTGATAGATACCCTTGCAACCCAACATGTTGACATGCACAGCCACAGTTACAGTGTATTAGTGTTGTTGCTGAATTTGTATACTGTAGTTAACGTATTAACTTGAAGTAAGCTCCACCAGAGTTTTTATTCGGTGAAATCTCAAACCCAACTTCGTCATTAAATTCATCTCGAGTGTCATGATCAATCTGTACAAGAGTACATCCAAGTGACGAGGGATGTAATATTGTGCCGTACCTCAGTGCTTAGATGACGAGGAATGAGACCAATGCTAACTTGATGAAGCTTTTGCCTCAGTTCATCAGCTTCTCTCTCAAGCTCTTCTCGCTTCTCTCTCTCTAGTTCAAGCAAGGTCTTCAGTCTAGTAATCTCTCTATTATGTAAAAGTACAAACTCAGACAGGCATGCACAAACACACACACCCTTCATCATCTTGCTGGGATGCTATACTTTCTTTCTCTACTTCCTCTATTACTCCACCGAGCTCAATATAGCGAGTCTTGGTTATTTCTAGAAGCTCTGAAAGATTGGTCATCCTCTTTTTGGCTTGATCTGAGTTTGAGATCAGGATAAGAAAACCGTTTAAAAGTGAGAAGTAGCAACCTAGTGTTTCAAGAGTATCCTCTTCAGTCTCGAACTGGTCTGTGAAACGAAAGATAGCAGTGATTGTTACAAAATGGGATGTTTACCATTTCCTCCAAGAACTGTTATACACTTGAACTGTGCGCATTTTTTGGCGACATCAATAACCCTCTCTCCAGCATTGTTCTTCAGAGAGACTATGCACAAAGATAGCTAGTTACATTATGATCAATGCACGATCTTTACCATCAGCTCCCTGATCTATCAGCCACTGTAAGCAACCAACTTGACCACAACTTGCAGCTACAAGAATGCAACAATCAAGTTAGCTAGAGATGGTGGAACTCACCTTCATGAGCAATGGTTGATCCTGTGGTATTGGTATCATCAAGAGTGCAGTGCCCTTCTTGGACTAGAACCTTCAGGAGGTGTAAGTTTCCCTCACGCACAGCAGCATGACCAGGATAATGCTCAACTATAGAGAATACAGAAAGATGATTAACTAGCTACTGCTTTACTTACTGTCCATCATATCTTCTGCTTGAGACTCTGTCTCTGTAGAGCACTTTATATTGATACATGTAAAAGCATTAATTTATGCACAAACCTGCTGAGGATAAAAAGTCTGCACAGTCTTGTTTCTGGTACTGTATAGCCAGTTGTTTTGGCATCAATCCCTGCAGTATGCAGAGAATTCATATATTGTAAGCCTATAGCTATCTCACCTTATTGTTTTTGCTTCGTATGACAGCAAGAGGAGAGCCCTGGTGATACACTAGCAACCGTAGGCACTCAACATGACCTTCTGTAGCTGCAAGATGAGCTAAAGAAAATATTGAAGTGTGTACACTATTGCATCGCTCACCGGGTAGATTTCCCTCATCATCAGCATCCATGGTGTCAGCATACCACTTTGCTAACAGCTGATAAAGAAATTAGGAACATTGCGAACCTGATTTCTATACAAACCTGTAGACAGCCATATCTTCCATGGAAAGCAGCATGGTGACACGGTGACCACCCTCTCTCATCTTTCACTGCAGAATCCTATATACACACTTCACGCACAACACAAAATACTATAAACTCACTGCACCCATTTTCAGCAGTACTTGTAGTGCGTATGTATTGCCATGAGCTGCTGCTAAATGACTGCATGTATAACCTAGTATGCAAGAGTGAAGTAAAATAGTATTGGAGTATAGTACTCTTAACCTCGGCTGTCTCTCTGGTTCATATCAGCTCCACCATGAGACAGCAACATCTAACAGATACATCATCAATTTCATAGCTGCTGTGTAGATTTTCACACCTCTAAACATGTACTGTGACCTCGTATTGCACAGACGTGAGCTGGTGTCCACGAGTGGTTTTCTATAGCTGTTAAGTCCGCTCCCAGTAGCAACAGTTTCTGTACGACCTGGACAGCATAATGGCGGAAATCGGCCATCACTTCTAGGAGTTGTCTCACTCTACCTCTGCTAGTCCAAAGTAGCACGACCAGTGCAGCAGAGTAAAACCATCTCTTCCAATCCGTTGACATGGTCTCAAGTCACCATTGTCCAGCGCCTTCTCAACGGCAACTACGTCGCGACTCTCCAAAACCTTTTTCA
Source organism: Haliclona indistincta (assembly GCA_964017065.1). NCBI lineage: Eukaryota > Metazoa > Porifera > Demospongiae > Haplosclerida > Chalinidae > Haliclona > Haliclona indistincta. Next base: position 5,031,461 of record OZ024791.1, read on the forward strand.
ACTCCCGCTCGTCCATCAGCCCCGCCTATCTCCAGCCACACCACGGTCATTACTAGTGGGCGAGACGTGAGATATTACTTACACAGTAATAACACACAAAGTCAAGGAAGTAAACAAGTGAAAGGAAAGAATGTTGTTTGTTGTTCAGTGCACATGATGGCTCTGACAATAGGACATAGTTCTGTGTACAATGTCTTCTTTCTTCTGATGTAGCAGCAACAATATTGGAGGCATCACACTGACTGGTAGTTCTGAGCCCACAGCTTGCAGCATACTCTTCAACTCCTGACATGCAATCTTAAGAGACTCAGGAGAACGCTGCACCAAAAGAGAAAAGAGAAATATTAGCATTTTATATCTCAAGTTTCAGCTCACTCCGTATGCCTCTATGTTGTGCTGTATAGCTTCCACCCAGGCATCTCTTTCTTGCAGAGATGGGGCAATCATGTAGAATGTTCTAGAAGAGTTTTCACTGTTAGTCACGGCAACAGATTGACTGCGAAACGCTTCAGCAATACCCTCAGAAGCAAGCAAACCCTGTGCAATACAAAGACAGTGTGCATATACAGTGTAATGCGTCACTTACACTAAGTGACGCCGCATGGTTAGATGGTCTATTGACAGCAAAGCATCTCATCTGAAATATGTATTATACAGTATTAGGTAACAATATATCAGAAATGTGTATTATACAGTGTTAGGTAATAATATATCATTCTTCCTAAGACAACTTATGCTAGTGCCAGTAATAACAATGCATTATTAGTCTATGCAAACAATACGGTCAGTAAGAAGTTATCACGTACCACCGAAATGACTCCTGGATTAGGTTGCGCCATAGCATCTGATCTACGGGCAGTCCCCTGAGCTATAGGCTGACACCATGAGCCTGGTATCAGCTTGACAACACCTTTAGGACGTGCATCCTGTTGTATGTAGACACGACATCCAATGACCAACTCAACAAGCTCACTCACCCCATACTTCTTGAAGTAGCTGAGAGTGGATCCATTGAGAACAAAATATCTTCTCTGCCATCTGTCACCAAACACTCCTGTATATATGTGCACCACAAATAATGTGCATGAACATCAACCAAAACACCTGGTCTAGACACTGTACCTTTGCGGTGGCTCAGTTTCATTGCCCATCCTCCTCGCTCTATGTAACGAGGAAAACGGGTTGGTGGATGAGGAGGGAGTGGAGTCATACGGGGGTCCTGGGACAGATCTTCATCATCATCATCATCATCATCATCATCATCATCATCATCGACAGCATTTCTACTAACAAAGCTGACAGAACCACAGCGTGCTTTAAGAGGACGAATATCATCTATAAATTTCACAGCAATTTCTTCAGCAATGGGCATTTCATCACTATCGGCTCCTGTTGCAATTGTGTATGCCTCTTGGATTGCCTTCTCTCGTGTTGACTGCAAGATGTCATCATCGTAATCAATCGTTGCAGAAGTGGGCAGGCTAAACGGATCAACAGTTGTGAAAATATCTTCTGGAGGTTTAGATGCAAAATTGTCATCAAAGCTAGGAATTGCATCGCTCGGTATGATGAGACTAGAGGACAGGTTCGGAGGAAGAGGATCAGAGAGCGACTCATCAATAGAATCTTGAGAAGCATTTTCTGTCACATTTTGGGAATCGAGAACATCACTGAATCGCACCCAATTAGTTTTAGATGGTGAATCATTGTTCGGTGTTGTTTGCTCTCTTGTTGTCACCTCAGTGTGATGTTCACTAGCTGCAGCTGCTTCCAATAGATCATCTCGTGAGGGTATGTGAAACAGCGGGAGACAGTTGACCACCATTCTGACACCTCGAGGCCCTACAAACCTGCAAAAAATAGGGCTTGAATGCACCAACAATGGAAACGAGGTGTGTAGATTGTTTAGTCTTTGTTGACAGAGCTACACACAACGCTTACATGATCTCGTTGTCATGCTCTACCACAATTTGGCTTCCATCTGAAAGCGTCACTTGTTTCTCCACGAAACTCGGCATCTGGAGCAAAATACCACACGCACACGACTCAAAACAATGCGTCAAGTATTATTGCTAGTAGTTGATACAGTCGTAGCGTTTCATGGTACGGTCTCGATATTATCTACAACTGACCTCTTCTTCGTGATGATGGTGCGCGGTCGCTGCTTCATTCGTCCTGTTCTCTGACGAATCCAAGGGGGAAATATGTACCGCAGTTGCATCCTCAAGAGAACCGTTTTGCTGGAGCTTGCTCAGGAGCTCTCGTTGATTTCTTGCCATTCTTTGAGCTCAGCAAACTAATAACGCCCTTTCAGCACATTCTAAGATCGCGCGAGTTAATTAATCACACGCGCGAGTCAATCACAATCACACGCGAGCGATTTGTCAGCTGCAAAGGCCATGGGTAATTTCAACATGTTCAAGACTTCAATGAAGACTTTTTTTGTGAAATTAAATCGGTTTATTTACAACAAAGAGACAAAGAAAATACTAGGACGAACGTGGCTCAGCTGGGGTAATATACCAGACTGCACTGCATTATGGTCCACTTGCTGTATTTCAGGTCAAATTCTTGGTTTTTATCTTGTATTTTTCACTGTGGTTGGAAGCTACTTCGCTGTGCATCTCAGTGTGTTTGTGGCTGTAACACCTGGTCCAAGGGAGAATGTCACACCATGGAACTTTGGACAATACGCCTATGCTAATTATCCGAATTCTAAAATAGGCAAGTTGTGTTAGCCGATCTACAGGTCATGTTTGAGAGTGTTTCTGTTTAGGTGTGGTCGCAATACCACCAGTGATTACTGCCAACAGCTCTCGCGCTATCCTTCCTGATGTCTATCGAACCTTTTATGAAGAATTATTAAGCTCAGCTAACCAATGTAATACAGCACACACTGGTATAAATACTAATGCTCTACACAGCACAGGTCAATGATATGTGCTTGAATGCATCCACAAACTATGGATTTGACTATAACTATCCTTGCATTTTATTACATTTGAGCAGAGTAAGGAAAAGTAGAAAATGTTTCACTGTTTGATTTGTGTGGACAGGTATATGAGTGGACACCAGAAGATCTTTATCAGTTTCTAGACATAGACAACTCACTGCCATCTCATCTTAACATCTCTTGTCGCATCGATAGCTCTGTACAGGTATGACATGAAAGATGTGATTGCCTTTAGTTCACCGAATATGTACAGGGTGGTGATAGTACTTTGACATGGGAACCACATGGAATACCATTACAATTGGACAACAATGAAGGAAACAAGAGCTTCCCATATCGCAATCAGCCAAACTATATGTAAGCAATCCAGCAAGACCCTGTTACCAATAGTCTCTTCCACAGCACACCAGTGGTCGGAGTCAGGTTGAACATCACTGCGAATACATTGAGTGCAACACTTCCCACTAGACTGAGGATCACGTGTGGACTCAACCTGCAGTTGCTCTCTGCTGAGGAGTTTTCTCAGGGACAGATTGATCGCATATATGAGTTACCTACTAACGCTACTATCACAATATTACTTGTAAATTAAGAGAGTAAAATTATAATTATTTGCTTAACATCACTTTCTCTGCTTTGCTAAAAACTTGCTAGCCCGTTCCTGTAATATCTGACGAATGTCCTTGAATGGTGTACTGCTTTCATTAGGAGTATGTGGTATACCAAAGGCCCTTCGTACCACTGGTAGCTTTAACATAATATTTTGCAGCAGACCGTAGCTACTAGAAGCAGCCCAATATAGAGACATTGCCTGCACATGAATTATAGTGTAGTAGCACATGAATTGGGTATATGGCTTACAGCTGGTAGCTGAGATGAGATCACACCCATTGCAACAGTTAATGTGCGAAATAATGTAGTCATCACACGTTGGATGGTTGATGGATCGCCTTTCATCAAAGAGTGCATCTGAAGAAGATGGTGAACAGTGGGAGTGAAGAGAGAGTAGTCTAACCTCTATATTGATGATGTTGCTAGTAGTCAATACCACAGGAAGTATAAAGAAAGGATCAGAGATAGAGAGATCGGTAAACCACAATGCTCCCTCCATAGACATACTAGGCACAGCAACAGCTAAAGTACAGATTATAACAGCATGTTGCTACAATGCCTGGTACCTACACTGTGTGTACGCTCCTGATAGGTTCCGTAACCCAAACGACAGCACTACCCACAGAGGGATCTGAACCCATGGCAACAGGATTAGCTTGAGAGGATGGCAACCCTCCTGAGCATACAACTTCAACATCATTTTACGAACCTAACGTACATGGCATTGATAATGAATGAAGCAAGCAGGCACTCGTATACCTCTTTCTTCATCCTCTTGTTTGCCTCCTCTACAGGTAAACCTTGTCTACGACACTGTCCAATGACTCTATACTTGACGGCCTCGCCATATTCTTTCAGAGTGGGTAGTAGCAATTCTCTCTTAGCGAGAATCTTGTTCTGATGCACAGCCAGTGGCAGTGTAATTACAGACCGAAGTATGGTAGTTGATAACAGTATTACCGCCCACCAAGGCAGATGTGTGAAGCTGTGCACCTCTTGCAAAAATGACTCCGCCCCTCGAACTACAGCCCACGTGGTGTTTACATCTGGTCCTGCCGCTTCACTGAGCGACCTTCTTTGCATTTGTAGACTAGCACATGATCTGGACCACGTAGTGGAACTGTTTCCTTCTCTATAGCAGAGCCATCTCACATACTGTTCGCAGTAGAATTTCCGCGTCCTTGCTGAATTCATGTATGAACACGCCTTTTTAATTTGAAATAGGCGTGCCTTGGGCGGAGCGCGCATAAAAGAAGAAAAAATAATGTCTGATGCTGGTTTCTTGAGCCGTGGAAGGAAGAAAAGAGAGCGCGAGGACATTAGGCAGTACATGCAAGTGCTGGGAAAAGTAACAGGTACAAAATGGAAAACAAGAGACAAGTGTAAGAACAAAAGAAGACCTAACGTACTAGAGAAAACAGAGACTACTGCACTTAGAAGTATACCTGCAATTGCTCTTAGCAATGGTGTGCGAAAGAAGTCAACTACTAGAAAAAACCACACTAGTCCAAGCAAAGGAGCTATGGAATCAGATTCGAGAGTGGACTATGTTGAAAACATGCCTCCTCTTATAAACTCGTCTCGCCCTACATTACTCTCTGACTGTCAACACAGCCCTGACCTACACCATAAGCACACGTCACCCACTCCTGAAGCAGTGAGCTCTAAGACACCAGATTCGAACCCCAATGAGACTGCAATTACTGATGAGGTAGTCAGTGATGATCTACCACTATCCTGGGACTCGATTATTGATGGATCACAGCCACACACTAGATATGATATATCTGATAGCACTCTATTATCTGTAATGAACTGTGACACACAACAGATACTAGCAGAGCTACAATAATTCATTCAATTTTTCATTTTTGTTATCATAATCATCATGTAATCCATTACGAGTTAGTGCTGTGTGTTACTTCTTGCGGGTCTTTTTGTGAATCATTGAACGGAAGTCAGACAATATCTGGTTCTCTCTCTTGGACCTTTCTTCCTTGTTAAACATAGCAAGTGCTCGTCTGTAGAGAGAAAGATATCAAGAGGAGATATGGAGACAATGGTCGGTAATACCTGTCATCAGCACTGTATATCTGGTTCTCCTTCCTAATACGAACAGCCTCCATTCTCCGATGTCTAAGAAAAAGGCATAACTATACCACTCGCATACTCCAGCACACACATTACCTGCTTCCACTCATAACGAAACCAGTATCTTCGAAATCCTCAATCTCTCCACTGGTCAATCCGATCTCTCCTCTTCTTGGGATCCTTTTACCAGCCATCACGAACTCAGCCATAGCTTCTCCCTCACCAGGTAACAGAGCATGACCAAAACTAAAGACATCCGAGATGGTATTGAAGATTTCTATGAGGAGAGCAAAGGCTTACTCCATTTTGTTTGACGGTGTCTGGAGTTTTATTTCTGGTAGTGGACCAACGAATGTAGCATCTGAATCCTTATCTACAGAGAGCATAACTGTATTATGCATCTTGATGACTACAAACTTACTGATTTTCTTTTCCACCCATATCGGTTCATCATCATCGTCTATACAAAAACACTAACTCACACTGATTATAAAATGGACACATACCTTCTTCTTCATCTGCATTGCTCTCTTGCTCTGATGGTGATGCCTTCCTCTTTCTTCTCTTGTGCTTTCTCTTACCCCTAAAATTACTAAGTTATCCGTCACAATCACATACTATTCTCTCACTTTCTGTGCTTGTGATGCCTGCGTTTTCTGTGACGATCTAAGAAAGTGTTGTAAGATTTGGATGAGCAGGAGATTGTACTTACCATCATCGCTTGAGGAATCGCTGTCAGCAGCTAGAGAAGAAATAAGCTTGGCTCCCTCACGCCTTTTGATTACCTCCTCATCATCCGAGCTACACATACAATTTTTGGAGTTTAATCACATAAAAATTATTACTCACTCAAAGTCGGGACGTGGAGGAGACAGTGCCCACACTTCAGGAACACCACGACCTCCTATCTTTTCTCTTTCTCTTCGTCGTCTAATAAAATTAATGGTTATTGTGTGCATTTTGAAGTACACACACAACTACTTACTTTTCATAATAAGCATCACTTTGTGTACTCTTCTTCCCTGATCTAGACCTACAGAAAAATAATTAACGTACAATAAATTAATTTTTTAATGAAAATGTCTTTATTATTTTTTTACCTGCTATCATAATCACGTTCTCTAGACCTGGACCGTGACCTGTCCCGCGTGTATCCATCTGGGCTCCTCCTTTTCCGTTGATCCCAGCGACCAGAATGACCTTCTCGAGAAGTGTCCTCAACAAGCATCATTTTCAATAATAATAATATGCAATACTACTGTACTGGGCGTTAACTAAAGGCGTGGTCAAACACTCTTAATAGAAAATGGCGGTGCAGCAGCAATTTGTTTTCGCACCTTGGCACTCTTACGTATGCAGCGTAGGCGGAATGGCGTTAACATATGTGAGTTATAATACTCGGTTAGCACTTTGCAATAATGTATGGCTCGCAGGTAGTAGCGTGTCATAGGGAGCTCATTCCATATGGCTCCTTGAGTGTCGTGGGTACGTTCTTGCACTGGGTAGCCTATGACCACCACACTCTCATCACGTATATGTGAGTTATTATTCTTCTTGTGCTCTAAGCTACTTCATGATTCTATTATGTAGCTGGTGGGGAGCATTGACTGTGCACATTTTGGAAGGTCTTTATGCATGGCAAAAAGCAAGGTGAGTGTAGCGATAATGCGTGGTCACTCATCAGCATCATCTCCACCACAGGAGAGCTGGAATGGCTTTGTCTTACCAGTTGAAATGGGCAATACAGACTGCACTGGTGGGGTTTCCTTCACTTTTCAGGCTCAAAAGTGTAATGAAGAAATCCAAGAACACTTAAGTAATTGTACGCCCTGTCTATCTTTAACAACTCGATCGACCGCAAGCTCATCCGTACAAATCCAATGTAATCGTTATGCACTGAATAGTATTCTTTTAACCTTTGTCATTATTAAACCTCTTGCTGATGGATCCTTAATAATAATTTTTAATTAAGTTTTATTAATTATTTTTGTTATGCAGTGAGAGTTGAGTTCATGAGTGATTGATCTAAGCTAAGCTACTAGGCCAATGACCTCTTTTTCTTCGATGGCCCCTTTTTGGGTCTCTTCAATTACCTGATCCTCCTTCTGGGCATTTTCAGTGACCTCTTCCTCCTTATCTTCAGTGGCTTTCCGGTTCTCCTTGGTGTCTTCAACCTAGGCATCCTCAGTGACTTCATCTTTCTTCTGTGCTTCCTTAGTGGCCCCTTTCTGGGCTTCTTTGGTGTCATCCTCCTCCTCCTGGGCCTCGTCAGTGACCTCCCCTTCGGGACTTCTCCAGTGTCCCCTTTCTGGGCCTCCTCATCCTCCTTCTCCTCTTTAGTGACCTCCTCTTCCTTCTTTGGGACCTCTCCAGTGTCCCCTTTCATGGCCTCCTCATCCTCCTTCTCTTCTTCAGTGACCTCCTCTTCCTTTTTCGGGGGTTCTTCAGTGGCCCCTTTCTGGGCCTTCTCCTCCTGGGCCGCTTCGGTGACCTCCCCTTCCCCCTTCTGTGGTTCTTCAGTGGCCCCTTTCTGGGCCTCCTCCTCCTGGGCCACTTCGGTGACCTCCACTTCCCCCTTCTGTGGTTCTTCAGTGGCCCCTTTCTGGGCCTCCTCCTTCTCCTGGGCCTCTTCGATGACCTCCCCTTCCTTCTTCAGGGTCTTTTCAATGACCTTCTCCTGCTCAGTCACTTCAATTGCATCTTGCTTGTATGCCACTTCATTGATTTTTTGCAGAACCGTCATCATTTCCGTGGTGCTGACTTCATGGGTGGGGCTCACTAGATAACAATACAGATCAGTCAGTGACTATACAATTCAACAGCTTACCTTTTTCCGGAGCTGGCGAGGCGCAACCGAAACAGCAAAGTTTTCGCATGGCTTTTAAAATTCGTGACTGTACGATTCCTATTCGGACTCGCACAATCGAGGACATTGCGACAACAGCACTGCAGTACACAGCTAGCTAGTGATAGCAAAAAAGTCAAACGACAACTGTGCTGTAAACGCGGGTGGACGCGTCCTACCGCATTTTACGTCGCCTAGGCAGCATAGCATCTGCCGCGAATTTCAAAACCCAGCTACATGTATGCTGCAGCTCACAGACCAGAGTGGGTGCGGCTCAATATAAAAGGGAGTGAAGTTTAAAATGGCGGTACAACAACAGAGTCGGTTCATTCTTGTTCCTTGGTACACGACCATATTTAGTTTGTGCGTGATTGGTCTAGCATATGTAAGTTTGATTGTCACTTACATTATTTTGAGCTCCTGGTCTGACTATTAGGTGACAGCTTGTCATCGAGAACTCATTCCCTATGGTTCACTTAGTGTACTGGGCACGTTCCTACACTGGCTAGCCTATGATCATCACTACTTCGTGGCGGTCTGGTGAGCTTATACAATAATCTGATTCTGTTCTTGACTACTCATGCAGCTGGTGGGGATTACTCGTGATACATATTTTGGAAGGGTTTTATGCATGGTACTTGACAAGGTAACACAACATGCACTGATGATGCTGAGATACACATCTTTCCAATCCATAGCAAAGCAGAGATGAATATGTCTGATCAATTGAAGTGGGTCGTCCAGACTACAGTACTTGGGCTCCCTTCAACTCTCAGGCTCACAAACATGATTAAGAAGAGAAAGCGTACCTAAATACATGCTATTATAATTTTTACAAATGTAAATTGTAAACACATAATACGTATAGTCCAACTTAGTTTGCCTCCTTCTCATCTGCATCAGGATTGAGCTCCTTTCCTAGTTCTATTGCTGAGTCTGGTAAGTAGTCTTCATAGTCAAACGGCAGTTTAGCATTCCTTGTCTCTTGCAAGAAGTGCAATCGTAGTGCAGCATTCATAGCCTCCTCCTCAGCCCTGCGTTTAGAGGATCCAAAACCCTCAGCCAATAGTTTCTTTCCAGAATACACACCCATCATAAATGTTGGAAAATGTGTTGCCCGGCCGCTCTCCTTCAGTAAATGGACGTTGGGAGAAGGCATGCCTTTAATTTTGAGAACTGTAGACAGCATGAATCTGGGATGCTTGAACTTTATGATTTCACTTAAATCTTCATTTTTTAATTGTGGGATTAGCACATTGTAGATGATTTTACGAACAGCCATTGGTCCTTGGTCAACCTGTAGGGCTCCAAGAACGGCTAAGAAAGCTTCGCTGAAGATGTCAGAATGTTCAGGTGACTCCAGTTTGGCAGTGTGTAGGAGCAGATCAGCAATCCCCAGGTGCTTAGAGATTGACGTCAACAGTTTCTGCTCAGTTAGAAACTCGACCACATCACGAATAGACACCCCATTCATATTGGGGTAAGTATGGTAGAGAAACTCGCTCACATAGTGTGAACTAGCTGCTGATCCTAAAGAGACTAGCCTGTCGTTAGGTAGGCAAACGTTGCCTGCTATGACGGAGATGTGAGTCAGCGCCATTTGCAGTGACGGAAGTTGTGATAGTTTATAACCCAGTCGCTGGGCGAGAGCACTAAGCTCTAGATCATAGTTCCACGCTCTACCGACAGTGCCAAAAGCAGGATCGATTTTCTTCAATTCTTCTATAGTTGGTGGTAGCTGGCTATCTGCATCTACTTGTTCTTGCTGCTGTGTCTGTGCCAGACGATACCATTGTGCCGGACGTGCTCTTCCAGAAGAGATAGGTAGACGAGTAAGACCACGCAGAGCTGTGCGTATCATCTTGTCAACACGTGGATCAACTGCCAGAAACCTATTCCGAAGGAGATCGAGAGTCGAGTAATATAAACCACGCCTATTATTAGAGTACAATGCAATGGAGCCGGAGATCTCAGGAGAAAACGAGACGAATAACGCACAGCAGTTGAATGATGAGGTCCTCACTGCCAAGGTATTTAATCCTAACTGTATGCGCATTCTTTAATTTTGCTTTCATGGGCAGTCCATTGTAAAACTGGTCGACCCACCAGTGGGTGATGATGAGAACAGACTGCAGTGTTCATACAGTGTGTGGTACACTCAACGAGCCAGAGGATCTGTTTCTTCCACTCCTTCGGATTATGAAGACCAGATCAAGCATGTTTACACATTTTCCAGTGTAAGTCACACCCACTGACACACCTATGTCACTTCTCATCCAATGTAGGTAGAGCAGTTCTGGGCGGGATACTGTCACATGGCACCTCCTTCAACTCTACCACACTATTCAACTGTGCACATATTCAAGATGGGCATCAAACCAATGTGGGAGGTGAGATTACATGCAGAACTAGGCACCGAAGGTGCTTATGCCTCGGTGGAATGTTATGCATACATGCCTGTCTGACTAAACACGCTGAACTGAAATACACAAGCAGTAATGAAAGTCTGCTGTAGCTAGTTGAACACTATGTTAGTGGCTGACAACTTATAAAAACATACACAGCAACAAACTGCAGCTGTTATACCTTGCTGTACAGCAATCACAATGCAGTATAATAGTTATGCAATGCAATTCCTGTATGATGAAATTAAAGCTGAAGAGCGCTGCAACAAGCTGCAATACAGCACTGTTTGCAGAATAAGCTAGTGGGTTGCAACTATGCAATCAGAAGCCTAGCAGTGCTAACCACATGGAATTCAGTTGGGCGTGCCTATAATCAACACAGGAGGTGAGCGCTGGTTGCTAGCTTGCCGCTGGAGCTGGCGCTGCTTAGCGATAGCACGATTGATTTCTCGGCACTCACTGTACTACCTTGAGTAAAGAATTGTCTTACAAGCTGTGAAGAAGACTATAGTAGACAGCTTTATCTTCAGCGAAGTCCCATGACAATGCTGAGCGAGTCCAGCAATGCCATTCAAGGTAACGAAGCTTTGGAACCAAAAGTCTATCAATTCAATTCCGAGGCAACACAGAGTTGAACATGTATTGCAAGTATCAGCGCTTAGTTTTTAGTCGACGCGGAGTTCTGCCTGCGGACAGAATGAATGAATGAATGAATGAAGTACACAGCAGGACTAGCTACAGTAAACTCCACCTATTATACAAACTATAACACAATTCCTGTACAGTAAACATACACAGCAACAAACTGCAGCTATTATGCCTTTCTTTACAGCGATCACAATGCAGTATAATAGTTATGCAATCAGAAGCCATTCAGTGCTGACCACTAATTCAACTGGGCGTGTCCATAATGTTCAGCTCAAGTTCAGGGCACAGCACACAAGCGAGATAGTGTCCATAGCTTAATTGCTTACACAATTGCTGTAGTGAAATTCTAACCTATCAGCTTCTTGGCAGTCAACTGTGGATAGCTTTGCCTTTGAAGAACTCCAGATCGCCAGCAACAGCCATGATCGATCGCGAGTGAGCAAATTGCGCCATAACTCACGAACTAAGCTTCGTATAAAGTTTTCACATGTTCTAGAGCGAGATAATACCGTGTACTACTTGCATTGGTAGTTTCAGAGCTTAACTTTCAGCGTGCGCTACAAAACTGAACCAGCCGTGAGCAATTCACGCGGTAACCTACGCACTAAGCTTTAAAATCAAACTTCTGAAAATTCAAATCCGAGCAAGTATCGATTTCTACCCGTGTTGCTTGTTTCAGCGATAAGTTTTCAGCGAGCTACGAGAAATCGTTGCGACAGACTGACAGACAGACAGAATGACTGACACCACGATTACTGTATGCCTCGTGGCTCCGCCCACCGAGGCATAATGAGGTCACTACTATACTTTGCAATAGGATGACAGCAACAAGTTGGGAGGAAAATGGATGGTCAGACTCAAGAAAAACATTTCATCTCGATGTTGGGAAAATCTAGTGAGATGCTTCAAATCTTGTCATTTTACTCTTTCGTAGATTTTAGCAATGTTAGGTGAACAATTCATAGTTGGCAATGAGCTGTGTGGAGCAGTGATATCTGTGAGACCTAATGAAGACATCATATCGCTCTGGAACCGTACAGCTAGAGACACCAATGTTACTGGAAAGATTAGGTACGCGGCAGCTTAGATTGAATTTTGGATTTACCATTACTTTTGCATCAGGGACACTTTGTGGCGAGTAATGCAGTTACCAGCCAATACAGTACTGGAGTATAAAGCACATGATCAGAGTATTAAGTAAGTGTAGTGTTGTGTTATGTGGATAAATTATCTTCTCTAACTTTCTTCACACAGAGACAAGTCCAGCTTCAGAAATACAGATGTGTTTGTACGATAAATTATCACCAGCACACATAGTCACACACACGCACACATCACAAAAGCAATTTTAAAAGATTTGCTATGTGATTGGCGATCGTGATCTAGAAGTATGACTTCCTGAGAATTTTATTTGTCATCTTCTGTTCTAGCGTGTCAAATCCTGCACTGTTGAGTGCCTCAATCTCGGCTTTTACCTTCTTTTCACCCATCAAACGTATCTCTCGACTATAGTGAGGGTTGCCCTGCATGATGGAGGGTATGAGTGAGTGTTAATAATATCAACGGATAGTTGCACCATTTTTTCAACAACTGCTACCACACCTTTGTACACACGCTCATCAGATGCAGCCCACTGCTGAAGAGCTGAGCTGGGAACACAAGACTCTGCTCCAAACAGATCATCATGGTGCACTCCCAGCCACCTCACATCCACAGCTAACAAACATATAAAAATATGATGATGACAATAGAGGTCTTACTGTGTGCATGTGACTCAGTGCCCATTTTTATTGAACCAAACTTATACGTGAGAAGAATTCTAACTCCATGAGGCTATAGAAAAATAAGCATTGTGATGCAAGAGTAGAGGTTGACTGACATTGTAGTCAAACAGTCCGAGCACTGGAAGATTGAGCTGTCTTACTAGAGTCTTCACAACTGCTCGAACTGAGAGAGGAGGATAGCCGCAACCTAGGAGTAAAGACATGGGCATAATGTCAAATGACTGCATGGTATAACTATACCAGTCACAATTATACAAGGCAGAGTGTGCCATATTCTTTGCCCGCACAAATACGTAAATACAGCATCTGCAGGAAATGAACACTGATTGCACTGCAAGTTACATAGCAATGTACCTTTCTCAACTACAACAATGTATCGTGCACCCATTGATGTAAATTTCACACCATCAATTACTCCTGGAATCTATGAGTACACAACATAACATGATTGCTGTATTGCATTTGATTACTCTCTTCCCAGCAACTCCTGTTGAGCAATCTTCTGGTTCTCCATCAGGATCCTGATTTGAGTGAGTCAGTGAGTGAGTGAAGAAGCTCTGCTCACCTGCCATAGTACCAGTCCTGCTATAGCACCAGAGCTGCTGGCACAGATACCTAGAGACACTCTGGCGCAACCAGTGAGAGCAACCACATCTGGTGTGAGATGAGTATGAGTGTGCACGTGAAATTGTTACCCTACCCTGTAGAGTGTTGTTAAACTCGTCCTGGTTGCGGAAGTGTTGCACGAGACAGTAATAAGCTTCCCTCTGAGTAGCCATCTTTCCCTCCAGCAGTAGCTTATGGATTAAATCCACCACCTGCCATACTAAGAGACTGAGTGAAGAGTGTATCTGTGATCAGGGCTTACTCATTGCAAACCGATGCGTCCCAGCCGCTTTGTTTCCAAATAAATGCTTGACTGTCTTCGCTTTTCCTAAATGAACACGTCCGTCAGTATCTCTGACAACATTCTTTTCAGTTCTGTTGACCTGTAAGAGGAGCTATAATGTCAGTGCTACATAGTGTACTGTTATTAACCATCAGTAGCTGTGGGTCAGTTCCTTCACTGACTGAACCTAACAGGTCCAACACGAGTTGCTCCACCCTGGTCAGCACCTCATCACGAGGGAGGAGCTGGGCATCTGATACTGCAGCCTCTGCACTGTCACTGGACCCATCCTCACTAATACTAGTCGCCATCTTGAATGTTTGCTGCTACATTAGCTGAGTCTGTCATTCATTCAGTGGAGGTATTTGGAGAAAACGATGGAACTCAGCGTAGACACTGCGTCATGTGAAGCAGCTGAAAGCGTTAATTAATGCGCATCACGGCGCACTAAACATGATCATGAGAGGTCAGATAGCCGCCACTTGGCGGGAATACAGCAGCATTGCTCGTGCCGTGAGATCACTGCGTACTACTGCTGCAACACCTTCTTCAGGTGGTATTGATGGCGAGCCTGTGACACCTGAATCGTTACGGCTACTTTACCAACACAGAAGAACCACAGTATACGGTGTGTCACTTGGTTCAACCTGCTGAGACGTTACTGACCAGTATCTTCCATTGTAGATCAACTGGTCGGCAAAAACACGGATCACAGAGCAGTTTTTGCTAACAACGAGCTCTCACTGAGACACACACAAGTTTATGGCTTCGACTTTGACTTCACCCTCATTGATTACACTGAGGAGGTGCTCAACTATATTTATGAGAGCTCAAGAAATCGTCTTATCAATGGGCTTAATGTATGTCTTGCAGCCTCTTTTTCATTGTTACTACATAACCTCCATAGTACCCTAGTGGTGTGGGTCAGTTGCAATATAAACCAGGGTTTGTTATCCGCGGACTACACTTGGACATAAGAAACGTACGTTCTCTCTTTTATCCAAACAATAACTCGTTGTTTTGTCTGTAGGGATTACTAATGAAGATGGATGCTAACCATCACATTCAACTAGGGTCTGTGTACAGGTAGTGTTTATATATTATGCTGCCCCGTGTCCTGCTGTATACACTCACACATAGAGGAACGGTTCCAGTCAATAGTGACAATGTTGTGGAGCTGTATGGTGGTACACATGTGCCCATATACATCATGGACGACCACCATCATCGCTATGGACTGGAGATGCAACCAAAACTGCTGCAATTCCTCGACTCTTTTTCTCTAGCAGAGATGTCACTTCTAGTGGACGTTTCTGATGTAAGGAGTAAACCGTTCACTCTTCAAATCACTTGTTTTGTTCAATTTATAGTACCTCTCGTCAAAACAAATACCATTTGATCCTGAGTACCTCTACTTGGATATACAGGTTAAAAATTTAGGCTCCTGGTACTCTGGATTGTATTCTTTCTCTTCCTTCAGCGTACAGTCAAAGAAGTTCACCAATCTGGTGATCTTCACAAAACCATAATGAGTGACCCAGGTAACAGTCGTAACACTATCTCGTGTCTAACTAATACTCCATCTCAGATAGATACATTGAGAACACTCCTTGCACACTGAAGCTTCTCAACCTTCTCAAAAAAGCTGGCAAGAAACTCTTTGTTTTAACAAACAGTCCCTTCTGGTTTGTGTGAGTTGACTGTTTTCGTATAATAGATGGTCTACTAACTGCCTTCATTCAGTGACCAAGGCATGCACCATGTTACTGGCACCAAAGACTGGAGGGACTTGTTTGATGTTGTCATAACATCTGCTAGAAAGCCTCAGTTCTACAATAACACCACAAGGTCTGGTGGTGTGTATGTGACTATGTGTTCGATGATCTGGTATGCAGGCCATTCCGTGAGATGGCTGACACAGGTCAGCCTACATGGCAGAGAGTCAATTTTCTCAAACCAGGGGCTGTCTACATGCAAGGCAACATTACACAGTTCATTAGTTTGACTAAATGGAAGGGAAACAGCGTCATGTATATCGGAGATCATGTCTATAGTGACCTCGCTGTGAGTGTTTTACTGTTCCTTTGCTGTCATTCTTTCCTTCTTCAGGATCCTAATCTTCAACTGGGTTGGAAGACTTGTGCTGTCATTCCTGAGATGGAGGTATGTGTATATTTCTTCTTCACTTGCTATGCTTTGTTTTGCAGAATGAAGTCAACACTGCTAATACTGTTGAATTCAAGCAAACACTAGCCAAGTTGCTTGCTCTAGAAACATTGCTACAGAAACATCAGGTCTATATCTGGCTAGGTACCTGTTTTTAGTTTACTTTATCCCTTTCAAAGAGCTATGATGACGCAACTATTCAAGCTGTGGTAACTGAGTGGAAGGAAGAGAGGAGAAAATCAAGGTATGCGAGGTCTTGCTGACTCACTGAATTATCATTCGTACACACTCCAGAACACACCTCAAGAGTATGTACAATCCATATTTTGGTAGCATCTTTAGAACAGAAAAGGCGCCAACTTATTTTACCCGTCGTTTGAACCGATTTGCTAGTCTATACATGCCGTCGCTGGAGAGCTTTCTTGACTATCTTCCTGATCACACCTTCTACCCTAGAAGAGCAGCTCTCCCTCATGAAGTTGACCTTAACTTTGACCTTGTAGACTAGACATAGCAGAGATAAAAATTCCAACATTCATGCAAGTCTTGTTTTATTAATAATAATAAATTAAAAATAACAAAAATGAAACCGTAAAAATTATTTAAAATTCATTTTCGGCTGACTCTTCTACTTGGGGAAGTGAGGAGGCAGGAACTGAAAATAAGAGTATGTGAATGCTCTATTGAGCTCCACTTGAAACAACCCACAAGAACTGCTGTTTAAGGATTGGCTGTTCTGTAGTTCTTGCATAACAGTAATGTCCTCTGATGAAGGGCACTTGATGGATATAGTGCTGAATTGCTGCTCCATAGCTGATGTGAGGGATGAGTTGGAAGCTATGTGCCGGGAACTAACAACTTGATCACACTCCTGATTTTGATCTTTTTCCAAATCTTCCTCTACTCTTTTTGACTTTTGTTTTCCTCTTGGGGTACGATTACGCATGTTAGCAGGAACACTCTTGCGCCTCATTCCAATCTTAGACCCATTCACGGTTGACATTCTTCTCTGGGGAACACTCTGCCTTCTTGGAGTAACTTTAGGAGTAGCTGGTCTCTCTGGTGTTCTTGTTCCTTTTCTGCTGTCTTCATTTTTTGACTGTCTTTTCACAGTAGCCGTGATGCTTACAACCCTCACTTTGCCTATTCTGCTTGATTCTTCATTGTTCTCATTACTTGTTGCTCGAGGTGTCCTCACTGCTGCCCTGGCCTTGTTGCCAGTTGACTTACAGCTGTTACGACGCTCATTTGTTGAATCCTTTTTCTGAATCAGCTTGACAGGTTTACTGCTGACAGCTCCCACTCTTTGTTCATGGTTGTCACTGCTTTCTCTAGCAGTGCTTGGTCGTCTCCTCTGCTGTGGAGTGCAGCTTCTGTTTTGTTCCCTCTCTGTGTTCTCTATAGTAGCTCTCTTTACTTCATCAGTACCAGTGTCACTTGATCTCCTCTGCTGTGGAGTGCAGCTTCTGTCTTGCTCCCTGCCGGTGTTCTCTGCAGCAGCTCTGTCAATACCTGTGTCACTTGATGTCTTTCTGCAGCTCCTGTTGTGATCCCTGCCTGGACTTTCTGCAGCAGCTCTTCGTGCTCCGTGCTCTTTTGCACTACTATCAGTAGTTGCACTTTCCTGTTCTCTGCTGCAGTGATCGTCAGCAATGTCAGGTATTGTGATCTGAATGTGTGGTCTCTGTGGTCGACACATTACTTGTGTTGCTGGAGCAGATGCTCTTCTTCGCTGTAGAGCTGGTTTTACACCATTCCTGTGTAGTGGAGGAGGCATGGAGACAATCTCTAGGTCATGATTCGATGAATGTCTTTCCAGAATTTGAACAACTGGTTCACTTTTTCTCTTCTTTGTCGGGTGGTTGTGTTTATTGTCAGCTTTATTCTTGCAACACGCATCAGCAACTCTCTCCTCTGTTGTGTTTTCATCACATTGAGCAGACATCAAGCCAAGCATCATATGCTCTCTACAGCGCTGGCAGTGACACTCAGGTATTGCCACCTCCCCTGGTGTCCAATCCTTGGGTTTGATCTGGCTCTACAGTGGTCTTAGTTATTTTGTCTTTTTGTAGTAAGTGCTTACCTTACTGAACGGTTGCAAATGTAGAGAGTTGCATTTGAGCACTAGATTGAGATCATCAGATTGACAGGGATATGGTGTGTGACTTGCATACTACATAAAATTAATCATGAATGAGTTAGTGTAAAGTTGTCAGCTCTCGAACTCACTCCTGACTGAATGCCTCTTATGATATGAGCAGATTTTGGTGTTGTGCACCTGACTGGAGAGCTTGGTCTTGGCTGAGATGCTGCGTGGTTAGATATACTTGCTATCCACATCGGTCCTGTAGCCATTTCTTGCACTTTCTGCACTGTTTTGTCTGAAAACGTGCAGCTAAATACTGCAACAATGCTTCGTTGCTACAGCGCATTCGCATGCGGTACAGCAAGTCAATTCAAAAATTTTGTCGTTGTTATTAAAATTTTTGTGAAGACTGACAAAATTTTCAAGTCACGCGGTAAGATGCAGAGATGGCTAAACAGCAACCTCTTTGTGGAGGCATAATCCGAGCGCCTCGCTATTTCTGGGTGTATGCGTTCGTTCTACAGCTAGTTTATGGTTTTTTCAAGGAATTGAAGCCTGCTGAAGCATATATAACTGCGTTCCTCACGAACGCAACGGATGGCAAGAACATCAGTGTAGATGTCGTGAACAATGTGATCAACCCATATTGGACTTACTCTTATCTAGTCACTTCCTTCATCATCTTTCTGCTCACTGATCTGCTTCGTTACAATCCTGTGATTATTATTGAGTGCTCTGCATATCTATCCACCCGTATTTTAGCTATCTGGGGCAAATCAGTGTTTGCAATGCAAATGATGCAGGTCAGTTATGGGATAGCAACAGGAGCCGAGGTGGGATACTTCTCCTACGTGTATGCTGTGGTGCCTCTCAAGTATTATGAGCAGCTCACTGGTCCTGTCAGAGCAGCAAGGGTGTTTGGTCGTGCTGTTTCGTGTTTTGTAGGACAAGCTCTCTTCTCTTTCTTCGTTCTAGACTACACAGGCATGTGCTATTTCTCTCTTGTCAGTGTGTGCATTGCCATGGTGTTTGCTCTATTGCTTCCATGGTATTTTACCTCTCCGTGGGGCGGAGAAAAATATTCTCAAGACTTGTACATACCAAAACCTTGCACTCGAACTATCAAACAGAAATTTCTTAACCAGTTTCGCGATTTTATTAAATTTTATTCTCAACTGTCACTTCTCAAGTGGTCAATATGGTGGGCAACAGCAATGTGTGGACTGTTCCAAGTCACTAACTATGCTCAGAGCTTGTGGGAAGTGGTTGCAGATGAAGCAGGCATGATGGCTGGTCACCAGCAATGGAACGGTCTGGTAGTGGGATTTATTTCTTTAGGACAGACTCTGGCTGCTCTTGTGACGTCTTTTTTGAGAGTGGAGTGGTCATTGTGGGGAGAAATAACCATGGGAGGATTGGCTCTGGTTGACAGTGCATTATTATTGCTGGCTTCTCAAACTAAAACATTGTGGATAGCATACTGTTGTTCAATACTTTTTATATCTTCTCAATCGTTCATGATCACTATTGCAAGGTAAGAATGTGATCTTGCTGTTTCTGTTTTTCATTCCTCTCTAGCTCTCAGATTGCTATGAATGCTGACTTTGAGAGCTACGGCCTCATTTTTGGGTTCAACACTTTCCTGGCTCTAGTACTGCAGACTATCCTCACAAGTATAGTTTGCACTTGGCTGCAGCTGAACACTAGATTACAGGTATTGGATCCACCATTGCACTATTAAAATCATAGGTTAACATACATACTCTCTACTCTCTCAGTTTGTGGTCGATGGGTTCTACTACTATGCTATTGCAATGCTATTCGTGTTTGCTGGTGTCTACAAGCTCACAAAGACAGGATGGTTGCACAGTATTTCAAGATGCTGTCGTAGATCTCATCCACCTAGCGATAGTCCTGCTCACTATCAAGTCAACGGTAGTATACAGCATGAGAAGCACCACATTGATGTCAGAGAACCTTTGCTAAAGAAGAAAAAATTTTAATTATTAAAATTATTCATGAAGGGTGTGGTTACAGATGCCGCTACAGCAGCCGTTCTGTGGTGGTGTAGTGCAAGCTCCACGCCGACTATGGATATACTCCACAATCGTCCTTCTTCTGTACGGATTCTTCAAAGAACTGAAACCGTCAGAGGCCTTTCTTACACCTTACCTAACCAACTCGACCGGGGGCAAGAATTTCAGTGTAGATGATGTGAATGACAATGTATATCCATTCTGGACCTACTCTTACCTCGTGGCGGCGTTCTTTGTGTTCCTTTTTACCGACATGGCTCGCTATAACCCTATCATCCTCATTGAGGCTGGTGCCTACATTTCTACACGTGTCTTACTGGTGTGGGGCATGGACATAACCGCTATGCAGCTAATGCAGGTAGCATATGGCGTTGCAACAGCTACTGAAGTAGGCTACTACGCATACATATATGCAGCAGTCCCTCCAGAGTATCACGAGAAGCTAACGGGCCCTGTTAGAGCTGTTGTGCTGTTTGGTCGTTCAATGTCCTCTTTTGCCGGTCAGATACTCTTCTCTACTGGCTGCTTGGATTACTATGGACTGAACTATTTTTCCATGGCCAGCGTGGCTGTGTCTGGTGTGTTTGCTCTGATGCTACCATGGTATTTCAGGTGCTCATGTAAAGTTGATGGATTAGATGAGGTGTCTACTCATCTTCAAGAGCCTCCTCGTTCACGAATCAGAACATTTGGTCAGTGGATAGAGGAGACAGTATTTAACCGATTCATTGGTTTGGTCAAGTTTTACTTGCGCCCATCTCTATTCAAGTGGTCATTGTGGTGGGCTATTGCCATGTGTGGGGTCCTGCAGGTGGGCAACTATGTTCAGAGTCTCTGGAAAGTGGTTCTGAAAGAGTCTGATAGTACTGGACATAGACAAGAATGGAATGGACTAGTTGAAGGCACAACTGATCTCGTAGCAGCTGGATTTGCACTACTTGCTTCATTTCTCAAAGTGAATTGGCCAGTGTGGGGTGAAATAACAATGGGTGCCCTGTCACTAGTTGATGCAATAGTATTGCTTGTGGCTTCCCACACTGGCATAGTGTGGGTAGCTTATGGAGCTCACATCATCTACCGCTCCAGCTTTGCCTTTGTCATCACTATTGCGACGTGAGTATTATGCGATACCACTATTACATGTTGTACAGCTACATTTAATTTGTCATAGTTACATGACCCTTTAGGTCAGTACATGTAAACTCACTGTTAACTTGCTGTTTAGTTCTCAGATTGCTGTTCAGCTTGAGCGTGAGTGGTATGGGCTTATATTTGGATTCAACACGTTCATGGCTCTAGTGCTGCAAACTATAATGACAGGAATTGTTAATACCTGGTTAAACATAGACACAAGAACACAAGTGAGTCAAAATCTCATTTCTAGCTCAATAATAATAATAATAATTTTGTTTTTGTTCAGTTCGTGATATATGGAATCTACTATTACATTCTCACTGTCATCTTTTTATTTGCTGGAGTTTACAAAATAACTAAGACAGGATGGTTGCACAGTATTTCAAGATGCTGTCGTAGATCTAATCCACCTAGTGATAGTCCTGCTCACTCAAGTCAACGGTAGTATACAGCATGAGAAGCACCATGCACATTGATGTCAGAAAACCTTTGCAAATTATTATAAATTAATTATTCATGAAGGGTGTGGTTACATGTGTATTATAAATGTTGCTGAGCTAGCGCCTCGTGAATCTAGCATGCACAGCTGACGTCCTCAAGATGCCGCTACAGCAGCCGTTCTGTGGTGGTGTAGTGCAAGCTCCACGCCGACTATGGATATATTCCACGATCGTCCTTCTTCTGTACGGATTCTTCAAAGAACTGAAACCGTCAGAGGCCTTTCTTACACCTTACCTAACCAACTCGACCGGGGGCAAGAATTTCAGTGTAGATGATGTGAATGACAATGTATATCCATTCTGGACCTACTCTTACCTTGTGGCGGCGTTGTTTGTGTTCCTTTTTACCGACGTGGCTCGCTATAACCCTATCATCCTCATTGAGGCTGGTGCCTACATTTCTACACGTGTCTTACTGGTGTGGGGCATGGACATAACCGCTATGCAGCTAATGCAGATAGCATATGGCGTTGCAACAGCTACTGAAGTAGGCTACTACGCATACATATATACAGCAGTCCCTCCAGAGTATCACGAGAAGCTAACGGGCCCTGTTAGAGCTGTTGTGCTGTTTGGTCGTTCAATGTCCTCTTTTGCCGGTCAGATACTCTTCACTACTGGCTGCTTAGATTACTATGGACTGAACTATTTTTCCATGGCCAGTGTGGCTGTGTCTGGTGTGTTTGCTCTGATGCTACCATGGTATTTCAGGTGCTCATGTAAAGTTGATGAATTAGATGAGGTGTCTACTCATCTTCAAGAGCCTCCTCGTTCACGAATCAGGACATTTGGTCAGTGGATAGAGGAGACAGTATTTAACCGATTCATTGGTTTGGTCAAGTTTTATTTGCGCCCATCTCTATTCAAGTGGTCATTGTGGTGGGCTATTGCCATGTGTGGGGTCCTGCAGGTGGGCAACTATGTACAGAGTCTCTGGAAAGTGGTTCTGAAGGAGTCTGATAGTACTGGGATACTTGGACATAGG
Organism: Haliclona indistincta; assembly: GCA_964017065.1. Classification (NCBI taxonomy): domain Eukaryota; kingdom Metazoa; phylum Porifera; class Demospongiae; order Haplosclerida; family Chalinidae; genus Haliclona; species Haliclona indistincta. The sequence goes on from OZ024791.1 coordinate 5,054,595, forward strand.
CGAGAATGGAATGGACTAGTTGAAGGCACAACTGATCTCGTAGCAGCTGGATTTGCACTACTTGCTTCATTTCTCAAAGTGAATTGGCCAGTGTGGGGTGAAATAACAATGGGTTGTCTGTCACTAGTTGATGCAATAGTATTGCTTGTGGCTTCCCACACTGGCATAGTGTGGGTAGCTTATGGAGCTCACATCATTTACCGCTCCAGCTTTGCCTTTGTCATCACTATTGCGACGTGAGTATATACAGTACCACTACACTGAATAGTACATGTTGTACAGCTACATTTAATTTGTCATAGTTACATGACCCAGTACATGTAAACTCACTGTTAACTTGCTGTTTAGTTCTCAGATTGCTGTTCAGCTTGAGCGTGAGTGGTATGGGTTCATATTTGGATTCAACACGTTCATGGCTCTAGTGTTGCAAACTATAATGACAGGAATTGTTAATACCTGGTTAAACATAGACACAAGAACGCAAGTGAGTGAAAATCTCATTTCTAGCTCAATAATTTTAATAATACTATTTTTGTTCAGTTCGTGATATATGGAATCTACTATTACGTTCTCACTGTCATCTTTTTATTTGCTGGAGTTTACAAAATAACTAAGACAGGATGGATACAAAGTTGTCGATTATGCTGTACTAGAAGACGACCAGTAGTGATGACCACTAATTCTCTCGCTGACAGTGTTCAAAAGTATGTTACTGATGACAGCAGCTTGACTAGCGACAGCGAGGAAGATGAAGATGATGATGTCAAACTACATGGAGGCATGCATGATGCTAAGAAACTATTACACCCTGTCTGAGTTGTATGAACCAACTGATAATGTCTCTGGAGTATGTGTACACAATTAATTTTTAGAAAATGATGCAACATTTTTTTCACGTGCACAAATTTGTGGTTATGGTTTGGTCACTCGTTTCTTCGGTTTAGACGAAGCTTTGGGCGCCAGTTGTTACTAGCTATACATGTTGACGTCTTATTTTGGTAAATGGGTGTTGATTAGAGAATTGAAGATAACAGATCATCGGACAGGAGGAGTTAGTGATAGTATGAGTCACTGGCTTCCTAGCGTGTTTGACAATAAGCAATTTGTGCATTTGATTGTGGACTGATTTTATGACAAATTTATGTGCCTGGTGTCCGTACACTCATCAATGTGATGCTTCTTACAGCAGTTTTCCTACTTCTTGCAATAGTAAAGCGTAGACCGTAGAGCGTCACTTCATGCACTAATGTGTGAAGTCTTTGATCATCCTCCATCGTGTGAATAAGGTAACAATGCCTTCACACATTAGTGCAAGAGGTGAAGCTCTACGGTCTACGCTTCACTATTGCAAGAAGCAGGAAAACCGCTGTAGTGGTTTGGCTTAGTAAGTACCACTTCCTCATAGGAAAAGGTACTAGGTCATCATAGATCATTTCTTCAACTGCTATCTACTTACCTCTAACACTTCTTACTAATTTGTGGAGTAACTGAATGAAATGTGGACACAAAATAACTTGTTATAGCTATAGTCCACTTACATACTCATAGTTTGTTTTTGATGTAGTACTATGGTCTTACCTCACTGCCTTGCTGGTGCTTATGACCTCAAAAATTAACATTTAGATAATGACAGCAGTTTGACTAGTTGAAATACGAGGTCAACATAATTAGCTATTGCGAGTACTCATGTCAATAGTATGTACAAATGAAAACTATCATTTTTAGAACAAATGTTTATGTCTCGTTGTGGTAAATGGTTCCAGCCAGTGCTGATTTGCGTAATTTTGAGGATGAGGATGGAGGAAGCTTCACAGCTAATGGTGTTGAAATAAGGATCCTCTTAATCTACCACATGAGGAAGGGAGTGGTTCATGGCTTGAAGATTAACCAGATACAAAAACAGTATGGCATAGTTTCATGGTGCAAGTGGGAATACAGCAACACTTACTGTGAATACCTGGTTAATAGTTAATACCTGGTTATTAATCATTTTCTTGTGTTTACATCATTTGCCGCTCGGCAATGATATGTATGTGATTTAAGATGGTAGCTACTCATGTGTGAAAATGAGATTAAAGACAGAATGACAATAATTATGCTGTGGTAAAAGATGAGGTCTGTATGCATTTTTAAAATGGTAACTGATTACATGTTCTGTGGTAGTTACTTATTTAGTATGGTTCGCTTCTTTGGTTTGGGTAGTAGCTTGGGCGGAGCTTTTGCATTCCGGTTGTTATGCATACCATTGTGAGCAATGGGTATCGGCGTCTCCTTGTGGTAAATAGGTGGAGTCAGTGACTGGTCAGGATCTGTATATAAACTTTCCTCTGGAATGGGTCTAGAGAATACAGGAGATGAGGATGGAGAAGACGAGGTGTTCACAGGTGGCGGCGAAAGAGGAAAGGCAGATCTGCTACCTTGATTTCTAGGACTGTGTCGTTTGCCACTATGAGGGGGAGGAGGTGGTGGATGATTTGGAGTAGAGTCTCTTCTGTGGAGCATAGCTTCAGACTCACTAGGAGTACAAGGAAGTGGTCTTGGAGAGGAAGATCGTCGGATAGGAGGAGTTGGTGATAGAACAGTAGTGGATGAGTCACTGTAGCTCTTGGTAAGGCCAGGGTGTTTAGAAGGTTGGCTGATTGAAGGTGATGATGTGTACGTGGGAAGACGAGAGCGACGACGGGCAACTTTTCTTCCTGATGGTGGACTAATCTTGATGTCGCTTGTGATGGAAAGACTAGCAGTACATTCATCGATGTCGTCATAGTCATCATAATGACTCTTGTCAGATTGTTTTGGCTTACGAAACACTACTTCTTCATAGGGAACAGGAACTATTGGTTTAGATGATGCCACACAGTCATCATAGATGATTTCTTCAACAGAGCTGTAGCTATCTGATGATGCATTGACATATGTGTGACGCTTGGCCTTTGCTGTAGGTTTGGATGAGACAGACTCACTTGCTGAGTGGTGAACTCCATTCATGACTGTCAGCACATCATCGTACACATCTTCTGATTCAGTGGGTTGGTGATTATTTGTTTTTAAGACTGTCTGTACATCATCATACATTTCGTTTTCTTCCGAATGCTGGTTGCTGGAAGCCCAAGAATTTGTTGGTTGATGATTCTTGCGAACTCCATTCATGACCGTTTTCACATCGTCATACATCATGTCATCATTATCTTCTATTGATGACTTGTTGCTAGCTTGCCATACCATTGCAGGTGGTTTGCTCACCATTACTGTCCGCACGTCATCGTATACATCATCGACATCTGATTGCTGGTTCTTAGTGGTTGTTGTACCCATCACGGTTTGCAAATCATCGTACATTTCATCAGCATCTGATTGCTGGTTCATTGTTCCTCCATTCATGACAGTTTGCACATCATCATACACGTCATCTTCTGTTAAGCTGGGTTGTTGAGGCCATGCTTCTTTTATTGCTTTACTGCTCAGTACTTCCTGTACTACTGCAGTATCGTATATTTCTTCAACCAGTTGTGGATGTGACGAGGCAGCCACGAGAGATGAAGTAGAAAGACACTGTTGGCAATCTTCATAAATCATATTGTGGTCTACTGAGGCTGCTTGTTGGCTAGTTATTGGATCCTGTATGTACTTGGAATAAAAATTTGTGTAACAGTCATAAGTCGTACCTTTTTATTTCTTTGCCAGGTTCGTGACAAGAAGCTTCCCTCTCGCTGACCATCTGTTTTGGACAGATTGCTCAGCTTCCTGTAAGACAAGTCCATTAGAGCTAGCTAGGAGCAATGATTGCTCACATACCAGAAGCTTGAGCAGGGTTGAGGATCAGAATATGGATCAAAGTCTACTGTATCGGAGCGAGGGATGGCAGGTAGAGGATCACTAACTGCATCACTGATAATGTCATTGACCCAACTTGGCAGAGGTACTCCTGGAGCTGGTAGCAGACAGAGGAAATAGTCATTGAAAAAAGTAAACAAAGCATACAAAGTTTGCATACCAGCCTTGGCATTAGCTCCTGACCTCAACAGCAGTCTTGCCATTCTCAACTATAATGAAATCATTGGTTTTCACTACAAGTGTTGGTTGTTCTACCATTCCTACCTGATTGAACTTGGCTGCCACATGTAGAGGAGTCAGGCCATGCCTGTCTCTGGCATCAACAGTTGCTCCATAGCTTAGCAACAGAGCTGCAGCTTCATAATATCCGCATGCAGCTGTAACATGAAGCTATAAGGGAGGAAGATCATGTTTCTCAATTAATTATGGGTTTTAGTTAAGAAGAGTGGGAGGATTGCATGCACGGGCCATAACTCACCATAGTGACACCATTTTTGTTTAATGCATTGATTCTGGCTCTTCCTCTACCAGCCAGTCCCTTTATGTGTACCATCATACTAATGGCCAGCTGTGCCCTTAAGGCGTGCAATCCATGCTCACTCAACCCTATCACCGTGTGAAAACACATCATGGTAAGCTACATCATGGTATGTGAACTTCATACCGTGCTTCCCCATGTAGTGCACAAGTACTCTAGTGATCCTGTCATCTTTAGCATGGTCGACAGATAGATTACCATCAATATCAACAGCACCAACATCTGCGTTGAACTGTGTGTGTGTGGGGGGGATCTGGGTCAGACTTAGTATGTGTGATCTATTTTCACTATAGAGATAATTGCTAGTTAATGACATAAGTTCGTTGGAGCGTTAAATTTTCTCACTCTGATCTCTTATCAAGTACCTGTTGCTCACCTTAAGGAGGAGTTCCACCATGTTAGTGTGACCACATGCTGAGGCAATGTGTAGAGGTGTCCAATTGTCATCATCACGACAAGATACATTTGCTCCTTTTTCCAACAAGATTTGGGCACATCGCAAACTATTGTTTCTGCAACACTGAAAAAAAAGAATTATAATGGCTCTGCTACTATCATGAAAATTACAAAAGTCGATTTCCAATAGCAGCTAGCTAACAATTTACTTACTGTCAGCAGTGCTGAACATTTATCGTCTGCGGACATAGCTCCTGTAGATATCACCGACGTTACTGCAATTTTGTTGAAACGAGATGATACTACTGTGGTACAATCTTGAGCACAAACCTTCCACTACGTCGTCTCTTTTCGCTGCCTCCATAAGAACTGACGACACGTCAAAAGTCACTCGTCTTCTTCGTTGTATCTTTGGGCGTCTATATCGCGAATCCACGAAAGCCATTCGCCTTGTGTTAGCCATAGCAGAGGAACGATGTAACTGATGCGAACACGGAGCCAACTACGAAGCCATAAAAGAATTCTGGTGTCGTAGCTAGTCTATTATTATCACATTATAATATTATCACACGTTGTAAGGAAGTTAATGTTTAGTTAATGGAGGTAAGCCTAGCTCTGCAAGATCAATAACTTCCAAGGAATCTACAACTTTGTCGGCTAGCTTGGTCTTGTCAGGATGTGTACGTTTGTCTGGAACCATGATAACAAACATACCGGCTGCTTTGGCAGCCTCTACACCATTGGGTGCATCTTCAAAGACGAGTACCTATTTAACGGAATAAACCAATATAGTAGTGTACAAGTAATAATCGAACCTGATCATTTGATTTAGGTGGTGATTTGAACTTTTTTGCTGCTACCAGAAATATATCAGGAGCAGGCTTTCCTCTCTTCACCTCAGTATTGTCAGCGGTCACTATATGAGAAAAGCAGGAGGCCAGGTCACTGTAGTTGGTCATCTTGAGCCTATACTCCTCCATCTGTGATCCCGTAGCCACTGCCATTGGTACACCCTTCTCGTGAAAATGCTTCACTAGTTCAGCAGCACCTATGATATAATAATGTTGACTGTTGCTCTGGTATGCTGTTTTGTTTAACTAAATACATCAACTATGTACAATCCAAGAAAGCCTAGTTATGTATTCATACCAGGCATTAACTCTGATTGTGGAAACATCTTATACAGTTTCTCATACAACTCTTTGTTAAACTCTTCAGCTGTAACAGGTAGCGATAGAGCATCAATAAGCACCTGTGTAGCTTCTAATGGACGACGACCCATCATACGTGACTTAATCGCCCAATCAAATGTCTTTCCATATCGATCCAATATCTGCTGTGTGCACAATGTGTAAAGCCTCTCAGTATCTGTAAAATCAGATTAATATATCTAAGGTTTCTAAGAATGTGTAAAACTGGATTTGAGAGCCAAGACTCAGAAGGGACTATTCGTGATGAGAATGCGTCTTGGAATGCACGTTACGCTTCACGCCTATACCTTGCTAGTCTCTTCCTACTCACATACCTAAGATTAAACCGTCCAAATCAAACACAACGTGCGTGATTGTCCGCTGCTCCATCTGACAACGCCCTTCTCCTCCGCAGTCGCGTCAACACGTGCAGAATATTTTAACCTCTTCAACTCCCTTTGAAGAGGTTAATTTTTATTCAACTTGGGCGCGCCACGTACATACAATGGCTGCTGATAACGAGCAGTTTGTGTTTCAACCGGTACAACGAGATATGCTGGATGATATTAAAACTAAAAACAAAGACACAGTGGAGCTGTTTGAGAAATGGTGCGTAGAATTAATGCATAGGCGTCATGTGTATATACAATGCACAGGGGAATGAAACAGCACATGAGATTTGAAGTGTTTTCATACAACAAGTTATTCAAGCTCTACCAAAAGCAAGCATTTGTTCAGGTAACACTATGAACTGGATGTTTTTATCATAATTTGGTTTATGAATTGCAATAGGATTTTTTCAGCAGTGATGTTGTCAACAGTCACCTAATGGTATATATAGCATGTGGTATATATGCAACAACTACTTAGACTAGTATTTCTTTTTTAGACATTGTCTCCAACTGGACAGTGGAGCCCTCTTGGAATGGGTGAGTTTTTTCAGCACAAAATAATAGTCACACGACTGATGCTGCAGGAGGATCTATTGATGGTGTAACTTTGGAAGAGGTGACATGCTCAATAATGAATATGGACTTCTTTGATAGAATCACAACTGAAGGCAAGTTACAATAATTGTTGTTAGGGACAATCTTTTTGCTCAGGTATTGCAAAACCCAGTGGACAGATAACAAAGTGCTTTGATGAAGTCGTAGAAGGATTTCTTGTCTCGGATGAACTCAGAAAGGTTACTCTAGACCTGTGTGATAACTGTACTAATGGTCTTCATTACCAGATGCTGATAATGGAGGACAGTGAGCATTATGAGCTGTTCTCAGCAGAGGATAGAAGTGAGCTCATATTTCGACTGCTTCTACACCTTTCTCTAGGTGGACCTGTCAATCAGGTAAGAGGTACCAGCTAAGAATCTCACCATTCCAGCTAAGAATCTTGCAGTACGAGGATAGTATTGTACCCTATCTCGACACAATCAAACTGCTCTATAAAGAATTAGTGCTGTAAGTGAACAATACACACCGTTAGTCACTCTACCACTGTCTCCTACAAAGGGTTGTGAAGGACAGCAACACTAAAAAACTTTCTATAGCTAGCACAGTGCTTAAAGTTCAAGCCAAGGTATGAACAGCCTTTTTCAATGGAAAGAAATGACGGTGTATCATAGGTAGGTGAGGTCACAGTGTTTCCAAACCACACCCACCACCTCCAGACATTCTGCTACCTCATCATTGACAATGCTAAACGTCATGTGACCGCTTGGTACCATATATGGCATTGAAAACCATACTCACTTATTAATAATTAATTTATGTAAAAAAGAATTATTGCTAACTGCCAAAAACATTATAACCCTTTGAGAGTGAGCTCTGCGGATGTATTGTCACCTTCACCACCTCTCCCAGGACTAGTAAACCTTCATCTTCTCTCACATTATCCTCTGGATGTGCAAGCGAGGAAGAGTCACCACGCCCCCTCTGCCGTCCAGTTGCAAGTTCACGAAGGAGTGAGATGCATTGGTATTCTTGGGCAATATCAGGTGTGAATTTCTGCACCAAACAAACCTCAACTGCTGATGGGTCTGTAGTAAAAACTCGTAAAAGAACTAGAAATATTGGTCACTTTCAAACAAACCTGTCCATGTGCTGTGTGAAAGAATAAGGTTTGTGTTGAGTTGCACTGAGTTAGGAGCACTTTGATGCATTTCAGAGGATTTTAGAGGGTACAACAGCCTTCTGGAGTCTGGAAACATAACCTGTGAGCAAAAAATGATGACATAGGGTTAGTATGTAGCATAAGAGAGACCTGCACAGCCACAGAGGAACAGTCCTCAACATGCTGTACAGAAGCAGACACTGGAACAGATAGGGCAAGAGATGAGAGGAAAGGGAGAGACGACTCTCTGGTTGTATTTTTGGGTTCCAGCAGCTCTACAGATACCTGTTGAACACATAACACCTCGTCAACACTAAGAGGAGATGAGAGAGCAACCTAGAGAATGAGATGATGAGGATATTTGAGAGTTTTGTATCATGTCACACCATATCAGGTGTATTGTTGACCCAATACTTAGTCATTGATCTGACAAAACTACACTGGTAAGCTTACAGCAGATATGGGCTGAAGGTAAGGGTGGATGTTGCTTGTTGGCATAGTAACCAACTCTTTGCCAACTGCTTGAAGTAAGGGAGGGAGAGGCAAATTGTGCTGACTGCAATGGCTACAAAGAACAGCCGTGAGAAGCAGAAACAGAAAGGCTTACTTGCTGACACACTGCACTCTCTCTACAAAGCCTTCCAACAACTTGAGAAATCTCTCACTAGAGAAGCAGAATATGAAGTTACACACTGATAATGATGCTGACTGACATGTGCTTAGTGTGGAATTCTTGCTGCATTGTGAGGAGAAGGAACGAGGCAGTGGCTGATACTCTCAATAGTTGTAAGGTGAGTATCATGATTGGTGTGAGTGGAGCAAACGTGTACTGTAGTCGATAGCTGAGCAGCATTAGCTGCAGAGCAAGAGGACCATGTGAGATGCATCACAGAGCATGGTTACCTCTTGGAGATCAGTAGCAATAGCTGCTGGACTCGTTACCACAACAACACTCTGACACAGCTGGGCTTGCACCTGGAGCATAACATCATTACTACAATTACGTGATCTTAAATTGTTTGATCCTTTGACTACCTAATTCTTCATGCAGTGGGACATAACTAATAGTACTACTTACCCGATGTAGTAGTTGACGGCACTGTAGTAGAGTGGAGGAGTAGAGAGCACAGGATGACAGAGATGGTTCCAATGAAGCTACTCTACATAGGCTAGCAATACAGCTCTCCAGTACACGCCCCTCTCCATCCTGACCACAGGGAGGAAGGGTGGTCGCTTGTGACAAAACATTCTTCAAGAAACTGCTTGCTAAGGAATAGAGAGTAGAGAATAAAGAAGAGCGAGCATACAGTGGAGCCTCAATAAACATGCTAACAAGTTTATGTAATCAAAGTAATGATAATCGCACTAATACAGAACATACCTGAGGAGGAGGAGGATGGTTGCACTACACTTCTGTGTCTTGAATGAGTGCCCAATAGCTGTAATGAAATGACCCATCACATCACAATACCAAGAGTATATAATAAGAAGAGTGTCGAACGTAGCATACCCGCGTACAAAATCTGTGTATAAAGTAACGTGACAGGCACGTGAGAAATCGCCCAAGCATCAGACGTCATCGTTGAGCCCGCGTTAGTACAGGCATTGATCCACGCACCTATGGAGCGGCAGGATTCAGCTCACGTGCGTGTCACGTTACTTTATATACAGATTTTGTACGAGGGTATGCTACGTTCAACACTCTTCTTATTATTATAATATACTCTTGACAATACTACAGGCATATCGTTTGCTGTTAATCACCTATAGGTGCATTTTGTGCATACTAGCTGCTATACTTGCATTGAATAACCAATGAGTATATGTATAAGAGCAATGTGGGTAGCATCACCATACCTTGAGTGAAGGTATGAGAGAGGGGAAGGTATCATGAAGATATGAGTAATGGCGGAATACATGACTAGGGAAGAGAGGAGGAATAGTTGAGCAGACATGAGCGGCGTTGAACACTAGAATGAGAACACAGACATCTGAGAAATGAGGCAGTCAAGTGGTAACCAATAGTGTATAGAGATTGAGGAATGATTAGAAATGAGTAAGGATACAAGCTGGATCATCTACATCAGGTTCTTTACTCATAAAGAATGGATGAGTGCTGAGGAGCTGTGGAACCATTGTGACGACAAGATGAGCGTGGTTTCCTCCAAGCACCCGAAGACACTTCCACACAGAGGTCTGGTCCAGTGGATATCGCTTGAGGTTGTTGAGAAGAGCATGGAGAGTGAGGTGGAGTCCAGCAGAGCTGGTGATGTGACACGAGGAAAGGAGCCCATGGAGAGCAGTTCGTATCTCTCTGGAGGACTCTTCCAGTACTCCAAGGACCGTCTCTAACTGATCTTCTCTCAGTTCAATACGACCACTCACCTAAACAGCGAGTGAACAACAAAATTTAATTATGAATAGTTAATCACACTACTCACCAGTTGCAGGCTACGGATTGCTCGCAGACGCACAGAAACAATTTCATCATTGAACAGGTCAACAAGAAAATCAAGGCACTGAGATGCAAACTGGTTGCTTTGCTGGCTAAGCTGACCCATGGATATCACTGCTGCTGTTCGTACTTCATAAAACTCATCTTCGAGAGAGTGAACGAATGCGCCACATGCACCAGCGCTCATTAAACTAATGTCTGTTGGATCGAAATCTGTCTTTGGTAGGCCTCCGCCCCACTTCTGCCCAGTGTCCCAATCTCGAGCTCCTCCAGCTTGGTGCAGTTCCCTAGCTCTCTCGTGCTCACTCTTCACAACCCTTAGATGAGACATGAGCTTCTTGTCAAGAGTTTGATCCAAGAACCGCTGACTGACTGAAGGAAATTGACCAAGTAATGAAGCCGCGAGAGCGCGCACAGCAACCGAGCTATCGTTGATCATATTGCACACTTTGATAAAAGCATCGTCGACTATTCGAAGAGTGAGAGTAGCATGATGACGCAGTGGAACAGTACTGGGAGAGAGAGAGAAGAGGAGGCAATTGAGACATGTACACATAAATAAAGCATACCTCTCAGCATAAATGAGACCAAGAGTGTGCACCAGTTTAACAGCAGTAGTCCTAACTATCTCTTCGTCATCCCCAAGAAGATTAGATACCTGCAATAAATTTAAAGGCGCACTACAAAGAGATGCAGAAACACACCCTTGTATAAACATTCAGTGACAACTCCACTCCATTTTGATGCATCAGTAACTGTAAATATAGAACAGATTTTTTACAATTTTTAACAACTCATACTGACACACCCACCAAAGCACTGGCAGCTGCTTGTCTCACACGAGGGTCACTGTCAGAGCAGAATCCAATGACTAGCACCAAAATATTTTCATGTTGTGATGCCGTGTGACTGATGTGACCAATCAGATTCAAGCACTCTGTCCTGACTGAGTGGTTAGCATGGTATACAAGCTGAAAAAATCCACGTGATATTAATTTATGCACAACATGGTGGTTATACCTGGACAGCCTCTTCTAGGCATTTGGTTATAAGCTATACAAAAAAATTCATCAACGTCATTTTTTAGAGCTAGTTGGTCACCTCATTGGAGAAGACTTTGTGTGCAAAAGACCAACAATGAAGAGCAGCAGCAACTACCTCAGGAGACTCTACAAGAAGAAAGAGGGTGTGAAGTGTAACAACAGTAACATTACCATACCATGATGAACTAATGATAGTATGAATTCTTCACTGTTGGTAACATTAGATATGGGTGTGACCAAGGGGAGGAGCTTAGAGACCAGATGAATTATCACTGAACACACAGACACGCTACTACGATACTTCTTCCACAGCTTTTTAAAGCATGCAACTGTTTGTTTCCAGTCTTCTAGCATGCGAGAGTGTACAGACTCATTTACATGTAAAAGATTTTCCAACACTTGGTCAGCTGTTTCTAACTGTAAGCATTCTTTTAACACTCCGCCACGAGCCCGTTTAGACGTCCGAGGATGCTTTAACAAAGTACGAAGAGATTCCTCTTCCCTAGGCTTGTCTACCTCATCTGCTGTTGTCGCTGTTGACCTTTGAGTGGAAGTCCGTTTGCGCTCCATTTTGCCACATGTGTGGTGTGCGACAATTAGAACAAAATACTGACTACGCCTTTTATTTACCACGCCTATTGCTGTGTGGACTGGTGAAAAGAGAAAAGCAATGCTGCTGGTACTTTCAGATGAGCACAAGGAACATCTCAGTTTCCTTGCAGATGTCGACACAGCTGGTAAGCTCTGAAAACACGCCCAGAGGTTTATGATAATCGGATTGTGTGCTATCAATGCTGTTTCACTCGATCGGTTTCATTATCTATGGTTTCATTCACACGAGTTTTTATTATGTAGTCGTTAGAGAATTCTGCCGCATTTCTCTGGAATTTATCAGAAAAGGCTCCAACCCGCGCATGTACCAGGCTGCAGGACGTGAGTGTGTTTTATCAGCAAACTGACTCATGCTGCTGTCAAATGTACAGAGAAACTAGGTGTGGCTGCAGAGACTGTCCGCCATGGAGTAGAAGGACTCATGTACTTGCTGACGGAGTGCTCTAAACTTATGGTTGGAAAAACACCACTGTCATAATATAGAGTTATTATATGTTCGATTTCAGGTAACAGAGATTGATTTTCTTGACTCAATCATGACACTTGGATTCGGAGAGGATCGTAACCGAGAGCTTCTTGAGGTAAGCAATTCAACGACTTCCTTTTCTGTCCTTTATTCTCCCATTTTTAGCTTTACCAGGAGCACTGTGCCGAGATCAGAGCCATTCTCTCCTCAATGGCTATGGATCTCCCTCATTATCACGATATGGAGTGGAGAGCTGAAGTGCAGCTTGCCAGCCGGTCCCTCCTTCATCGTGTAGAACCATCCATCACTCTACGCATACACACTAAAGATGGCGGTAAGGGAAAGCTAGCAGGAAAAGAGATTGTAAACATGTCACCATCTCTTATAGACACTTCATCCAGTTGTCTACTGCAAGCTGACCCAGTCAACCTCCTGCACCTTACCAAGACACTAGAGGGGGCTCTCGGTGAACTCAATAACCAGCACTGCCGACGCATTATGAGGAGCATTAAGTAGAACAAAATAATAATGAATTAAAAGTGTTGTTTAGTAAAATTGTACATAATAATCTTTGCATCTTGTTATTTCTGATGCATGAGGAGAGCAATTTGTGCATTAACAAGTTTGAGACCTTTTTGTAACCGCTTGAATTGCACCAAAAGGACGAAACACTGTTTATGCTACCAAGATGTACTCTTGATGCTACTCTTTAGTAAATGTATTTAGCCAGATTGTGAGTTATTATAATAGTTCCAAATATGTAAAAGGTTGTTACAATACATAAAACAATCAAACAAATTTTAAATGCTTTTTGCATAATGCTTTGAAATTGACTAGCACCCACTTGCACACATGTTTATTGAGAGGCTATCGGGACTCATTTTGTTCATCTATTCTGAGTTTAACAAGCTCAATGGCAACGTCTAGCTCCTCGAGGAGGTGTAACGGCAGACGAGCCTTCTTCATAGACTGATGGAGGGAGGAGAGACGATCTCTAGCTGTCTCTAATGCCCTCACTTCATGCTGTTGGACTATCTTCTGATACTTCTGTGAACACAAACAAACCTCTTACAATTTGTTCATTCTATCACAACAATCACTCACTAATCTATAACTGCATAGCTGATCATAGAAATGTCTCGTTGATTCATTCCTGAGCACATCACTGTAAGCCTGATTGACAATGACTAGCTTTTCTTGGGCTCTGCATAAAAAAAGCATTACTTCCAGTCAGTTAGTCACACAGGGAAGGTACCTGGCCTGCTGTTTGGGATTGGCTATGTAGTGGTCAGGATGCAGCTTACTGGTAATCTCCCTTCTTGCTCTAGCTAGTTCATCTTGTTCAGCAGAAGGATCCACACCCAATAGAGAGTAATAGTCATTAGCCTTCATCATGCAATGGAGCTTGCGCAGTAGTTGATTAGCTCTTACACTGGCACCGTCAATTGTAAGTGGAGCAACAGTCGCTCTATTTGCTGTAGGCTGATTAGCTCTTCCACTGAGACTAGAAACTGAAGGCAGAGGAATAGCTGGCCTACTTGCTGTTGGCTGATCAGCTTTCTCTCCTCTTGTCAATGGCTTGGCAGTGTTGGACTTTTCTGCTCCTACCCCTCTTTCCCGTCTTCCTTCTTTTTCATTTTCTTGTGTTCTAAGAGTTGGTTTAGCTGATAGTTTGGGTCTTCTAGTTGAATCCAAGGCAGATGAGGCAGTAGAGGTAGTAGTGGGTAATGATGGTGGAAGGACAGCAGCTTCCTTGGATTTGTGTGCTGAGGTAGATGATGAAGTGGTGTCACTGACACCAACTGGTCTACTAGCAACTGGTGGTCTACGGCTGTTGCTATGTGGCTTGTCCTTCACCACTACCTCTGTCTCCTTTGCGCTATTATTATTTTCATCCTCTCCCTTCTCCTCCTGGTCATTTACTGCCACTTGCTCTTCTCGTGGCTCTACATGATCTCTGATTTCCAGCTGACCAGTGACAGCATTTGTTCTTACAGCAGCAACCACTTCACCCTCTGGGCCAGGGCTAGCAGATTTAGGAAGCTGAGAAATCGAGCCCATAAGTGAAAAACGTTAATTTTAACATTGGGCATACTTACACTACAGTTGTGCAATTCAAAGGGAGGTGGTGTTGGGGCCTGGTGAAGGTCAGGATGCTCATTGACGAAGTTATCAATGTCACTAGGACCATCAATATCATCCACACTGAGTACAATACGCTGCATGCTCGCTAGGTAGACTGGAGCAGTGTTTGACAGGGTCCTGTGATCAGTAATAAAAGTTGGTATTATTGTCAGTAATTATTATACTGTACCTTGCGAACTCTTGAAGTGACTTGGCAACTTTTTCTATTCGCAGCAACTCGCGCTCTTGTATCTCCTAAAACAAAGTGAAATAGTGTAATAGACTGGAAACAGAATGTAACTGACCGAAAACAGTCTAGCAAGCTCATTGTTGACTTCTTGGTCTGCATAAAGATGTCTGCTGTGAGCATTCGTATAACTAGAATGTTCAATAAAATCATTACTATCAAAATGTACTTTTTAAACTCACTTATCCTCTTCTTCTTCAAACTCTTTTTTCGTTTCAACCAATTTCTTCTCAACCTGTGCAATAGCTAGATACTGAGAACAGACAGGCAGACAAACTCCTCGTACCCTCTGCAATTGTGTTTTCACCAGATGGCCACCAGCTGCTTCTAGTTTAACCTTGTCAGCTTGTAGCTGCTCATAGGTGTCTCCCACACTATGATATCGCTTCTTTGCCTACAGTGAGCAGAAAATCAAGCAGTAAAGCAGCACAGAACCATATTTTACCCTTTCATATCTTCTCTGTGCTTCTCTCATCCGTCCCTCCAACTCAACCTTCTTCAGTCTCAGCTGTTGTTCATGAGAGAAGGTAAGACCCATGCTTATTGAATAACTCACTTTCCTTTTTTCTTCTTCTATTTGAGGTAGTACTTCTAGCAATGGTTGTCGTACCTCGCCAGCAAAGTTATCAGCCTGTAAAGTGAGTGCGTGTCAAATATCTGTGATCATACCTGGATCATACCGTGTATGTGCTTACCTTTTGACTATGGAGACGAGCTAATTCCTTTAGTTCTACACCAAGCTTTTGCCAACTGCATTTAAGCGTTCTACAGTCATGTGAAGAGCATGCTTTATCATTAACACATGATCATGAAGCATGCATTACCCTATCTCTTCATAGGGGTCGTTGCCCAGCCACTGTGTGAGTACGTTAGAGTGGAACGTGTAGCTGGCACTTTCCAGCAGCTTGTCGATGGACGCAGAATACCGTCTCTCTGTGGCAGCCATTTCATTATAAAAATCGAGGATGCATCGAACCACGTCACAGCCGTCAGAGTACCGCTTTGACACGACAGATAGTGCCTCCTGCAAAGAATATCAAAATATTTCTGGGACTGCTCTAATATACGTAACTTACCACGCCGTGCAGTCTGTCCATCTCTCTGTCGATAGATCTCGTCTGTTAAATGTAGGTGTGGTTGATAATAAAGTAGTAGGCGCGGTCGTCTTCTGCTATGCATGGTAACAGAATAACAGCCCCGGAGGGTACACATTCTTGACCAGAGCAGGCTCGGCTAAAATGGATTCAGAGATGTCCCAACGTAGTGGAGGAGAGGCGTCTAGTAACCCCCTGCTCACTCAGCTAGTGATGTTCCAGATGGAGGAGGCTATGGATAAATTGAAGATACTCAACTATGAAAAGCTCTTCTGTGCTAAGCTCAGAATCAGACCACTCCCGCGACACTACTTCGCCTTGCCCACCAACCCAGGAGAACAATTTCACTACTTTACCAATCTGGCAGTGTGGCTGATTAATCAGTGTCGTTCTAGTGGGAACATAGACCAGCCACAAGAGGTGCATGAACCACTTTGTATGAGGTCAAAATAACCTATTCACTAACTCTCTCTCTCTATAGTATGATGACCCTAATGCAACTATAGCAACTATCATAGCAGAGGCAAAGAAACTAGTAAGCTCAGAATATGGACTCAATTACATGCAATTGACAAACTCATTCTAGGGTGCTTCCACTAATTTCCCACCCTCCAAGCTCAAGAGTGGATACGGCGAGCATGTAAGCTAATCCACTCCAGTCAGTAAAATGATATCTTCCTCTACTCAGGTCTGTCTACTTCTCAAAGAGCTGACTGATCGAGCACTATCCTCTTCTAGTTTCAAATGGAAAAGGTCAGTGTTTATGTACAGATGCAGAAAGACTCATGACTGCCATATATTCAACAAAGGCCGCAGTATCCCGAAGAAGATACACATGAGGAGATTGTGCAGGATCACTCTGCTGAGCTGAGCTTGAGTAAAATGGAGGATGAAATAAATGTTTGCAACTGTAGCTAGCGTTGCTTCAGAGTTTCAATGTATTAATAATGTGTAGGAGGAAGTGGAGAGTGATGTGGAAGAGGAGGAAGAAGAAGGAGGTGTGTATCTTGATCTGAGTACCATGGTTCACCAGCGACAAGCAGACAAGAGTGGTCTAGCCTCACCGGTGAGCTCCTTCTAGTTCACTCACTCACCTCTCTCTTCCTCTCACAGGCTGTGGTGCTAGCTGGAGCACTAGAGTCAGTGGTGGACCCACAGGAATGGAGGCTGGAGCTAGAGAGAGTGCTCCCTTCACTGAAAGTGCATGTGAGATCGGACACTAGGGTGAGTGACCTGGTGTATGCATAGTAATAATAATTATTACTATGTGCAGGACTGGAGAGTTCGCTATGAGCAGATGCATCAACATCATGACAGTATTAGTACTGCTCTCACAGACACTAAGGTAAGTACCATCTTGGTTACTCGTTCTTTCAACTTCTTGCACACATCAGGTGCTTCTTGATAAATTACATCAAGAAATTGCAAAGACTCTCGAGAAAATATCTTCACGGGAAAAGTACATCAATAGTCAAGTATGATCATAATTATCAAAATTATGTTTATCATATCATCACAATATTTTTCATCCACTGCAGCTAGATCATAAGATCACAGCATTCAGGACAGCTCAGGACCAGCTGGCTGAGGTGAGAGGCAAGCACAAGGAGGGCAGTTCCAGTGTCAATGATATGGCAAGAGCTCTGGCTCAGGTATACATGCTGGACTCATCTGCTCACCTATTATAATAACATGCACCAGGTAACAGCAGAGCTGGAGAGTGTGAAGGCTGAAATGGATGAAAAGGGAACCAGTATGACTGATTCAGGTGAAGCTGGCATGATAGATGCAATATATTAACATCTTTCTTCTACACACTACAGGGCCAGTAGTGCAGATCAAGCAGGCACTGACGAGATTAAGAAATGAGTGCAAACAGATGGAGGTTCAGATTGGAATGGTATGGTGTCTTGCCACAAACTAAGTCATGTTTGATTGTATCCACTGCAGGTTGAACACACACTACTAGTAGCTAAATTCAAGTCCAAGAGTGCCCTCAAAAAGCAGATGGCAGCAGATACTACCACCAGACAGCATGCAATCGGTTTATTCTGAATGGCTTAGCACAACAAGATCACTAAACAACAATGGGAAGCATGCAACATGACACACACTCAGTTCATTAATGTCCTATGGTGAGATTGGAATTGATTTGACATACAACATTTAACATTTAAGGGCATAGTCAGCAATAATCGTCCCAAGACTACGAGCGTTTGAACACACAAGGCACATCAGGGGAAGTGGTGGGACTAGAGAAGCTTGCATTGTCAAGGATCTGTAGTGTAGCCATTAACGGAAAATGAGAGCTGACAGGCACACCATTGAATGCATCTTTACCAACAACCTCGACACTTTCTAGCTTGAGTCGCAGGGTCTTAAAGATCACGCGATCAGGTCGATACGAAGGAAGGGCTTTGGATTTAATAAGCGAGTTTTCAGCAGGCACAAAGGTATCTCCATCATCATCTGGTGACTTGTCTGGTAGAGAAAGCCAAGCATCTTTCCACTGCTTCATCACTAATTCGCCATCAACTGCATCTATGAGGCTAAGATCTCCCAGCAATATGCAATCCTGCTCATCACTAAGAAATGATAAAGCTTGGTTCAACTGCTTTTCTCTAACTAATGATGTCTCCACTTCTGCCCCCACTTCAAGATGTGAGGTGGACACCGTGATCACAAACTGTTGCTTTTGCTTGTCAAACATGGTGAAGTAAGCAGTGAGCAAGTGTCTGGGTGAGTCTGGATCCCTGTAGTACATCACATCATTCTTGAATGGAGGGTAGGTGGACAAGATGGCACAGGTCGGTTTGCCTCTATTGGCATAAGTGGTGGGTGGGGTGATCACGTTGTAGCGGCTGCCCCACATGCTCGACTTGATCTTCTTCACCGCGTCACTATTCACGGTCTGTAGCGCCACAAACTCGGGTCTTTTTGCCACGATTAACTTCCCCAACTCCTCTAGGCGCTCTGGAAAGCGCCCCACGTCTGTCATGTACATGTTCACGGTCAGTAGCTTCATTTTGGACGACGTCGATCGATGCTGCAAGTGGCCTGGCCCTGGAAATCGAGCTGGAAATTAATTTTTAACGAGCCACACCTACTTTATTACAATTCGTGTTCGTGATGGCCGCCAAACCTATGGCCCAAGCTACTGGGGAATTCAAGATGGTAGGATCCAGCTTTCGTGGATGGGTGAAGAAAGATGGAGAATATCCACCTGAACGCAATCGTTACCACTTGTACGTCTCCTTTGCATGTCCGTACGCGCATCGCACTCTTGTCGTTCGCAAGATGAAAGGTCTTGAAGATGTAATCTCAATCGATGTCATGGACTACATAAAGGGCGAAAATGGTTGGAATTTCAATGCAGACGCAAAATACTCTACTGCAGATAGTATTCACGGCTTTAAATACCTCAGAGAGGTGTATTTTAAGGAAAATCCAGACTACAGTGGTAGATTCACTGTCCCTGTGCTGCTTGACAAGAAGACAGGCAGAATCATAAACAACGAATCTGGTGAAATTATTCGCATTCTAAACTCTGAGTTCAATGAGTTCAGTAAGAATCCAAAACTGGATCTGTATCCAGAGAATTTGCGAGAAGAAATCGACACTCTGAATGCATGGATACAACAGTAAGTTAATCTTTCAAAATCTGTTGGTTATTGGATTGCTTTTTTCTTTTCACAGAGATATCAACGTTGCTGTTTATCGCGCAGGATTTGCTACTAAGCAGGAGCCATATGACAAGGCAGTGAGAGAAGTGTTTGATGGTCTAGATCGTGTGGAGGAGATCCTGTCCCGACAGCGCTACCTGACAGGAGCGCGGCTGACAGAAGCTGATGTCAGACTGTATACCACTCTGGTCAGATTTGACAAGGTCTATGTTGGTCATTTCAAGGTGAGTCACAGTGAGTGCTGCTGCTGTTCACTGTAGCTACCTCACTCCACAGTGCAATAAGAAGCGTATCATGGACTATCCCAACCTGTGGGGCTATCTGAGAGACCTCTACCAGACACCAGGGTTTGGAGAGACCACTAACTTCTTCCAGATTGAGCATCACTATCAGGAGAGTCATCTACATGTCAACCCTCATGGGATTGTGGCTATAGGTCCTGACCTGGACTTCAGCCTGCCTCACAACAGAGCTACACAATTCTCAGCTTGAACAAACTCATTGGTTACAGTAGTTAGTTCACAGTCAAGTATTATTTTGCATAGACATTGTCATACAGCAGATATAGACAAAAATAATACTAGCAGACACTGGGATACGTGCGTCATGATAATGTCTTAATTTCTGAACTGTAATAAATATAGTGTAGTTGCTTGTGTTACACTTGAAGAGGGTGTGTAGCGACCACGCCACCATTGCTTGTGATTTCTTTAGCAATTGCAGCCATAGTGGAGTCAATGTGAAGGTCAGAGCCGGCAGTGAGAGAGGAGAGGTTGCGTGTGACCCTCTCCGCTGCCTGGTGACAGAACGTGACAGTGAGATCTTTCTCATGGCTGGCTGTTGGGTAGTTGGACGAGAGAGACTTGGTTGCTCTAAGGAGACAAGGGAGAATGGAGGAGGTGCCTGGAGTTCATGTACCTTGACAATACTGCAGCCATTCCATAAATGTCAATAGCGGCATTAGCCATACGCTGTAGAATAAACTGCTCCACTGAAAAATTAGTAGAATATTCGAATAAAATAAAACATGACTTGAAGACTTACTAATGATGTTCTTTCTGTACTTCATTATAAGCTTTTCACATACTGCTCCATATTCACCCACACTTCGACACAGCTGAACAACACATGTAAAACAGTAAATGCATGAGTAAAATTTACCGACCTGGTCGGCAGGAGTAGCTAAGTCAGGATGAACCTGGTCACTGATTGATTCGACCTGGGCAGCACCCACGAGCCTGATCATAGAGCTTACATAACAGAATGCTATAGGACATTGCACAATACCTCTTGGATCGTTTTATCCCCTCAGTGAAGAGAACAGAGAGGTTACCAGACTTTACTGATTGTTCAAGTGCCTGAAGATGCTTGCCAGCAAACTGCAGTCCAGTGAGAGAGACAAACAGACGAAGAATGTCATTGCTGCCTTCAAAGATACGGAAGATGCGAAGATCTCGAAGCACTCTTTCCAAACCGCATTCCTATAGAGAGACACCATCTTGCTATCTAGCCTTTCTTCCTTTATTTCACTCACTGTCATGAAGCCCATTCCTCCATGAAGCTGTATGCACTCATCAGCCACTACCCAAGCTGCTTCCTGTAGTGAGCGTGTGGTGAGTAAGGTGTGGTGGTAGTAACACATAACACAACTAACCGAGGCAAAGATTTTACTGATAGCAGCCTCTAGTTGGAACTCAGCAGATCCCTGATCCATATTACCACTGAGCAAGTATGCTATGGACTAGAGGAGACAATATAATCTTAGTTGCTCAATCTTCTCTCTCTTTTACCTCAGTGACATACTGCAGCATAGCCATCCTTGCTAGCTTCTCCTGCACTACTCCATATACCTCCAGCTTGTTACCAAACTGTACCCTAGTAGTCACTTGGTCTGCCTATAAGACCATTAATGTTGCTTAAGATTGGTAAGACCAGCTCACAGTTCTTTGAATCAGTTTCTTCATGGTACCTGACAGTGCCCCAGCCATACCAAAGCGGCCATTGTTGAGTATATTCATAGCTACATAGAACCCTTGACCTTCCTCTGTGAACAAGCAACACTTCATAATAATTATGACAGACATGTGTACATGATACCTCCGAGAAGATTCTCAACTGGGATTTTGACGTTGTCAAAATGAACCTGAAGAATATTACTGAATTAGTGCTAAGAGATGAGAGTCTTACCTCAGCTGTGTTGGATGCTTTGATACCCATCTTCTTCTCTGGTGGACCACTGGAAGAGAAGAACAAGATCAACTCACAGTGACCCAGTCACACACACACACACCTAGTAACTCCAGAGAAACCACGCTCCACAATGAATGCTGTTACTTTGTCCTTGACCTCTCCGGTCTTTGGATTCTTGACTGGTGTCTGTGCAAACACAGTGAACACTTCGGCAATGCCTCCATTGCTGATCCTAGGAGTGGGAGAGAAGACAGCAAGATAAGAGAGAGTGTGTGAATAACAAAGAATACCATATTTTTCCTCCATTCAAGACGTAGTGTTTTCCATCATCGCTCAGGACAGCACGAGAACGGATAGACTAGTGAGTGAGAGGAAGATAGTATTCATCACATGACAGTCATTGATCAATACATCATACACTAGCATCAGATCCACTGGTAGGTTCGGTCAGACAATATGCTGCAATCTTCCTGCCTGTAGCAAGCTGAAGAGAACAGGTTTATATAATAATATTATAACAAACTCTCCATGAATCGACTTACATCAGGGAGGTACTTGGCTTTCTGTTTCTCGTTTCCATACAACAAGATACCCTTGAATCCAATGGACTGAAGTTGGGACGGAAACATGATTATAGAGGGCAAAAGTAGTTAAAGATGACAGACCTGGTGAGCTCCTAGCATGATTCCTACTCCCAGATCATACCCGCCAACAACTTCCACCAGTCGAGCATACTGTGTATTAGTGAGGCCCATTCCTTCATACTCTGGAGGTACCTACAGTTTGATATATCAGTAACACCTCCTTGATCTAGTTGGTAAGGGTTTACTTGTAATCCAAAGGCACCCATCTCACGAAGCTGGTCCATGATCTCAGGCGGAACTGTCTCTTCTCTGTCGTTACGAGCAGCATCACTAGTTTCCTAAGAGGAGGATAAGATAGGCCGTGTGGTTGATGACATTATCTACTCACTGAAAAGAACTTGTCTACTGGATCAACGTACATCACAAGGTTCTGTCGCTGCTCATCAGTGAGTACTGTGTGTATGATATGGTTATGAATCAGAAAATTAACACGTGTACAAGCAAGCTCATAGATTTATGGACAGGGCTGAATACTGACCATCTGGAAATGGGAATAGCTCTTTAGTATTCATCTTTCCACGAAATATGTTCATCACAAACGAGTCTGTTTCCTAAAACAGTAAAAATTGCCTCAAAACACTTAATAAAGACTTAGTGTTTGCACTTCCTTACCGGAGGTGGTTTAGCACTGCTGTAATGGCGGTGTGTAGCCACGAGGGGGAGCGAGCGAGTCGCAACATGCTCAGACCAGATACTGGAAAATGAATAGCCATCATATATATCGCAGTGAAGTCTATACTTGACTTACAGCGGCCTCAGAGAGGCTTGAACCCGGGTAAACAGTCGGTTCATCTTCTAGGATGATGAAACTCCCGCCTACTATGACGATGTATCACGTGACATAATACTAGTGACATCACATTCGCTATTATGACTCAATCAATCGTCATTCAAGGTAATCTCTCTACTCTCTCTCCTTCTGATCTTTTTCTTATCCACAGTTGGTCAATGTGGGAACCAGGTAATGATGAATGGTGAGCTGTGCTGATCAATAAACTGCACTGCTTTTAGATTGGGCGAAGCTTTTGGGACCTTGCCCTACGAGAGCATGCTCAGTACAATAAAGTGAGAGAGGGGTTATATCGAGGGTTATATACAGTAATGAACATGAAGATACATTGTATAGGGAGGAGTTTTTGATGAGCCTCTTAGCAGTTTCTTTAGGAATGTAGACGGCCGGTGAGCAGAATGCTGAATGAGATTTGTATTTGCATGTATATAACCAGGAATCGCGAACTCTTACTTGGTGATGGAAAGACCAAGATACAGCACCTTAAAGCACGTGTTAGTAAATCCATTGATGTTTGTCGTCACTGCATAGTCTCTCACTGCTGTTCAGGCTGTGCTGGTGGATATGGAAGAGGGTGTGGTCAGTGAGTTACTGCGTAGCCCATTGGGAGAGGTGTTTGACCATCAACAACTCATCACTGACGTGTCTGGATCAGGCAACAACTGGTATTGTGTGGAATATTGCATGGGCTCAAACTAATGTGTACATGTACAAGGGCTGTTGGATATCAACAATATGGTAAACAGTATCAAGACCAGCTAAGAGAGACTATTCGCCGAGCAGCTGAACCTTGCGACTGCCTTCAATCCTTTTTCCTTCTTCACTCGATGGGAGGAGGGACTGGATCTGGTGTGGGAACCAGGATAATAGATATACTCAGGAATGAATACCCTGATGTATACAGGTATAACTTGTATTACCAGTATATCATACTGGTTGGTCTAGATTTGCTACAGTAGTGTTTCCAAGTGCAGATGATGACGTAATTACATCACCGTATAACTGGTTAGTTAATACTAGTTAATAAACTGCTCCAAAGTGTGTTAGTGTGCTAGCATTGAATGAGCTTACTGCTGGTGCTGACTGTGTTCTACCGATTGAAAATCAGGTGAGTGCATTGCATTAGACCTCTGTCTCATTTGTCCAAAGGCTCTACTTGACATTCATCAAAAAGTTGCAAAGGCTGTTTCAGTGAGATCGGGAAGTGCAGTGACTGAGCGAGGAGGAGGCAAAGGAGCAGTGAAGGATGGAGGCAAACCATTTGATAGTATGAATAATATCGTAGCTAACTTACTCCTTAACTTAACAAGGTAAGACAGGTCACTCACTATATGAAGTGAGTGATGCTTGTATAGTGCTTCTCGATTTGAGGGAACTCTCAATGTTGATCTAAATGAGGTCACTATGAACCTTGTTCCCTTCCCTCGCCTCCACTATCTCATACCTTCCATGGCTCCTTTATTCAGTCTCCTTGACGTTGCACTTCCTCCGCGAAGGTCATTATCAACGCAATTCAAATACTAAAAATCAATGCTTGTGTTATACAGACTTAACCAGTCGTTTACTGATGCATTTTCTCGTGATTATCAGCTAATTCGAGCAGACCCAAAGCATGGCTTGTTAGTACCATTTCAACAACTAGCAGATATCACAGTTTCTCTATATTGTGTAGGTATCTTGCCTGTGCCTTGATGCTCAGAGGAAAAGTCAGCATTTCTGACATGAGAGCAAATATTGAGAGGTTCGTGTAGAATGATTAATCAGTTTGTACTACTGGTGCACAGATTGCGTCCGAGCCTTCGTTTTGTTCACTGGAATCAGGAAGGTTGGAAGACTGGTCTCTGCTCAGTCCCTCCATTAGGACAGGTGCTCCTGGTCACAGCTGTTCTCCTGTTAATCTCTTTGCTGTCTTACAGCCCTATTCGTTATTGACGCTAGCTAACAATACCTGTTTTATTCACACTCTCAATGAAATAAAGCAGCGATTCCACAAGCTCTACAAGAGAAAAGTAAAATCATAGCCCTCTATTACTGCACACTGATGCCTGATTCACTATAGGCACACTTGCACCACTATACCACTGTCGAAGGAATGGAGGCCGGACTGTTTGTGGAGAGCAGTGAGTCTCTTAACTCTCTCATTGAGGAGTACCATAGCTTAGAAACAGTTAATCCATCTGTTGAACTGAAAGACTCATTACAGCGACTAAAAGTATGCTAATTGTTAAAATATTTATATTAAAATTTGTCTACATATTGGTTCACATCAGGAGCGTATGCTCCTGTTCACATATACAAGACGGTATAAAAGAATCACTCGAGATTATTTGAACTGTTACTGCAGCTTGTCGTGCAGTGTATTCACTATGTCGTAGGTAAATTCACCAGAATTGAAATCAATACTGTCTTCAGATGTGTCAAACACAAATGCACCTGCCAGATTTTGATCATCTGCATGAGCACAGTGCGGAAGTTATTTATTTGGAAACAAGTATGACCACTTACTGATGTATTTTGCTATAGCTGCAATAGAATTCTTATCGTTATAAGTGAACCAAGTTCCTGCTTTTGTCCACCCATCACCGGAGTCTTTAGACATGTAGCCTATAGCAGTCTCTGTTGTGTGATCGTAGTAATAGTCAACCCCTGCAATGAGCTGATATGAACTAGACACGTTGGCTTGGGTAATGGATTCACCTGCTGCCATTATCTCACTGTACATGTAGGTGCCACATTGCTGGGACCCCTTGCCATACTGTGCTCCATAGGTTTGCTGGAAATGACCACAGCATTTGTCTGTAATAATATTGGTAGTAAATATTTTGTCAATGTGTGGTAGCACCTTGTTTGGTGGCGTTCAATCCATACTTTTGCCATGATGTAGACTCCATACCTGGTACAAACCTAAGGTTTAAAGAAGATTCCACTCATTTGTGTACTTATGTACATAGATTGTATGTACAACAGCTTTTATACTCTAACACATAATTATGACCTCTCCTTACCAAGTGTGAGCATAGAGAGGTATCCCAACTATCATCTTTTCGGGAGGCACACCTGCATCGAGATAGCCAGAAACTGCACAGAAAAGATAAAATTTGATTATACTATAATACAGTCATTGGTAACTTATACTCACTAGTGTAGTTGACACTCCATTGCACAGCTCCAGTATCGCTAGGTGGTGTGTAGAGTGGGGAATTTGGTGCAGTGGTAGCAGAGTCCATAATATCAGACACTGTGTAGTCGTATGCCATCACATGGAAATAGTCAATGTACTTGGTCATGTCTTGCAAGCGAATGTGGGTCCAGTCTTTACTTGCTGCAGGACTAGCTACAGTAATTAGCATACTGCCGAGTGCCTGGCGAAGCTCCTGAACTAGTGAGACAAAGTTATTTGTGTCATCAGGACATTTTCCACCAGCATCATCCACTTGTTTGATCTGGTTGCATGTTATCTTGACCATGTCCGTTCTTGGTTTGCTGCAAGGATACTCCCAGTCAATGTCCACTCCATCGAAACTGTGTTTGCTGATGAATTGCTTAAGGGAGGCGATGAATGCAGCACGGTTCTGCTGGGTGCTAACCATCTTGCTGAACATTGCAGAAGGGAAGGTCCATCCTCCAACAGAAATTAGCACTTTAAGACCGGGATTCTGTTGTTTGTAAGCAATCACATCGGGGATCATTGTTGCGTCGTCGTACTCCACGTACTGAATGTTGAAACTGTCGTCAAATTTGGCGAATGCGTACATCAGATGGTCCATGCTGCCGACAATCGGCTTCAACTGTTCCGGCTTGTAAGTGTATGGGCTAACGCGATACTGTGCCCAGTTAACAAAATAACCGCCCATCAGCCGCTTGGATTGCACTGCTGTGGTCGCAAGGACCAGCATCAAGAAAGCACCAGTAGCAGCTCGCATCATCGTTGAGAAACTGCAGCAAAGACGAGATGGCATGCAACGCTTAAATAGTTTAGACGCCCACGTGCGGATGTCATTTTACCAACAATAAAAAATGAATATATTTAATACAATCTTCTTTGTCTATGGCAATAATCAAACCAAAGCCCAATTGTGAACAAAACACAGATACCAGTTAATACACCAAATAAAGGTGCCACCCAACTAGGGAGGAGTGGCTCTATCATTTATTATAAATTCTACATGGACAATGAGATCTGATGGTTGACGAGAGAAGCCAATGCGGCATCTTACAGGGTCGGTCCCATTTATCTGCAGCCAGCCGCTTGTAGATCTTGGCCTCATTGCTGGACCCACTGGTAGCTAAGAGGACAAGAAGGATAAAGGAAGCAAACTAGACCTCTCTTACTCTCTGCGAGTAGCCCCTCTTCTTTGTGAGTTCATGCTTGCGGTAGCAGGACTGGATGGAGGTGTGGCTGTTTGATGGTGCAAGAGGGTTGAGTACTCTCACGTCAAAGAAAGTTCGTTGGGAAAAACTACCCCAAAAGTGGCAAAAACCATCAGTTGCAATGTCGAGGTTAGCACCGTCATCAATGATAGCTGAGGCAAGATTTAACGTCTCATTGGAGAGCGCTGTATTTGTTGCACTGGCTGAGAATGTTGCACTGGTTGCCTGGAGGGAGGATTGGTTGCGAATACAATCTGGATGTACAGGCTGATTGTTCGGATACAAGGATATCCTTGACGGTCAGTGAACTGGCATGACTGGGATTGGAAAGGCTATCGAGATTGAGCATGCCACCAGTGGTTCCATGTGGATAATTCCGTGCACGTCCGAACGCCCGTTTATTGTCCGCGGCACGTGCACATGCTGCTTCTTTCACGCCTTTATTAGTTAGATCGTTGGTGCGTTCGTTAGCTTGCTTGTCGCTTATTCATCTTCCTTAGGTACAGTTTGTATATGTAACAAGGTAAGCAGTAGATCAAGTATGTAACTTACATGTGGAATTGTGGATTATTTATCTTTGACAGATACAAAATGGCGGACAGATCCGGGCAGACCCAGCCAGGCAAAATCATTGTGAAAAACTATCCTACGGACACTACAGAAGTAGATTTGCGAATCATGTTTGAGAAATATGGCAAGATCCAAGACAGTAAGTAGTGATCCATGTGCGCAAAGACTGTAGTCATGTGATCTCTTCCCTCAGTGTTTACGCCCACTGACAGAATGACTCACAGACCAAGAAACTTCACGTTCGTTCGCTATCGAAGGCCTGAGGATGCTGAAGATGCTGTTCGAGGAATGAGTGGGAGGGTGAGATGAGGGACATGGCAGTAGGTGGTGTATAGGATAGGAGTGTGGCATGTAAGGAGACAGAGAAATGCAGACATTGTGTCAGAAGATACTCCACTTCTGATGCTTGCCTGGGCATGCTCCATGAACACATGAGGGACTGCTGTGTAGAAGAAATTTTAGTTGATGTGTTTATGTATTAGTTTTGTTTTACTCTAACTTCTGTCTAGGACGTCGATGGCTGTAGACTTGTAGTAGAATTTGCTAGTCCTCGTACTGGACCTGGAGGTGGTGCTGGCAGAGGACAGCAGAGAGATGGAGATCGTGGAGTAAGGGGGGTGGGTATGAAGAGGGGAAGAGACTCCTGGGAAGACTCGCGAGGTGGCAGGCATCGTTCTCTTTCTCCAAGAGGAGATAGGCGTAGTCCCTCGAGAAATACATGGCGAGACAGGAACAACAGCCATCAGGGTCAACCAGACAGCGACTATCATCGCCAGAGTCACTGGATGCCTCGTCCTGATGAGCAGCCTTACTGGCAGGGAGGCCCTCCCAACAGTGGCCCTTCTCGTCCTGGTCGAAAGACTTTATTAGACACTCCCTTAGTGCCTACTCCTCCTGTACCTCCCATGTATCCAGCTGAAGGCGGCCAAGGCTCTCCTGGTACTGGTCCTCCTCGTGGCCCACCATACAGTGGCAGCTATCCACCTGAAAGAGGATATGGAGAACCTCACGAAGGCTCTTATCCTCCTTCTATTCCTCCTCCTATTCACAGATCAAGTGATCCCTACTCAGGGCCTCCCTCTAGAGATGGGTTTAGTGGACCACCTCCTCCTACCAGAGGAGGGAATGGATGGGGTAATGATTCCTCTGGGCCACCTCCACGTGAGTTGAGTTTATATAGGGTTCATTGAATGCACAAGTGACTGTATAAACAAAACATTTGGCATACTCGTTATTGCATGCTGATACACTCAGAGTTATGTTATTGTATGATGACGCTGTTCGGTATATTTCATCACCAGGAGGGCCTCCATCTCAAGATCCGTACAATAATCCTCCTCCACGAGGTGGCTACTTCAGTGATGACCCTTATGGTTCAAGGCCTACTCAACCACCTCCTTCTGTGCCTCCTTCTCATGGCTATCAGGAATCTTCAGGAAACAGTGGTGGGTATCGTTCATCTCAGAGGAGCTCCAACTACCAGTATCAAGATGACTACTCAGGTGGTGGACCAAGAGGTTATGATGACTACTCTGCTCACCCTTCTCATGCCCAAGAGCCACCTTACCAGTCGCAAGGAAGTGGCTATCCCTCTTCAGCTCCTGCTAGCGATTACAGAAGTAGTTCCTATAACAACAGTTCTCGGTCTAGTGGGCCACCTGGCAGCGGCCCTCCTGCTTCTTATGAGACTAGAGGTTATCGTAATACTTATGGCGGCGGACGACAAAGTGAAACTAGCTATGATTATGGACGTCCTCGTTCAGGTGCTGGAGTTAGTCAAACAAATGAACCGGGTAGCTTTAATCAAGGCACATCAAGTTACTCTAGTCAGGGATCCAGACAGCTGCCACCCTCCCAGCGTGGTGGTGCTCCTCAATCTTCTGGTGGCTATAGCAACCGACCAGACTCTTACACTTCCAGGGGTCCTCCTCCTAGTTCATCCAATCCTCCATCGGGGTTCAGTGGTAAAGGGTCTACTGGTGATCGCTATTATGGCAGTACTGCACCTGTTCCACGAGGGGGTAACTCCAGCTTTGGTAGTCAAAGTTCTTACTCGTCCCAAGAGCAAGGCCGAGGTAGCTACTCATCTAATTCTGCTCCTTCCAGCTATGATGCAATGCCTCCTCCAACATCCTCTTACCAGGGAACTGGATATCGTAGGGAGTCAGGTGGGTTCTCTGGCTCGTCCCCCCAGACCAAGTACTCTCAATCAACCACTCCTACTGGGTATGGGTCTGCATCAACTCCTAGCCAGCGTTCAAGTGGGGGTCCTATTTCTCGTAGTGCCACCAGTACTGGCTACCTATCTGGCCAAGGGTACACCAAACCAGGGCCTCAGTATTAAGACTAACTGACTTGAGCTTCCATAAACCATTTACCCAACAGTGTAAACTAAACACTCATAACTACACATTTCATACCATTAACCACTTGCAACAGTAATGCTTTTTCATGGCCAATGATCAGCTGCACACAGCAGGGCTGGAGGCCGCTGATATTCTTGTATTCTGAAATGATCAAATGCACATTGTGAATTCAATAACAACTTCAAATTACACCAAAAAACCAAAGTACATTAAATAGCATTAACTAGTAGGTCGTCACTTGACTCTTGTAAACACTATATCATACATTAGTCCAGGAATAATGAATGACTCTGCCATAGCATTTGGCTTCTTGGTAAAGTACACATATTCCCCAACAAAACCGCCAGAGAGTGTAGCACATGTGTGTGGTGTGCCGTGTACAGTGAGCTGAAATGTGTCTCCATTCAGCCATTTCATATTGACAGGTGTAGCCATGCCAGGAATAGTAGCACTTAGTGAAATGAAGTCAGTCTTTACATTGACTAATCCCTGTATAAACAAACTTAAAATAGTTCAGAGAGTTAGGTAATACACTTCACCGGTACAGCGGGATTAGAATACACTCCCGTGTAGTTTTGAGGCCAGTCTGGTCCTGGGTTGTATGGCTGATAGTACTGCAGAGTATGTGCCATTTGTGGGAAGATGGTTTGTGCCATAGTAAATAGATCTGTGAAGGAGCTACAACCACAGCTTTGCAACAGAATGAAACCAGTCTTGATTTCAGGCTGCACAGTAATACAGGTAAGATGAGGCAGTGAGTAATTTTGAGCTCACAGCAAAAGCAATCTCCGAGAGATATCCATTAATAGCACCTCCCTTAGTTCTCAGAGAGTAGTTATGAGATGGCAGTATTTCCCATGGATAACCATAGCCAGTGCCATCAAAGTAAGTATAGGCAGGCTGCATCCATTCTCTGATTGTCTCTCCATCAATCAGCTGCGCACAATGCAACTATGTTGAAAGTGACATTGGCATGGAAATACCTGTTTAGTGTTAGGTATGAACGGGTCTCTGTCCCTAAATACCAGCTTAAGCAGCTCGGCAAGATCAGCCACTGATGAGTACATCTGTCCAGCTGGTGCCTCCCATCCAATATCAATAAGCTCTACAGAAGACAGTTAAACACAGGCCGCAATACTACATCTACAATTTTTACTTGCAATGGTTCCATCTAGATTATAGCCTGTTGCTAGAATTTTCTTTACATCATCAGTAAAGTCTACACCAGTTGACTTCAATTCCAGTGGTCCAATGATCTGCTTCTGAAGAAGATACTCCCAGTCTGTCCCACTAGCTTTAGCCAGAGCTCTTCCAAGAGCTCCAAATCCCATGTTTGAGTAGCTTGGTGACTGTCCGGGAGGTGATATCAGCTTTAGCTTCTTAATGTTCTCATAGAGCTCAGCATAAGGTGTGCTACACCCATTGATAAATATATCCTTACACGGAGTCTCTCTTGGGAGGCCTGCCATGTGGCTAGCTAGCTGCCTCAGTGTGAAGTTTCTGGTGGTCTGGAATGGATTCTGTATCTGGAACTCAGGCAGGTGCTTGGTAAGTTCATCATTCAAGCTGAGAATATTTTGATCACGAGCTATCAGCATCATCAGTGATGTGAAGACCTTAGAAATGGAACCGATCCTGAATGCAGTCTGCTCTCCTGGAGGTGATGTGTCTAGAAAAAATATGTCATAAAATTCCCATAAGATAGATGTTTGTCAAGGCTCACTTTGTTTGTTGGTTTGTCCAAATCCTTTCATCCATATCAAGGTCTGGTTATACACTACACCAAGAGCTACTCCTCCTGGAGACTCCGTCTCTTGAAGCAGCTTAGTGATGTTGGCAGCCAAATTATCCAAAAATGGCTGCATTTGTTCAAGGACAGTGTTCTCGGAAACAGTAGGAAATGGATAGTCAGGGCATTGAGTCACTGGATCAGATAGTCCTGGTGTCGCTGACATCCATGGAGGAGTGAATCTCGACCCGACCGCCAGCCCACAGCACGCTAGGAGACAAACCAACAGCTTCATGACCATCACTGATCGAGCCCTGCCCATTTTTAATTGTTGCAGTCCGCGGACAATTGGGCGGGAAATTTGAGGTGGAGTTCAAGAAGTGACCGCCATTGCATGGCAGACTCTGCTGTCACTGAGTGCGAGAGTACACATGAACTGCCTCGCCCATCTTCCTACCACGAGTTTGCTGACATTTTTTCGTTTCTCCAGCACTTTGGAAGTGAGCTGAATTTACCTAGCTTGTCACTGAGCAGCCTTGAGCAGTTCTTTATCCGAGGTCAGTCACCTCTAGCACGAGAACAGTATATTAAAGATGATTAGCGTTGTATGCACACTTGTGCAACTCACAGTTACTTAATTATTGTAAATCTGCATCGGCGAAGGGGTGGAATTCTAACTAATGCCCACTTCACACACACGTGGAGACACAGTTTGATTTCCTCTTCCAGGTGATGTCAGTAATATCAAAGATAGTGTAACAAGCATTCATTTTACACTGGTAAAGAAAATCCGTAGAACAGCTACTCATGAAAACTGGTCTTATATTGCCATCAAGGTAGCATAAAAAAGCTTCATAATGTCACAATGTGCTTACTGTACGTACGTATGTGTGCATTTAGTTTGCCTACTCAAAAGGAGTTGTGGGTGTCGATTCAGATTATGATGACCTCACCCTTCACGAGCGTGTAAAACTGATGCAGGTGATCATTATTATACACTAATAATGTTGTGTTTCACTCACTCACCTCATTCTGCATGCGTGCACTAGTTACTATGCGAGGCTCAGTTTGAACGTAACTACGAGTTCAAGAATAACATTTTCAAATATGCTGATGATTATAAGTGGAGAGACAGTCCTATTGGACTAGACAAACTAGGCTGTCGATACTGGCTGCTACAGGTTTGACCTCTTTTTGTCAGTAGTGAATGATTTATAGTATTTTACCTTCTATAGGACAATTCTCATGACATTAGGTTATACACAGAGGATCGGTATACTGAACATCCTTATGCTATTCCTGTGTGGACTCTAATCTGCAGGTTGGGAATATGATTGCTCATAGAGGATGACGTGATCTTTGTGTATTTGCAGTTCAGAGGAAGAGTTATGTAAAGTGATTGAGTCTTTGAAGAAAAAACAAAATGCTGCTACAAGTGTCAGCAATAATAAAAAGAATAGCTCAGAAGAAGACTGCAGTGATGAAACATCACAAGCTAGCACGCCACCAGGAAAGATGAAGCAAAGGAAGAGAGCGAAACCTGTAGATGTGATCGGTTGCATGCAGTGTTTGAAAGACACTAATCATACCAAGGTATCATACTAGGTAGTCTCTAGTCCTGGCTCTTTGCTAAGTGTCATGTATAATTATGTGTTAATTTGTTGGACGTGACCAATTGCTTAAAGCAATCATATTAGGGTCACCTGATATTATTGTGGGAAGAGTGTGTTAACTTCCCCTCATTTTTACCACTAGATGCTGTTGTGTGATGGCTGTGATGCTGAGTGTCACATGTACTGTCAGTATCCTGTAGTATGGAGTGTGCCCAAGGAGGACTGGTTCTGTCCTAACTGCAGACAGGTAGTCGTCAGCCATCTTTGCTTGCACACACCCACTCACACAACATGCGAGTTGTTTCCCATTCCTTGTCATCTATTCTAGCTGTCACCATGGTAATAGCAGCCTGCTGCTCTATACAAGGTGTGGAATGTAGTGGCGGTGTAAAATGAACCCCTCCTCATGGTAAACAATACCATGACAATATCACTGTGGATCAGGACACTCTGCAACTTTCCTCATGTACCATAGACGGTAGATTGTGTCTCAAGGAATTCCTTCATATATCCTTCAGATTGTTGGTTCTAGCAGTAAGCTGAGCTGGGTTATTTGACTCTAGGCATGTCTTCCTTCGGTCTCCCGTCTGTGCATCACTTGAGGCGCTGTTACCCGATCACCTTCTCACGATCCTTTGGTTACTGATTACAACACTACCTTGTACACACACACGTACCTGGACACACACTCTCATACACAACACCATTGTCCTGGCGCACATACTCGGCACATGCAGATAGAGAAATAGTAAATCTATTTTGCTGCAAATTTTTGGCTGTGAAAGTTATTAACAGGTCTTTTTTTACGGAAGGATGGTAATTGGAATAACCTATAAATCTCAAGAATTATATGATAGATATTTTAGTATTCTCTGTGTTATCATGTAGTCTTAACTTAAGTCTGTGATATTCTGAAAATATTGGATGTTGGTTTTTGCTGAGAAAGTTTTTTAGCTCTTGCACTGTGTCCATTATTATTCATAGTTTAAACCAGTGCAAAGGATAATATTCTAGCCACAAAGATACAGCTGTTATCAAAGAGCTGGTGATTATCTTGTAAACACTTTGAGCAGTTTTGATAGGTCACTTTGTTGCCACAACAGAACATTCCAGCTCTCCCACATACTGGGGTTTGGAAATTGTAAAAATCACAATTTCAAGTAGCTCTAAAACAATATGCTCATGACTTGCTCTAGGACTATCTTGTTTTGATAACCTTCAAGCAATATGGTAATAGGTGTCTTATTACTAAGCAGAGTCATGATCGTTGTAACTAGATATGCTTCATGTTGCATAATGTTTGTTTGTATTCTACACACTAGCATTCCACTTCATCCCTATCATCAGCCTCCTCCCACTATCACTTCACTATCAACTCTATCACTTCACTCTCAACTCACTTCAACTCTATCACTTCACTCTCAACTCTATCACTTCACTCTCAACTCTATCACTTCACTCTCAACTCTATCACTTCACTATCAACTCTATCACTTCACTCAACTCACTTCAACTCTATCACTTCACTCTCAACTCTATCACTTCACTCTCAACTCTATCACTTCACTATCAACTCTATCACTTCACTCAACTCACTTCAACTCTATCACTTCACTCTCAACTCTATTCTTTTCCTCAGTCTCAATTGATCACAGCATTGGAGGAGACATATTCTTCATTGCTAGCAGCAAAAGAAACGCGTCAGAGAGATCTGGAACTTGAGCATCGAAGAATGAAAAGGTACAGAGCTACTTCTTGCAAAATTCTTATCGTTTTACGCCCTATTCTCTCTTCCAACTCTTCTCCTCCCCCATGCCAGCCTTGCTCGTGGTGGAATGCTTCTGCAGAACATTATAGTAAGTTTCTTAATTAGAACAACATGTAGGAGTGAGATTTGAAATTCCTTTTGTGTTAAGCCAACCATTAATTCAGGCATGCATGTTAGACTTATGTACTTGGGTGGTTTGGCAGGAAAGAATTGCACCTGGCTTCCTAGAACACATACTGCCAGTAGTAGCTTGGTTGATCATTATGATGCTATGGTTACTAATGACTCCCTCTCACCTTTGATATGAACCACTGCGTGTTTGTGCAACTGTATGTTCACACATGTGTGTGTGTGAGGACATATTATGTATAGAGACCTAGTCATAGCATTACCAGCTGTCACTCGTCCTATGACATTAACTATGACCTCGCGAGAAGCTGCAATGTCACTAATATTGGTAAAAGTTGCATACTTCTCTTTTTCTTCAGTTGTGTTTCTTGTGTAGTCCAGCTCCGCTGTACTTAGGAAATACTTTGTTGGAATGTACACAAACATTTCACTATAACTCTTTCTACTACGCAAGCACGTCTATGCATCATTTAACCCGCAAACTCTACAGTTATGGATAAAATTTGAACTGGTATAATTTAGTCAGAGCCTTGTAAGGTGTAAGAGGTGATATATTTACACTATAGGCTATTAAGTATTTATATGTTGGCGGATCGTGTTAAACTGTTGACTGTAACTAGTATCACATTACAATGAAGTGTGCTGTGATCTAATTCAATGGATCGTTGGTGCATTCCAGTCATGCACTTGTCATCTTCCTCACAGATCGACTCTACCACTGAGAGAAGATCGTCCCGTGAGCGCAAGAATGTGAATTATGCTGAGCTCAACGAACCTCACATACCGCAGCTCGGTAGACGAGATATCATCTATTATCACCAGCATAGGACAAGGCAGTCACGTTTGGAGGAAGAGGAGGAAGAAAGAAGAAAAGAGGAAGATAGGAAAAAAATTGAAGAAGCTGAAAGAATGAAAAGAGAGGAAGAGGATAAAACATGCAAGTTGCTCGTGACTACGGAGTACAAAGGTGATAGTTCGGACTGGAAAGAAAGGCGGAATGACTCGCCAAGTTATGAGGAAAATGAAGGAAGAGAGGATGAGGTGAGGAAGTTGGTTTGCAGGATATCAATTCCTCGGATCAAGAAGCCCTTATGTCAACAGACAGAGTTGAAGCCACATATTAGCACTGAAGGCCGGCCTTCACTGGAGTACCCAGCCCATGAAGCCTTGCTTCCTCCTCCTCTTCCACCTTTATCCCCTCCCCCATCCACCCAAGAGGACAGGCTAAGTATGACTCAAACAACGTTGCTGTCCACCTGCACAAGAATCAGTGAACTTGCTCCAAGCTTCACTTCCTGTTCTAGTGGAAGCTTGTGTTGTGGTCTGGAATGCAATGCTGAAAAATCCAACTCATGCCAGACCGACTCTGCTCAAACTGTGCATAGGCATCAGATCACCAAAGGACCATCAGAGGATCAGAGTGATCCAGTTAACAATACTACTAATGACGATAACACTATTTTTTAGGACGGAATAGTTATGATAAATTATTTGTAAAGTGCTCGAGTTTTTAGTATAATTTATTTATGATCCATACAGATGCTAAACACCTCATTCACAATCTTTAGCACAATTAAAATGGTATCTTGTAACTCATCCCATGGACAGATACCCTTTTAGCACTTTGAATAGCACGGTTGTTAGCCATGTTTAACAGCTATGCGTCCACCAATAGCAGCTATGTTCTAAAACTGTCTCAGTACCAGGTGTCACATGGTTGACTGCAAAGGATCCATCTGTAAAATAATTATGTTTAAAGTAATCAACCAATATATAACACAACATACAGGTTAAGTTCCTGTGGTCATTTCCTTCGATGCGATGAGGTGCTCGTCTGCAATAGGGGAAGCTTGGACTCAGGCACACACCACAAGACCGCTTGTGCCAGGACTTCTATTCAGAGCGTGTTTGTTTCCTGAGGACAGCTGGTGGACATTAATAAACACTGGTTATTAACAGCACTACCTGTGCACACACAACAACAACATATTTATTGTGTGCTGCATCATCGCATGTAGTGGTACAAGCACGTTCTAAGGAGAAGGACACCATTGCAGGAAGAGGTCATAACAGTGTGATGGTGTTCACAGCTCTCATCTCTGCTGTACCGAAAACATACACAGTTAGATCACCAAATGAGGTGAGTCATACTGTACTGCCTACATGCACAATGCAAAATTTGCAATTTTGATTGCCCTCGATCGTGGAAAGTTTCATTTTTGATGTTAAATTTTTGTTTCAGAACAAAGTTTTTATTATGATGCAGAAAACACAACATTGCCAATAATAATGTTAGGGTTGGTTGTATACACAAAATTAATAATTTTTGTACCTGCGATATCTGCCTGAAAGCTGTGTGAAAGTGATACGATGAAGTGTGAATATTATTTAAAATGTGCAACAGGAGTGACTACAAAAATTAGACCCTAAATCTATATTAAATGTTGTAACTGTACAGCAGCAGTTGGTGTACTGTCTAGAAGTGATGAGTCTGTATTTGAAGAGAATCCGGTACTGGGGGGAATGTAGTCAGTGGTGCACTGAGCTGAAGCATTGAGTAGTTTGTACTCAGAGGTGGTGGTGTGTCCTGCTTCTCCTGCACACACTGCACTGTCATCCTCCAGATAGGTGCTGATCATGCTCCGAATCTCCAGGCTCTCTGCCAGGGAGTCATTGCTGTGCACACTAAGAGAATCGTCATTTGTCTTTCCGAGAAGAGAGTCTATGCTTTCTACAGGAGAGTTGGTTTTGCCTGGGCTTCCAAGAGCTTCTAATTGGCAGCTGCTGTAAGATGGAGGAGGAGGAAGGATGGGCACTCCTGGACTGCTTGTTGCAGAAAACGACTGTGAGTCAGTGTAGGTAGGAACGCATGTCTGCTGTGCTTGAGGATACTCTGCTGAGCATGATTGCACTGGGTAGCC
This sequence comes from Haliclona indistincta, assembly GCA_964017065.1. Taxonomy (NCBI): domain Eukaryota; kingdom Metazoa; phylum Porifera; class Demospongiae; order Haplosclerida; family Chalinidae; genus Haliclona; species Haliclona indistincta. The sequence goes on from OZ024791.1 coordinate 5,093,477, forward strand.
AGCCATGGTGGTAGAGGGCAAGGCACTGTTCCACGTGCTCCCGTAGGCTGCAGTAGGTCTTGTTGTGTAGCCGTTTGGAGCAGGAGGGCAATAACCGGCGCTATAATAACCGTTGGCAGCTGAGGTGTAGTAGTTTGCATACTCTCCCTGCATTGACGGACTGTACTGAGGAGCTTGACTGCTCCATAGAGGTCTAGTCGGCACCACCTGTCCAGCCGGGACGGGAAAAGAGGTCGGACGTTGCTGGTAGTAGCCGGCATATGGATGGCTGTCCATCATAAATGGTCTCCTGATAGCTGGCTGGGGCTTCTTTCGCTTCGGCTTGTATTTGTAGTTGGGATGCTTCTTCATGTGTGCCTCACGCAAACGCTTGGCTTCATCAATGTACGGCCTCTTCTCGTCCTCAGACAGTGCTTTCCATTGGGTACCAAGACGCTTGCTGATCTCGGAGTTATGCATCTTTGGGTTTTCATCGGCGATCTTTTTTCTCATCTTCCTTGACCAAACCATAAATGCGTTCATTGGTCGCTTGACTTTATCATCGTCCTCTTCTCCGCTTGTATGAGGTGAATGGCGGTCCAGCTCCGCTTGCACGAAACCGTACGTGGCAGGATTCATGATATGCATTGCTAAGGTCGTCTGCCGAGGATCTCGCATAGACTGCAGGCCGGACAGCTCCAGGGCTAGAAGTAGGAGGAGATGGAGTGCTGGAGATATGGATAAATAGCTGGTTGTTGCAGCTGCTGTGGAACATGTGCTTGTACATCGCTTTTATATGCACGGCTTCTTGCTAATTTACCGGATGTTAATTAACCGTGCAGATTATACATAGCATAGCATGCTTATCAAAACTGTTCAATGTTATTACAGAGTTGTTTTTGTTGTTTTTCTTTGTTGTTTTTTTTTTTTTTTTTTTTTTTTTTTTTGTGTTGTGTACATTTATTTACCTGTATTATTTTCTTCTTTTTTTATTTCTATTATTACACCTTAGTGTAGTTGTGAACATCATTACTTAATAAAAATTATTATAATTGTTTGAAATATTTATTACAGAGTTGGATAAAATAAAAATGGAATTAAATCAATGATTAATAAAGTGCAGATTGCAAGTGGAAATTAGTTTGTTTAAATAACCACACGATAACTCAACACTGCAATAATGTACTGAAATGGAGAATTTTCAATGTTGGAGAATAAAAAGGTTAAATAATCAACCAACTACAGAACATGTAATATAGGAGGTACAAACAACAATTTTCACACCTAATAATGTACTTTATAACATTGAAAAAATGACGACGAGACAAAGAGAACAAAAATAAGTCATGTTTTTGAAATAGTCGTAGTGGAAAATTGTCTACTCATGGGACGCTGGTCTCTTCTCATGAAATATCGACTGAGGAGTAGAAGAGTTCGACGAACATTAAGGACTACCAGACCCTCCATGTCGATCACCTAGAAAGAGAAGGAGATGTTAAACAACACTTTCAGGATGATAATATGCAAACTAAAATTGAAGTCAAACTCTAAACAAGCTCACTGGTTCTTCTTGATGCTGCATTTCCAGCAAGTCCTCAAGGTGCAGTTGCTTTTCGAAGATGACCCGCTGTGATCCTGAAAAAAATATTGCATTGAAATAATCTTGAGATAAAGACTAGGAGGTCATTAGCAACAGCTTATGGGCTCAACTGCAAGCAATGTGACCTGTCAGTCACGCTCCAGTCAGTAGCCTACAGAATCACCTACATTCCAGGACACTCCCAGACACTAGCCTACACACAGACCCACACACACTCGCCAGCCTCAACTCGGGGTAACTAAATCTCTCTATAGACTGGGGTAGGTAGGTGAGGTGTGTGTGGCGTGCGATGAGGAAGTTGGGAATGAGGATGTCCTCCCACCAGTTTAAGTTCAATTTGTCACACCAATCTCCAACTCTGCTACCCACATCAAAGCATTCTTTAGCTACATCAAAGCTAGAAACATGATATATTTTAGCAATTACTTACAGGCTGAAACACAATCTATCAACACATTCAATCAACCAACAACTCAATAATATTTCTTGCCAAAGCCTTGCACGAGCACGTAGCACACACACACAAATAAACAAATAAAAACCGCAAAGCGAACACATTCCACTGGCATGCTGATACTCCCACCACTCATTGCTGTCAAGGTTTAGAGTTACTATAAATCAAAACACATCAAATGCACTGCTTTTGGTGTGAATTTCAAGAAATAAACATTAATGCAAACATTGATGATTGACCAATCAAATAAAAGTGTTGATACCGATTATCAGCAGTGGGATGTGGGCAAATTAATAACTGGGAATTAACCTACACAGCGTTGCCCTAGACAACGGCAACATATGCAATGGTGAGATCACCTGACACGACCGAGAAGTCTAAAAACCACAATTTGTCCACAACCGGGCGACCAGCAATCATGCAATCATTAGCAACCAGTGACGACAAGTGAGTCTAGCTAAGCAACGCTGACACACGATCTGCCCAGTAGACATACCCAATAAGGGATTGAGACCACACACTAGAGAACTCGCTCACACAACAACCTTGGTTGCTATTACTTAACACCTACCACCTCCTCCACCTCCAGTTCAATTCATGCTCTTCTTCCACCCTCCTACTCTCAAATGCTTCTTCCTTTAAGCCTCTTATCCTCCTTACATTCTCCTTCCTCTCCCCTCCTCTTAACCACCAAGTCTCTTCCACAAAGTGAGCAATGAATGACATAAAACAATCTTAGTCTATTGTGTGATGGAAATTAAAAGGTGTGTGCAAGACTGCAAGTCAGTCCAGTCTGAATCTTTGAATGTATGGTCACAATGAAAAGTGTGCAGTTAATTAAATTTATGACAATTTGCCACCAATCATCCAATTTGACCACCACAAAGACATACATTCAAAAACTTAAAATTGATGATGTGGGTCTTTACTCTGACGATGTCATCAGCCACCAATTTTCCAGCCCATAGACGTCTTCTTACTTTCTCTATTAAACTTCCATTCCTTCAGTCAACATGTTACCTTGCAGGCTTTGTCATTTGTGCTAACAGCTTTTAAACAAGTTTGTCATTGGAGAAAACGTTGGGTCACTGGATACACCAATCAACACACAAGTACTCCTCCAGGTCAGCCTCAATGAACAGCAGGCAAACACAAGCTCCAACTAACATACAAACACACAATCCACTACCCATCACACGTACACATCCTCCCACTGATTCACTCAGTCCGGCTTATGTATGCACAATACCGCCATGCCGCACCAGACCAGAGATCCGAAACCGCCCCCCACATCTAATATTATTTTACTGCTTACTCACAATTCCAATGTTATCTATACCATAATACCAAAACGACCCAAACTAGGTGCTTTCTCATGATCGTACGGACCATTTTTTGAACTCGGCTAATAACTACCAAGCACCCACAATATGAAGAAATCGGTAGGTCTATCATCTTCCACTGCCTTCTCTACCTGCCCTCGTGACAAAGGAATGGAGGTGGCTCACAGCCGAGACCAGTCAAAACTATATAATTCCCAGCCACCCACATACCACAATCTTCCCACATAATACATGTCTTTGTTATAGGCTGACCAAGATCGCTCTACCTCAGACGCAGACATACATGTATACCAAGGCACACACACACACACACATAGGCACGTGTACAATGAGAGAGACTAGTACTACTAGTGAAGTAGTGATACGAAAACCTTCCTTGTGGGCACGAAGACAATTGATGTGATTGTACACTGACCAGAATAGTTAGTAATTTTGGTCTCGGAGTTTATCAAAATAGTCCAAATTTAGTACACATGGTCTCGATATCAAGAACACACACAGACACGGACACAGACACACACCTCTCTGAAGTATATTGACACTGTAGATGCCAGGTTCATCACAAGATATAGAATACACTATCATTCCTCTTCTGCACAAGAGAAAGAAAAGAAATTATGTACGATTGAAAATTGTTTTCAAAAGTTCAACCTGTGCAAAGGAATTCCCGGAGTGTCCTGAATGACTCCATCCTTCTCGAGTTGAGAGTGCGAGAACTTATGAGCTCCTCTTGACTTTTTGAACATGTAGCCACCTTGAGGTTGCTATGGGGATGAAGACAAAGGCTCAACATCACTTAACAGTGAAAGGAGGCAACGTCAACAATCTCTATACAGCTATAGCACTTACCACTTCTCCTACTTTAGCCCTCACAGCATCAAGATAAGCTGAACACAAGAGGAAAGAATGATTAGAATATTGGTGATTGAATTAACAGATAGATTATCTTGATTTAATCCTAGTGTCATTTGTTTATTGTGAACAGCTGAGTATGTGCGGTTGTGACCATAGGACACACACTGCCAGGATTATTTTTATAAGCTGCAATTTAAATGCAGTTTCTGTAACAGCTACACCCACTCTAACACAAGCAGCATGCACTGATGCACTGCATTATTGCTGCAGTTAGTAATCTAAACTAGACTCATGGCGTAAGCACTCTTTTAACACTTCTTAAGTTAGTTCTTCTCTCACTCTCTATCCTCTACTCCGCCTCCTTTATACACAGTTACGAGGCTGACCGCAGTATGAATGTGACAACTTGTAGTTTGACAATGCTCCTTTTAGTGCAACATGGGAGAGCACAGGGCTCAATGCAACTCTAGTGAGCTACACTCTACCCACTAATCACATCATGTCAATGGATGTGCGATAGCAACACATGTACAGTGTATTCTAATGGTGCATACATTCACCTCTCTGGCTTTCTCGCTCAGTATCACACCCCCTCTCTCTGAGCTCATTTACACTCGCTGTTGCTACAGTGTTTTGTATTTGCAGGCTCTACTCACCTCTGTATGCCTCTAGTTGCTCCTCAAGTACCTCAGAATGCTCTGTAATTGTCTGTACAAAGATATTGAGAAAGACGTAGTGATGGAGCAAAGAATTAGAATGTGCCAGCCCATGAATAACCACAGACCTAAACCATATCCCCTCTATAATTTGTCCGTAACAGCTTTTATGTTTAAAGTTTTACATCAAAACAACCAATTTTTTGATTTGATTTGAGGGCAGACAACCAAGAGCCCCCTCCCTGAGCGCTATACAGGATGCCGTTTGCACACCATCGTTATCAAGAGCGCATGACCTATCATCACCACTCTGCTGAATGACCTCAAAGAATAGCTACTCTTTGAAAACAAAACTAGGAAATTGACACTTCAGGCAGTTTATAACATATGGGCTGGCAGTGACATAACATTTAGGTCACATGACATCACAAACAAGCAAGTCTACAGCTGCATCTAGAAGGGGAGGGAATGAGTGATGGGAAGCTAGCCCATGGGTGGGTGCTAGGAGCCATGAAGGAGGAGCAGGCCAGGGAAGGCTGGGCCAGAGGTTGGCATTGAGGGGGTTGGAAAATTGAATTAGCCCCAAAAGCCTACCTTAATGAGATTCATAGCATTTCAAAAGTCTGTTTGAGTCAACAAAATAACTTGAATGGTTTTATCACAAGGATTTGAATACTGACACAACAACATGCTCCTCTCGACTAGTACCCATTCCACAACAACTTCTTCACTAGTTCCTGATTCTCAATAGACAGGTTTTCACTCTAATCCAGGTCCTCATGCCAAGCCACAGGAAGACATTACTATCATACTTGCCAGCATTATGCCCACACTTGTATGCATCGCTATGGCAACAAGAACATAAGCCAGCCAAAAAGTGGCTCATGATTATCTAATAGGTATGCATGCATGATATGAGGCAACCATGTACCTCTTGCACTCTCTGGAGACTGCTCAACTCGCCACGGCTCTTGCTCAGCAATTCTATCTGATCAGGAAGAATCTGAGAAAAAAGACAGGGTGAAAGGTGAAGTGTGAGGATGTATTGATGATAGGTAAGACTATTTCACACCAGAGGTGGAAACCAAAGATCTGGCCAATAAACTGCCAGCCAGCACAGAGCAGCCCATCAAGATCGACCTTAACAGGAGTGCTGATTGGATCAAGGAGGGCAGGCACAGCCTATCAGCAATCAGAGGGTCACTAACAGCAAGCAAGCTAACCACTCTCTCACAAGATACTGAGTAGATATTGGCCTCTTTCCCTGCCCACTAAACCAGCTATTTGTACAGCAGTATCAACACACAGAATCAAGTGTGCAAAGCAACTATGAATATTCATAACTCAACACTGAAGTGTTTGCTTACTACACAGAATCTACATTATGTGATGAAATCAACTCACAGCTCTTATTTCATCGTATAGATCTTTCCCTCTGTTGTTCAATCCACCAAGTTGCTCTAGAGTCTTTAGTTGCTCTGAGATGACATCAGCATGAGTAACAACTTTCTCAAGTGGTGAGTCTTGAGCTACTCTCAGAGCAGATTGTATGTCCTGTTCATGCATGCATCTAGGATTCTACAGGGAGGAGGAGGAGAGAGTAGACCATGAATCATGGGAGGTGATAAGAGGTGGTAAGTGCAACACAATGGCTAAAAAAATGTGAAGTAGGAAAAGGAGGAGAAAGAGAAGTAGATAAGAGTAGCCATGTGGTAAAAAGCACACACACACACACACTCAGAGAGACCAAACATCATGTAGAGTTTACACAGTGCTTGTGTCTTGGGCACATGGCTTGACACACTCTGATACAAGACACCAGGTTTAAATCATCAAATTAAATTTTGTGGTGACACAATCAAATTATGAGCTGGTTAAATGAAAACAATGGAGGTGAAGGTAGTCAGTGATAGCCAGAGCAAGGGAGTGCAGTATGGGAGCAGAGGTAATTAGCCCGGGATGAGTTTCACTGAAGATTAAGTATTATTAACCCCATCACACTTCAAAACCAATCATTCCACAGTGCTATTCGTTTAAACAATACACCTAATGTTAGTGGTAAGAAACAAGAAACATCAACAAAAGTATTCTTTTCCTTCTATGTTAAAATAATAAGCAAATATCACACAACACATTGTTGCAAAGGTAGGACTCAAAATAAACGATTGTTCAGTCAGCACAGCAATCCGCCCTGTCCAAACCCCACTGGTTGCTATGCAACAACCAGTAAACCACCAGCCACAGCAATACACCCATTAACGCCTGCGAGACAAACACAAGAAGAGAGAGGAAAATATTGAAAGCACTAGAATTAGGAAAAGTCAAGAACAGATGGTAAGATGGAGGAGGAGCCATGCCTTTGAACAACAAGTTGTGTAATTTAGTGAATGACAACCACTTGAATGGAAGGAGGTAAGTATACAGCACACAATGGTCTAGAGAAGAGCCTAGTGACCAATGCTTCACTGGATGACAGCCCAGTAATTGCAGCTGTCCAACTGCTGGAAATGTATTCATATTTTGCAGACAATGGCTGTTACTGCATGCCAACCACAACAGAGAAAACCAGAAAGAATAGTTTGAAGAAAAGGGATAGGATATGAAGAAAAGAGATGAAGTGAGAGAAAAGATTGTTTGTGTGTTGCAAGTAAGGTAGGGTGAGTCTGTTGTTTTCTACCACTTCCTGATATCCAGTGGCTCAGAGACACACCTCACATGCACACGCCTACACTTCAGACGGTTTTTACCATTGCAGTATACCACTAAACTGGAATACTTGGAAAGAACTAATTAGCATCTATTCAGTTCCACCCCCTATGCCTGCCCACTATGCCTGTGACAAGCCGAAACCCAAAACCAACACAACCTTCCGCTAGAACTTTGTTAAAATTCTTTTCTATGAAAGAAGCATTGTAGCAGCAACGTATTGTTAACAGATTTTCACGCTAAGCATACCCTACTTAATGTACACACACACACATACACACTGCAGCCAACTATACACTTATACACCACATGTACACTGTATTAGAGCAAGCCACCCACTCGCACGCCAATTTGTTGTGTAGTTGTTAAACCAGGGCGGTGTTGATGACAGCAAGTTGATGATAGCGTTGAATGCTAGTAAGTAGCATGAATAGAATGAGTGTGTCTCTTGAGAGAACTAACTGAAGGAGTTGTGGGAGAATATTTCTTACCAACAACAAATAATTAGTTAGGTCAGTCCATGATCAATAGCTCGTATACGAAACAGCACCTATTCCCAGCTATAGCTCAATATAACATTATTTTGGTAACTTTAATTGTTAATACTTGTTAGAGTCACCCACTCTTCCCTTCCAGAGAGGTTACAGAGAGGTTAACGATATTATACAACCACGCACAATTGACCTGACTATAACCATAAACAATTCATTGCCATGAAATTATGAGAGAGAGAGAGAGAGAGAGAGAGAGAGAGAGAGAGAGAGAGAGAGAGGGAGAGAGAGAGAGAGGGAGAGGGGGAGGGAGTGAAGACCATAGGTAACTAGGAAGAAACACAACAATAGAGGAAGAGAGAAAGGAAGAGAGTAAAAGAAAGTGAGGAAGAGTAGCAGAGGTACTGCCAGGTGTCCAAACACGGGTGCCAACACAGTATAGACTGTGTGTGACCAGCATTAGCAGTGTACCTCCCTAGCCAGTCCTTGGAACCATTCATCACTATAGAGCTAACCTAGGCCAATGACTGACCACTGGCTACAAGCTGCTTTGTTTGTTCTCCATCAGCTCAACCCTTAAACCACCACTACCTCCTACAGCAAGCACATGGCTATCATGCGTCACCTCATACACCAGCCTTATGTCAACAGTCTGATTAGCTTCAAATTTTTGTATTTTGAAATTCAAACAAAACAACCAAACAGCCACCAGTGTATGCAGCAAGCCACCAGTGAGGAGGCTGTACAACAACGCTCCTAACCCACAATACTGTACGATACCACTGCTTCAGTGTAATTGCAAAAAAAATTGTATAACAGTTTAACAAGGCAGACAGCCAAACCATATAGCCACAATACAGCTATGGGTGTAACCACAGTATGTCTGCTCAGTAATTGTCTGGAAAAGTTACTTAACACCTTTCCAGGAGCAAGGTAAAAAGCAAGGCCTACCACCCACGCATTCACAGTGAGGCAACTGGAAAGGGAGGAGACAAGGAAAAAACTTGTCTTTGATGTCAATGAGACTCATTTTGACATCACAATAACAACAGAAGCTGAGAGGAAGTGGTCTTCTAATGTGCATCCCATGTTACAGTAACATCACATTTTCAACCTCTATTTCCAACCTTATTACCATTATCAACCTTCAGCAATCCACACAGCAATAACCTGCACTGTGCTGCACCAATACAGTCCATAATATTACTATTACGTCATATTATTCAACAAATAATTTTATTAGTTGTAACATGTGGCTGCATCACAGCCCACTAGACCACAGAAAAGGACATTCTTATGAAACACAATGTTTCTGAGTAAGAGACTCAAGTGAAGAGAAGAGGGAGGGTCACTGGTAAGGAACAATGAAGAGGACACAGTGAGACTCAACAATAGAGGCAGTGATTGATGTGGTCAGTAGTCTAGAGGCATAGGCTGTTTAGCTACAATGTAAAGGACTACCTGAATTGCAAAGATTAACACAGTTATGCTCAAACTGAATGGAGCCAATAGCACATTCAGAATGTGTTTGAGTCTGGTGAGTTGGTGTTTCTCAAACACCATTACCTGACCACTAATGCAGTCAATAAGGATCAGAGAGAAGCACCGACCAAAACCCACACTTGACTAATAGATCACCTGGACTATGTTCCCATGATCACACTGCGGCAATATCGCACAATGCCTATACAAATGTATTGGGTTGCATTAGCAACTGGCGCCTGTCAAGTGAGACAATAGCCAAGAGCAAGTTTCAGCAGGCAGCATGAAGAAGGGAACAAACCAGGGACCTCCATGAAAAGGTAAAACAAAGCACTGGGTACCCCCCTAGAATGATCATGCACGTGAAGGATCCCCTTCAAGTTAAAAAAAATACCCCAACCAAGAACAGAACTTCACCATTTTAAACAGATGAATCAGCAAATGCTTGCATTTTCTTCTAGCAGACGCCATTTGATCAGCAACGTTCATACTGCTATTAGGACAAACAAGTGGAGAATTGGAGACTGAGAAGAGAAAAGAATTTGTAAGCGAGTGAGTGGGAGAGAGAGAGAGAGAGAGAGAGAGAGAGAGAGAGAGAGAGAGAGAGAGAGAGAGGGGGAGAGAGAGAGAGAGAGGAGACTAACTCACCTCCAGGGTCTGAGAGACGCTGGCTGAGTCTAAGATGAGTTGGTATTTTGTTGCATTCCATCTCATTTGAAGGGTCGGGAAGACGATCTAACACATGACTTAACTTATCAGTTGAAGAGGAAACCTGTGGTAGAGATGAAGAACATAAAAAGGATACTAAAAATCATAACTTGGTACTGTGAACCAAAACAATGCACCATAGATCATTTTTCCACATCATAACAAATATTATTAACTCTCAGAGATTAAACTTCATCTTTTGACATTTTGCTAAAAAAGAGAACTACTGGGTGTTTCATTAACTCCATCACGACGCGCCACACCTGTCCACACCCAGAGGAAACACTGCCATTAGCAGCTTGTTGGCGGATGGCTTTCCTGCATCACACATTACTGTTGCTATAGCAAAACCACACCTCTACCACACATGAAACAATAATTATAACATCAGCATGACCAATCCATGACATCAGAGAGAGAACTCATAATAACTCACAATAGAATCTCTGTACTTCAGTAGAAAGGACTGTATTAGTGCGATCTCGCTGAGGGATATCTCTATTGAGATGTCCTTCCTGCTAGCCGCAATGTACTCCTCTAACTGAAGTTGCTCGTGGAAATCTGACACTTCACACAAGTCACTGAGAAATGTCTGTGAGATGAAATGATAATTGAGCAATGCTAATCACCACCAGTGCACAGTCACAACTACAGTCGGTTTTGACCTCACATAGTGACATCAAATCGTACCACTTGTCCACCCTTACACTTTAATATTAACATTGTGATAATAAACATTTTTAAGCTGTCTCGTTTTGACGTACAGTAACGCCATGTGGCTACGTCACTTTAGCTAGCCCAAACACTCTATTCAAAGATATTAAACACTTTCATGAAGTGAATCACAACCAACCCTTCCTTTCCTCTTGGACTCCCTTCCTTCTTACCTTCAACTCTTCAGTGTGAGCTTTCACAAATGGCTCTAGTGGTAGTGTAATGTTCTCACGGACACTGGATGTGTTGGCTAATTTCTGTATTAACTTAGCGACCTGGACAAAAAATCATGCAACAAGCATGTAAACTTGACAGTCATTATTTACAGTAGAACCCCTCTAATCCAGACACTCTTGGGACCCAAATGGTGTTCAGGGGTTGTTATGCATACAAAGTACTGATTTGGGATCACATGCAGTGTCCACATTATAGTGGTGCCCTATTGTAGTGGTGTTCATAAGGAGGGTTCCATTGTAGTCAGGGTTACATGTTAAAATTGCGAATAGTTAGATCACCCAAACGAGTGACTTAGACCATGCTCACACTGACCTGACAATGACTGTCGCCAAATACAATCGTCCGCTGTCAACAGGTACAACTTTTCTACTTTTATCATGCCTGTTTTCACACGTCACGGACATATACAAGCTTGACAACATTTCTTATGGCAATGATGCGTGAAAACAAGGCCTGATAAAATTAGAATTAGTTTTAACGTTGTATCTGACGATTAACACGTGGAAGTCTTGAACAATGTGCAAACTTTGTAAAAGATGATTAATGTGTTAAATCATTGAGCAGATTATTTATCAATTGGCACCGCCCAGTTTCATGCTGCTTGCAGACTAGCTTTGAGTTGAGCTGGGACGTAGATGTTGGCTGTGATTATTGAACAAAGATAACTCTTGCTATTATATTATGTAGAAGTTGAGCTCTTGTTCTTTGAAGCAGGCTAAAATTTAGTTGTCCAAAAACAGACACTATTGGCTGATATTTGCATTTTCCAGCCACTCTCATCTTCTTGGCTGTGTCTCACGTAAACACAAACTGAGCACATCTTTGGTTGCATACAGGCCTACACCAAGTCATACACCAGTGATATAGCTGACTTCACCTCCTCCTCTAGCTGGCTGTAACGAAGTGGCTGAATATACATATGTACGTGGTGACCTATTATTGGTTCATTACTTTACATGTAGTTTGACGTATTATGGATTAATACTGCAAGTTCAGAATGTATTATTGTGTTGCAGACTACTGTTGCATAACATTCAACTGAACCGCCTCCACAGACGCAAGCCTCCACAGACACAAGCCTCCACAGACGAAAGCCTCCGCCGACAAAAAGAGACAAGCAATAGATGTAAAACAGTTTGCATGAGCATCCAATTTGCTATTTTTGGGTACTCTGAGCTGAAGAATAGGGAACCCATGCTTGCGTCTGAGACCAGCAATTAAAGAAGTTTGCATAGCGATCGGTGAATACATAGAAGCAAGTACATGTGTACATTGGCTCATTTTTACTCATAGCTGTATGTGCACTAAGATGCAGATGGCAGTTTCTTATGCAAGGTAGCGACACTACAACATTGCAACAGCCAGTTCTAAGCATGCACAGTGAACTCACTACATTCATATGTACCAATCACCTTTCAAACTAGATATATCCATGCGCTGATCTACATGTACATAGTTACTACACGTCTACTCTACATGTTGTAGTATTACTGCAACAGTCCATAGACAGATTCAGATGACGGTACATGTGAGATTGAGTGCAGGCCAGGACTATAAATTCAGTGAAGAAGCTGCAGAGTGTTTTGGTGGAGATTTTCGAGCGGTAAGACACAAACAGGCGTGTTTTTTGATGACAAAAATATATCCGTATATACGTACTCAAACACATAACCCTCCCACATACTGCGCACGAGTAACAATAGTTTACTACATGTGTACAGGTGACTACTAAATTCACAAATTTCTGCTTACCAGCGTAAGATTTCTACTTGATTGACGTGTAGGAGGTGTCTGTAATAATCTGTATGCTGCACAGACATAATAATACTAACCATTGCATTCTGTACTTACCATAGGGTGTAGCTACAATTGGATTAATATATCTGAGAATGAAAAACCCTCCAATGAATGAATTGATACGCTCAGCAGAAGCTTCTGGAAATTTCTCCTGTGAGAAAAAAATGACAGTTAAAGGGAAAGTGCTAGAGTGCTAGTGTGAGTGGGTGGGTGAGTGAGTGAGTGAGTGGGTGGGTGGGTGGGTGAGTGAGTGAGTGAGTGAGTGAGTGAGTGAGTGAGTGAGTGAGTGAGTGAGTGAGTGAGTGAGTGAACTGACCTGTACTAAAGCTCTGGTAGCCTTGCATAGCCACCGTATACCATATGGTACACTGTTAAGAGTAGCTTTTAGTCTTTCCAGGATACGCAAAACAAACTGCTGCAGTACTGGGATTCGTGGAGAAAGAGATAGTTAAGAAAATAATAAATGGAACATGGAACAACAAGAAGAGAAGGAGAATAAATGGCGGATATTTTCTTGTATTCTTCTCTGTACAGCTGCATTGCTTCCAGCCTGCGAAAGATGAAATGAGATGAGTTGACAAGAGAGGGTTGGGATCAAGTGTACCTCTTGTAGTAGAGTCTTGCTTTCATCAGGTCTTTGCACTTCATCATTGTCGATCATATTTTGAAATATCTGCACATCCAATCATCATTTGACAAGTCACATTAGATCAATACACAGTCAACTTTCTCTTATTCACACTCATTCATGCACTCACTCACAGCTCACCCTAAGTGGATCGATTTCAAGCGATTGTTTAAAGTCCACCAAATCTTGTATGATTTCCCCAAGACACGTCCGCACGTACTCCTGCCCTGGACCTCGCCTAAAGGAGACATTCGTAACCTCATAATCATAGAATGTGTGTACAATTTCTCTCAAAACTGCAACCAAGCATACTAAAATACACACTCGTATTCAGTATATTCTCTATTGAGCAGAGAATCGTTGCATTGCACTTTACCAAATCCCGATATAATTATGCTAATGATGTTCAAACCTCATAATATGACACAGCCAGTGCTCAAATCATCATTATACTACAGTACTTCAAGTGTATGTTTATGAAGTGATTCTAACTGTTTATTCCGACTCGAAAATAAACCAGATAGTGTACCTGCAGTAAGTGGTCATCATTCTAGTAATGGCGGTGTTGGCTCTCATTAGACTGTTGATCTCTGTGGCTTCCTGCACCTCATACGTGAGAGCATACTGAAGAAAAAGAAACGCATAACGTACATTAGTCCACTATATCAATAGTGTAGAGTTCTTGTAACATCTGTTATCTATCTATAGACGGTCATAGTCGAGTAAAGGCAAGTACAGCTAAGCTATGTGATCTAAGATGATTATTACTTCACACACTCTGTCTCACCTCAAACATTGACAGAAGATGATGTTCTTCTCTGTTCTCATACTGGTTACCATACAAGGCAAACATGACAATCTGTAACAGACCTACAGAAGTGACACATCATCTCCATCCACCGGCTAGTATCACAGAGCTAGCTCACCATCAATCTCACGTTGTGACACTAATCTGCTCAGCTTAGCAATGTACTCTGGTGTGGTTTGGAGCAGGAGAAACAGCTCTCCATATAGCTAATGGAGAAAAACATTTGCTTTAGATCACACATTATGAGAAGTGTTGACATAATGAGCAGTATTGAACACCGACTAACCTCGCGATGATGGAGCTCCTTCAGAGACACTAGGTAAAGAAAGATGAGTTTATAAAACAGATGCACAGACAAAAGAGCCTTGCATTCTCACCTGGCATTTGCGGACCATCATGCAAGTGTGATTCTACCTCCTATGAACAAACAAGAAACAAATTAAAAAAATAGAAAAACAAAACAAATTGCTGAGCTTTATCTGAAATAACCAATATTTTCGTGGGTTTATTCGATCTCTGTTCACTTCATATGAACAGGTTAACAGTTCCACAGCTTGTTAGTGCAATGGTGTCCGCTTTACTAACAGCCAAAAATTTCGTGCTTAAAGGGCACCCAGCACAAAATTTACAATACAAATTGCAGACACCGCAGAACTACACTACTAGTACAAGTATTATAGTACCACCATTGCAGCAAGCAGGGTTGGGGCCAAGTACATTGGTACTTGTACTTAAGTACAATAAGTACAGCTCTCTTGGGTACTTGTACTTTGCAAAGTACTCATTTTCCAAACTTTATAGTACTTGTACTTGTACTTGACTCATGGTGTGTACTTGTGTGTACTTTAAAATACTTATCTTATGCTGCTAGGAAAACTACTGACTCAAAAATACCTTTTTGCTGGATAAAACTACAGTTGTTTGTAATTGTAACTACATGGTATAAAAATATAACATGCATTCCTGTAAAATGATCACATGATCACATGCTTCGTTATGTGTAACAATTATTGTGTTGTGTTGTTAAGAAATAAAGATTTTCAAAATTTTGTACTTAAAATTGTACTTAAGTACATAAACAAAGTACTTGTACTTGACTTAAGTACTCCTCCATAGTCCAAAGGCATAATTATACATGTACTTTGCCCCAACCCTGGCAGCAAGCATTGTTAGCTAGTACACTGTAGTACGTAAATATCTTGAAACCAATTTTGCTTGCAAATATCCCTCCTTAAGAGCATAAAATTGTCCGAGTATAGAATACTGATTGAAAAATGATATAACAAGTTCTGTTAAAGTATAAACACACAACTTGTCTTTATACAAATGGCACCAGGACGCACAAGCAATTAAGCAAAAGCTACTAAAGAGTAAACGTTATTACATTATGTCAACTACATTCAAATTTCAAGCAATGTGAACAAAAGCACCGCCTTGTTTAGCCTTACTCAAGCACTGCCTCTATCATTGAGAGGTGAGAAAAATGAGAAAGGTCATACACTTTGGGATAGTGTTTCCTACATTGCTAGTTTTCAAGAGACAGTCGTCTACTGTTAGCAAAAATAAATCACTTTGTTGCAATCCAAAATGTTGTAACGAGATTAACACGCCAATAATATGGATTGTTGGAAGCACTACAAACAGTGTAGAACACAAGGCAGGAAATACCACCATGAGGATAGTTGGCAACACATGCAAACACACACATGTGGAACATACCAATACACACATGACCTGTATACACTTACTGCTAATGTTATCTTGTGGTTGATAAGAAGAGCAATTTTCGAGTCCAAGAACTTTAGATCTCTCTCCAGCTTAAAGTTCTTCTTGCTGGTTTGTGAAATGCCGTCTTTGATATTTTGCAAAGCTTTTTGAACTAAGAGAGAAAATGTGAAAAATCACACACACACACATGTATAAAAATGATGTACGTAATATAGCATAAAGCTCCTCTGTGTGCTCTTGCTGAAACACAGCAAGCTCAAACTCAAGCTCAATCTCTACCGAAGCTCGATCACTACCGATGTTCAATCTCTACCAATGCTCAATCTCTACCGATGCTCAATCTCCACCGATGCTCAATCTCTACTGATGATCAATCTCTACCGATGTTCAATCTCTACCAATGCTCAATCTCTACCGATGCTCAATCTCCACCGATGCTCAAGCTCTACTGATGATCAATCTCTACCGATGTTCAATCTCTACCAATGCTCAATCTCCACCGATGCTCAATCTCTACTGATGTTCAATCTCTACCAATGCTCAATCTCCACCGATGCTCAATCTCTACTGATGATCAATCTCTACCGATGCTCGATCACTACCGATGTTCAATCTCTACCAATGCTCAATCTCTACCGATGCTCAATCTCTACCAATGTTCAATCTCTACCAATGCTCAATCTCTACCGATGCTCAATCTCTACCGATGCTCAATCTCTACCAATGCTCCATCTCCACCGATGCTCAATCTCCACCGATGCTCGATCTCTACTGATGCTCCATCTCTACTGATGCTCAATATTAATCTCTACCGATGCTCGATCTCTCAACATATCATCACCCTAGCAGTAGTAGTGGTAGTAATAACTACTACTAAACCACAATCACATACCACCACTGCAGCTACTACAACAACAAATTGGTATTGTTAATTACATTACATAAACACCCACGTATACACACACACATTATTGTTGTATCCATGCACAAGTCAACTCCTATCATGGTAAAGCGATCCATGCACAAGATTACACGACAGCCTAATCGAATGTAACAAACACAATTGACACTGGCGGCATCGTCTATAGGGAAATGGGCATTCTCGATCTGGTTCTACTGGACCTGTAAAATAATCCCTTGCACCACACGTACAGACCAAACATGCAAACTTGCATAATGTTGGATCACACCAAACAAACACTCGTGAACAGTATACTAGGCTTAGGCGGTTAGCCCTAGCCCATCGTAAAACAACACAACAAGCAACAAACATTGCTTGCATAAGCACGGCTAAAAATAGACACACGGCTTCCAAAGTTAGTATTCATAAACAGAAAATGTGAGGCAATGGTATGAAATACATTCTCTGTAGGGTAACCACTCAGGCAGGTATGTGCATCGATGGTGTATATTGGGCTGCTAATAGTGAGAGTGAGTGAGGCTGGTGAATGCATAACACATTCCAACAGTGTTTGTGACAGTGCGTACTGTGTATTTCACGGTTACCATAATCCGCTAGTATCCATAATGCAGTATACAGTCGTGCACAACTGCCCATTTCTAATGCATGAGAGTGTATATACAGTTCAATGAAGTACTGCAAGCACCCCACATGGATAGTGTGACAGCACTAACGAGGAGTGTTTACCAATGCAAAGTCTAACTAAGTGACTGTTTGCATACAATGCCCAACAAGTTCATTATCTTAGAAGGAATGCACCATACAAGAGTCCCTGGGTTGGCTAGGGATCAGTTGAGCAGCCATGAACCAACTGGCTACATCGGACACGCCCTTAACACGCACTAAACAAGGCAATGAGAGGAGGAGATGGAGAGAACAGCTGTTTTAACAGACCAAGATAGAGACCTGATTGAAATGAGACTTAATCATTTCAGCCATGTGGTTGCCCCAGAGCAAGCAACAACACACCCACACAACGCATAGACATGGGTTGAGAAAACTAACACTAGATTACACCAGCTAAAACATCATTCCAGTAATATCATTGTACCGAGGCACATTCTTGACTGTCTAACTGTCAATGGCATTGAGCCAAGACTACAGATATTGTAGCATCTACTAGCCAGAGATCAACGAGAGGGAGGAGAGAGCAAGGGTGGGCATTACAGCTATATGAATAGACAGCCCTCCCTCTATGTACACAATGGACCGCACCTCTATCTCTCTCTCTCTCTACCTTCTCTCTCACCTTTCTCTTTCCAAGCTTTTTTAAATTTTTTTCTCTTTCTCTCTCTCTCTCTCTCTCTGACTATCTATCACACCTTCCTACTCTCTTACACTAGCACACACGCCTGCACTGTCTACACACAAGTGTGATGTATATATACTAAGGGCATATTGTGAATGAGCTATGTGGGTGGTAGAAGTGTAGCTAAAGGCGGGAAAACCAAGGGCATAGTAAAAGAATGAGAGAAATCACATGCTTAACACAGCTGCTAACCGACGAGATAGTCCTCTTCATGCGATTCTCCGGGCTGTGATATCTCCTGCTCGGGAATGCAGTTAGGATAAGAATTCGCTCCATCAGAAAAAACTACCGTAGTAGCCATGACGATCTTCTTGACTTTGTGTCCAGTTCTGTCCACACAGTAGAGATCAGAGAAGAAATTTAAACGAACGAGCTACTCACTACGTACTCGAGTCGCCGTGTCCCTGCAGCAACCGAGTCGTTTCATTAACTAGTTTAATAACTAGCCGCGCCCAATACTTATAACTTTTATATGTTGGGCGCGGTTAGTTATTAAACTAGTTAATGAAACGACTCGGCTGCTGCAGCCACGCCTATGGTTATGGCATCCAGCAATGAGAGACGTCTGCCTGTTTTCGTCTTCCCAGACCAGATCTCATTCAGTGAACGCTCTCAGAGGACGCTACTAACACTCTACAATCCATACGACTTTCCTTTGCGATTTCACAGTCAGCACAAAATATCAATTATCTGCCACGTTGTTGTGTCTTCACAGTTTTGTGTAATGTTCCTGAAAAGTACAGTGTGCAAGACTCTCATGGAGTCCTTAAACCACACTGCTGTGTTGATATGTAAGAAAAATAAGGGAAAGCAAAGGTGATAATGACCATTTGTCTACACAGTGCAGTGCGACATCAACAAGCATCACAAGGTCCCTGGGACACAACTGATAAGTTCAGAGTTGATCTCTACCAGGGTAACCGGCTGATGGGCCGAAAACATCTCAATGCAGTCCTCACAAAACACGATCTCACTCCAAAATCAAATGAAGTAAGAGTAACCAGTTTTACTGTAGGGAAGTGGTGTCATGAATTATCTCAACTCAGCCTCTACCAGACTCTTCGGAATATCGCACCATCCCTTCATCACAAACTAAACAACAGAAGATCACTGGTTAGCCAGTTGTATGGAAATGCTAGTTAAGTGTTGTCTTTATGGCAGGTATTCAATCATCACCCGGCTGGCTGACAGTAATGGTGGGCTTGGTGTCATTACTGGTGCTCCTCTTACCACTGGAGGGAGAAGGAGTGAGCTGGCCTCAGGCTATACATGTTACTGTGAACCAGAAACTAATAGCAGCTTTTATACTGGGTTAGCATGATACTAATGCACTATAGCATCATCAGCCTCCTCCAACTACCCAATACAGGTCTTGTCACTATGGTGATCCTACGTTCGTAAAATTCTGTTTACACCTTTCCTCCTTTCAACAGACAGGTTAATTTAACACTCAGTCATTATAACTGTCACAGCTCGTCCATGAATACATTTTCAGTCAATGATCATCAATTTATTTATAATGTAATGTACACAATGTTCAGGCTAATGTCAATTCATTAGAAATGTTTACAGTGTATCCCTTGGCAGGTACTGTTGGCTAAAAGAATTAGTCAGCGATATAATTACAATAAGTGCATTGTCACCTACACCACGCGTCATCTTCGTCACTTTCCTCTTCACTTGTATCACTCTTTTCCTCGGACTCATCCGTGGATTCTCGCTTCGAGTGACGATGCTTATGGTGACGGCGCTTGTGGTGTTTCTTGTGCTTCCGATGTCTGTCTGTTTCTTCTTCCTCCTCAGATGAATGCCCTCTTCTCTTTTTGCGATGGGAACGGCTCCTCTCAGGTGAGTGACTCTTCTCTCTCCTTCCTTTACCACGAGAGTGCCTATCGGGCGAATGACTCCTATCTCTCCTTCCTCTGTGCTTATTGGGTGAGTAGCTTCTATCTCTTCTTCCTCTGTGTCTATCGGGTGAATAACTCCTGTCTCTCCTTCGAGAACGCTTATCAGGTGAGTAGCTCCTGCGCCTGTCAGGTGTGTAACTCCTCTCTCTACTTCTATGTGAACGCCTCCTCCGGTGGTCGGGCGAGCTATCACTGGAATAGCCGTCTCTATCCCGACGCCTTCTCCTGGGTGACCGGCTACGAGATCGTCCTCGTCTATCTCTGTATCTTGATCCATAATCCCGATCACGAGAGGATCCTCTCCGATTATATCTGTATAATTTCCTAGTATCAAACTTCAAACAATGATAATGTCAAACCTGTTCCAACGTTCTCTGGAACGAGACCGAGGTCTAGGAGGTGACTCTTCTCCGGGATTTTTGAAAATGTGGAGAAAATTGCAGTGCTTTCCCTTGGGGCAGCGTTTTTGATCGAACATGCCTGACAAGAAGTGTGTCTATTGATAAAACGAACTCACATACTCTCTCTCTTTCCCACCCTCACCACAAACAGCAAGCCGCCACTTCAAGATAGGGCAGTATTCACACGACAGCTGTCTACCAGCGTAGTAACGTCCATTGAACGACTGCAGCGCTTTTGCACATTCTTCCTCACTGCAACAACAACCATATCATACCTTAATTTGACAGGACGCCTCTTGTACTACTACACATTTAGTACCTGAAATATTGTACATACACATTTCCCCTCAGATGTGCTTCATGGTTGCATGAAACCTAAAGAATTTATAAAATTGTGCGTATGTACACAAACTGACTTGACTTTACTTTGAAGTGCTGGATTTTTCCAGCTTTCTCAAACTCTGGATAAACGTCATTATAAAAATCAACATAATGTTGATACACTTCTTGGTCATCAACCTACAGAAGGAAAGAGGGAGTATATCACAGATGAGAGAATTGATAAGGCTCACCTCCAAGGACAAGTCTTCGTCTTGCTCATCCAAGGGCAGCTGTCCAGCAAGTGACATGTCAGAAAACATCCCACGAATCATGAGAGTCGAGGAGGAGGAAGGAATGGGGTGTCTGCGTGAACAGCGATCACCAAAACGACATGCTCCAACTTTGATGTAAAATGGGCAATTGAGCTTGTCCTATTAGACCAGTAATTGCTATAGATGCAATAATAGTGTCATACCTTCTCAGTGCCATATATGTTTTTAGGCTCTTGGACATTTGCTGAAGCAGTTGGAGGTTCAGACGGTGGAGGAAGAGCAGTGGTCACATACGCGGGTGTGTCACCTGGATTGCGCCACAGCTGCATAAGATTATGATACAAGTGAAGTACATTAGCTCTCTCCTCTTACCTCCAAACCAGATTCTGCCTCCATTACATTATCAATAGTTGAGAGCGCTTGCTGCAGCAATGCCTAATCCGAAGATTACACAGTGACATATGCACCATACTAAAATTAATATCACCTCTTTATCCATCTTGGCTTTTTCTCTCCTTTCTTCTGCCTCTTTCTCTCTCTTTTCCAAGGCTTCCCACTCTTCTCTAATCAATCGCTGCACAATTCATAACCAAAATATAAATAGCACTCTTCTTGAGCACATGTACCTCTCGCTCTTCTCTTTCTCTAAGCTTCTTCTCCTGTTCTTCTCTCTTTTTCCTCAACTCCTCCTGGGCCACTCTCTCTCGCTGTACCCAAGCCTCGTGCTGCAACTGCCTGCATCATTATTGTCAGTATGCCGTAGAGAACCAATCTCGACTCTAACCTTTCGGATTCTTCGTTAGCTTGTTCTCGCTTGCTGCTGTGAGATAACACACACTCATGCACACATATTAATGAATATAATTATTATAATAACCTGTTTACTTGTGACTCAAGCTCCTCTTCTGCAGGCAGAAAAAATTAATGATAAAAATGTGACAAAACTGACTCATACCAGACACCGTGTTCTCTTCTTGTTCCCTTAAAATTGCTTTTGCAGTTCGTTTTATTCGTTTACTCTCTTTATTAATAAGCTTACGACGTTGGCTATGTCTGTGCAATAAAAAAAATGGCCGCCACCACTCATGATTTGTGCACAATTGCAAAAATTATGACTCACGTGAACTTCTTCCAATCTTCAGGAGGGAGGTTTAGCACCATGGCCTCACTCCATCAGCAACATGGTAAAGAAACCGCCCTGTACGGTCACATGCACACGTGTACATGTTGAATTTTAAAACCACGCCCAAGTGTCACGCCTATTTGACCACGCCTTTCTTCTTGACAAAAAACACCCAGGCTGCGCTGTGTGTGGCGTGTTCTTTCTCTGCTGTCTCGTGCACGCGGTGGTCGGTAAAAATGGTAGGTATCTCACTGTGTAGCTTTGGCTCCTCTTATCTTCATTCTGCTCTAGATTCAGTATATGCTCCTGTTCAGTAGACAGGGCAAACTCCGCCTACAGAAATGGTATCAAGCTTTCCCACAGAAAGAGAAGCGCAAGGTCACTCGAGAGCTAATCTCAACAATACTCACTCGGCGCTCAAAGATGTGTAATATTCTGGAGTATAAGGATTACAAGATTATCTACAAGAGGTTAAAAAAAAACCAATAGTTATGTCATCAACTTAGCTTTTCCTCTTTTCTCTCCTGTTCAGATATGCTAGTTTGTACTTCTGCTGTGCTATTGATGCTGATGACAACGAACTCATTACTCTCGAGATCATTCACAGATATGTTGAGTTGTTGGACAAATACTTTGGCAGTGTAAGCAGCTGACCGTATCATCACAACACCAACATTTCCTCTCTCCTCACCACAGGTTTGTGAACTCGATGTCATCTTCAACTTTGAAAAGGTAACACCACTTTTCATATTGACCTGTACCGTGTCACTTGCTTGTACAGGCCTATTACATACTGGATGAGCTCCTAGTGGGCGGTGAGATTCAGGAGACTAGCAAGAAGAACATTATACGAGCTACAGCTGCCCAAGACTTGCTTCAGGAGGTGTGTACATGATACCATATATATCACACTGCACTCTAATTATCAGTACACTAATCAAATGGTTATACACCAAACAAACCCGTAGTCTATCTGTCAAGTTGAAGAGTATTTTTCTCTCTCGCACAGGAGTCTGAGAATCCTAAAGCTTCACAGACAGTTTTAGAAGAAATGGGATTAGCTTAGTACATAAAGTAGCTTTAGGGCAGTATAGTATTGTACACATAGGCGCTAATATTTTTATTCTTTTAATAAAGTTTTTACATGGACGTATTTCCGACTCTTTTTGCAGAAAGATATACAGCAAGACATGCTTAAGCAGCTTGATCTTTTGTGAACTAATTCAACAAGAATCGCCTTGGCAAGCTCCCACAGTGTATCAAATAAAACATCCTTTTGAATCATCAGTTTTAGATATATAATACCAGTCGTGTGTCGCTTTGAATCAAAATATCATCTAGTAACAAGAATCATCAGTTTGACATGAGATATAAATTTTGTCGATTGTAACAGGGGTGGGACGTTAAACTAGCTAACTGGTACTACTCTGTCCAGTAAATCTTCTCAGTCTGACTGATCTCAGATGCTGTCTAGACAGTGTTGCTTCCTCCTCTTCATCTGATGAAGTTCCTGCTCCACCACTAGTTGGATGGTGAGGGTTATAAGGAGGAGGTCTCTCTTGTCTGTCCTCCTCTTCTGCTGCACGCCTATTCCTCTCTTCACGCAAGCTAGCTTCTATTGCTTGCTGTAGTCGTTCATCATTGTAGCTGTCTCCAGTCCTATATGAGGTAGTTCTGGTGCTCTCATCTTGTCTTGTAGAGCCTCTTGATCCACTTCGATATCCTGAAAGAAACGATGAGTTATAAGCTGATGGAAAGTGACTGCCTCTCACCTGTGGTACTAGCAGTATAGGTATAAGCAGTGTCTCTTGTGGTGAAATTTGGAACTAGAACAAAATATACAAATTAATGCAATTATTGCTACACACTAACCATCTATTCGTCTCTCGATCAGGGATACTGGTATGTCCATTATTTTCTTCAGTGGACCAGACACAAACGCCAGTCCAACCAGTATCCCAGCAAGATGACCTACAAATGAGACTCCAGGAAACAAGAGCGAGATTAGGCCAAGCTCTGCCCACACCGCAAGTCTGCTTGGAATGGGTATACCCATTACGTACGAGGCTCCAGAGGGAGTTAGATGAGTGGTGACAACTTTGAGAGCGAATATCACACCAGAGAAACCAACAGCACATGTCCTCACATAGTACCATGTGTCTGTTATATCAGCAGCACCATAATTAATGACTAAGTACAGTGAGCTAGTTAGCACAGAGAACGCTGCAATCATGTAAGCAAAATAACCGGATCCATAGTGCTTCTCAAGAGTACGTGCTTTCCATATAAAAGATGCCATGTTGTAGTAAAGATGGAAGCTGTCCATGTGGATAAAAGGTGCCAAGATTATCCTCATCCATTCTTGTTGGTAATGTAATGTCAAGACTATTGACTTCCATGTTGTTGTGTATTCAGAGACAGACCTTGTTATCATGTAATATAGTCAGTCACATGTTATGTCACGCTACTGTTCAGTTCACAAGCCTATGTTCTGTATAAATACTGCTGCATTATTTTTAAAAAAGAGTTCTTGTGTTCTGAAATGCTGTGAACATTACATTGGTGGCAGCGGTGGGATATGACTGACTCTCGTCCCCAGATTCGGGCGCCACGCTCGTACGCCCTGGGAGAAGACTTCGCACTCTGGCTCCGCCGATATGAAGCTTATGTAAAAGCTGTAGAGATGCCTGAAGGCAAACACTGTGCAGCACTACTGTCGATGCTGGACGACGCAGCTTTTCGTGCGTACGACCTGTTGGGACTCTCTGCCACGGAGGCCGCCGACTACAAGAAGCTGGTGGAAGAACTTACAACTAGGTTTAGTTCGACAGCGGGCCAGCAAGAACTACGTTGGCAGTTGAACCATCGTACACAAGAACCAGAAGAGACGTTAGACACTTTTGCTGACGCCCTGCTCGTTCTGGCAAACGGCGCCTACCCTCTACAAGACAGAGCCCTCAGAATGGAGTTGGTTCGGGACAGGTTCGTCGCCGGTCTGCGTGATGACAAACTTCAAGAAGCAGTAATGCAGTCACCTGTAGAAGCGCTGGCTACACTGGATAAAACTCGCGAGACAGCGAAAAGAATAGAAGCGGCTCAGACTGCTCGGCGCAAGATAAGTCAAACCAGAAAAGCCATGTCGTTAGCCCTGGATGATTCCACAACTCCTGCTCCTTCTCGCGTAGCCAACGTGGGACACCAGCCTGCACGTGAAGATGGACTAGCAGCAGCAGTTGACCGAAACACTCAAGTCTTGCAGCAATTGCTACAGCGTATCACATCTGGAGACACACCAGTTACCCCACCACGACAGCAACGTCGTCGGAGACCACCAGGACCGTGCTGGAAATGTGGACAACAAGGACATCTTCAGCGAAACTGCCCTGAAGAAGCTGCGGGAAACGACCAGCGGCCGACGCCAAGGGTCAACCGTCGGCCGCAAAACCAGTAGACCCCTCCGACCCTTCTCACCAAGTATTCAGCACGGCACTTCAGCAATCCGTGTTCGTGGAAGGGAAAATCAACGGAGTACCCTGCACTATCCTGGTTGACACTGGAGCTGCTGTAACAATTGTACATCGCAGAATATGGGACCGAGGTAAAAGAACAGCTACTCTCGAGAACAACACATCATCAGTTGTGACCGCAAATGGAGAACCTCTCAAGCTTCTCGGTAAAACAAAGGTGGTCTTCAGCCTGGCTGAACGTGAGTTGAAACACAACATCTTAGTTACTGACAGCATAACACAAGATTGTCTCCTTGGGTCTGATTTTCTGACAGCACATGAGTGTGTGGTAGATTTGAAAGCACGTAAATTGGTAATGGGTTTATTGTCCACACCAATTTTTCATCTGCAAGTAACTGATCAATCCCAAGCTGTGTGCCGAGTATCAATGTCTGAGACGATGGTTTTCCGTGCTGGTGAAGAGCGAGTTTGTGTGGGCAATATTGACATTCCTCCCCTTGTCACTATAGGTTCTGCTGGTGTAGTTGAACCAAAGGAAGGTTTTGAGGAAAGAAGCAATCTGCTACTTGCTCGAACTTTGGTAGTTCCGGACAATGGTTGTCTACCTGTGAGATTGGCTAACCTAACAGAATCACCTGTGACCGTGTATAAAGGAACCAATGTGGCCATCTTCTCTCCCTTACCATCAGATAGTGAGACCTTAGTAACTCCTCTTACCTCTTTCTCACATGTAAACCAACTAAGTGCCTCGCGTATGTCTTCTACTGACCTTAAGATTGATACCGGCATGATGAGTCAGCCTCAGCGAGTTGCAATTGACGAGTTAATTAGTGACTTTGGTGATGTATTTTCCACCAATAAGCACGATATAGGACGCACACGCCAGATATACCATAAAATCAATACTGGTGATTCTGCTCCTATTCGATTAGGTCCTCGTCGAGTCCCGATACATTTCCGTCAAGAAATCTCTGGTCTGTTGGATGACATGCAGAGACAAGACATCATTGAGCCATCAATTTCACCTTGGGCGTCTCCTATTGTTCTAGTCCGCAAGAAAGATGGATCTCCTCGGTTTTGTGTTGATTATCGCAAACTGAATGCTGCTACAATCAAGGACTCGTACCCGCTACCAAGAGTGGATGATATTTTGGATTCGCTGTCAGGATCGCAGTGGTTCTCTACACTGGATCTAAGAAGTGGTTATTGGCAAGTTGAGGTTGACCCTGCTGATAAAGAGAAGACAGCCTTTACCACTCCGTATGGTCTCTATCAGTTCAAAGTCATGCCGTTTGGTCTGTGCAACGCACCAAGTACCTTTCAACGTCTGATGGAGTTAGTCCTAGCAGGCTTGCATTGGGAAACCTGTCTAATTTATTTGGATGACGTAGTGGTGTTTGGTCGAACCTGGAAAGAGCACATGCTTCGGATCAGAGAAGTACTATCCCGTTTACTTCAGGCAAACTTAAAGCTGAATCCTGAGAAGTGTCAGTTCTTCAGGAAATCTGTCACGTTTCTGGGACACATAATTTCAGACAAAGGTGTGAGTACTGATCCCGAGAAAATACGAGCAATTGTACAATGGCCGACACCAACAAGTCCCGAGGAGTTAAGGAGCTTCCTAGGCTTGGCGTCGTATTACAGGAGGTTTATCGACAAATTCGCTGAGATAGCTGCTCCTCTGTATCGTATGCAAGACAAGAATTCGAAGTTTCAGTGGAGCGAACAATGTCAGAGTGCATTTCAGTCTCTCAAGCAAAAGCTCAGCTCTGCCCCTGTATTGGCATTTCCAAATTCTCGAGACACGTTCATCCTTGATACTGACGCTAGTGATGTTGGTATTGGTGGTGTACTTTCACAAGTCCAAGATGGAATGGAGCGTGTGATATCATATGGAAGTCGTACTCTTAGTAAGGCAGAAAAGAATTACTGTGTTACCAGAAAGGAACTTTTGGCTTTGGTTTACTTTATGCGCCAATTTCGTTCCTACCTATTAGGTCACCCATTCCTAGTCCGGACAGATCACTCTTCTCTGCGCTGGCTGAGTCAGTTCAAGCAGCCTGAGGGACAATTAGCCCGTTGGATAGAGCAGTTGCAAGAGTTTGATTTTCAAATTGAGCATAGGAAGGGACGCGACCACAGTAATGCTGATGCCCTCTCACGAATTCCACCACATGTGCAAGGTGAATCAAGTCAATCACAAACAACTGTGAGTGTATGTACTCCCAATGCAGACGACACTGATGGTTGGATGCCTTCTTGGTCTGCACAAGAAACTCAAATAAGGCAACAGCAGGATCCTGTCATTGGCGAGATTCTTGGCTGGCTACAAGAGTCAAACACTCGTCCATCTGATGGTGATGTGGAGAGCATGGGGCACTCTGTGCGGTCACTCTGGGCTCAGTGGGACAGACTCAAACTGGTGAATGGACTGCTTTATCGACAGTGGGAAGAAGCTAGTTCTGGTATGATAAAGTTACAGCTAGTGCTACCTCAATCACTTATTCCTACTGTTTTAGAAGCTCTTCATAGTGGTATTGGAGGAGGTCACTTTGGTGTTAGAAAAACAATTGAGAAAGTGCGGTCTCGTTTCTATTGGCCTCAGTTACGACAAGATGTTGAACAATGGTGTCGACAGTGTTCTGCCTGTGCACAGACCAAATCTCCAACAACACACGCTAGAGGACCACTGAATCCATCGAAAGTAGGATTTCCCATGGAGAGAATGGCGTTAGACATTGTTGGACCGCTCCCTCTTACTAAACAAGGAAACAAGTACATCTTGGTTGTGGCTGACTATTTCACTCGCTGGGTGGAGGCTTACGGTCTACCTAATACAGAAGCGTCTACGATTGCCAAGGTGTTGATGAATGAGTGGATATGTCGGTTCGGTGCCCCTTATGCCATTCATTCTGATCAAGGAAGGAACTTTGAGTCTCAACTATTTGCAGAATTGTGCACTCTCTTGGGAATCCACAAGACCAGGACGACACCTTACCATCCTCAGTCAGATGGGTTGGTGGAACGCTTCAATCGTACTTTACGTATGTTACTCACTACCCATCTTGAAAAGTTACCAGAAGATACCTGGGATGAACATCTACCAATGTTGATGTTGGCATATCGTTCAAGTGTGCAGGAAACAACGGGTTCAACACCGTTTGGGTTGATGTTTGGGAGAGAGGTGCAGCTTCCAGTTGAGCTTATGATGGGCAAAGGACCAGAACCTGGAGTAACTCACTCGGAGTATATTGAGCAATTGAGGAGGAAACTGGAAGAAGCTTACGAACATGTGAGGGAGAGAACGAGCTCAGAGCAGAGGAGACAGAAACATCTGTATGATCGTAAAGTTGCAGGTGGTCGATACTCTGTGGGTGACATGGTCTGGTTACATTCCCCTGCTGTTCCAAGAGGGAAAGCGGCTAAGTTTCATCGCTTCTGGAAAGGTCCATATGAAGTGAAAAAGGTCATATCCGATGTAACTTATCGCATTCAGTCAACTACTGGTTCACGCCGTCAACGACTAGTAGTACATTTTAACCGCTTGAAACCAGCTTACGAACCATGTCCCCAACCACAATCACACTACCGGAAATCCCCTCAGCCTGTGGTTCCTGGTGATACAGATGACCAGTTTACAGATCTGCCAATTACACCTGAGCAACCTGGTCCCTCAACTGGCCGAGTCCCTCCTGCTTCTTCATTTGGCCGAGTTGTCCCTCCTGCTCCTTCTTCTGGCCGAGTCCCTCCTGCTCCTTCATCTGGTCAAGATCCTCCTGCTCCTTCAACTGGCCGAGTCCCTCCTCCTCCTTCGTCTGATCAACTAATAACTGTCCCACAATCTGCTCAACCTACCCTTGTTCCACGAGGTGGCTCTGTCTGGGAAAGTCGACTGCGTCGAACAGTGAATCCGCCTGACTACTATCGTCCTGGACATGTCTGACTCTTACTAAAGAGGAGATAGTGTAATGTCAAGACTATTGACTTCCATGTTGTTGTGTATTCAGAGACAGACCTTGTTATCATGTAATATAGTCAGTCACATGTTATGTCACGCTACTGTTCAGTTCACAAGCCTATGTTCTGTATAAATACTGCTGCATTATTTTTAAAAAAGAGTTCTTGTGTTCTGAAATGCTGTGAACATTACAGTAATATACGGTTTGCACACTAATACAGCTACTGGTCACAGATGGCCAGTGTATTCTATTGCTGCCAAGGTTAATATCAGGTCGTAGAAAAGCAATCACATTGACCCCAAGCACTCCAAATGTGACTGGTAGAAACTCATTTGTAGACCTGAAGAAGTTCATCACTTGAAAGAAGAGCAAGAATAGTCCTATATCCCCTCCTCCGCCTCCCCAACCACGCCGTCTTCTGCCGAACATCTCTCTAGTCCTATCTGACCTCTTTTTGCCGACTGATTAAGTCGAGAATTGAGTGCAGACCTCGGTGCAGACACCAGAACTCCTGAAACTCTTAGTACACGTAAGATGAAGTCGGTAAAGGGTTAAATAGAAAAAGGCGTGGCTCGCAGTTGTTGGGTGTGGCTCGTAGCAAAATAATTTTATGGAGAACCGAATGGAAGACGCATCTCAGCTTTGGTCGCAACAAGCAGTCTCGGCCACTCCCTACGGCTACTACTATCTTGAAGATGCTGAAGAAAGTACGATAATGAAAGAAGACTCTTACGAGCGACTATCATCTTGTTCCCTGATGTAGGTTATCTACTCCAACAACAGCAGATGATGCTGGAGACAGCAGCCCAAGGAGAGGATGAGAATGCTGATCAGGAAGTGACTAATCTGCAAGTGAGGCAGGCTGAACTAGCTCTGCTGAGCTGGGGGTTGGGAGATAGGAAGACACAGAAATCCTCAAGTAACAAGCTCAGTATCAGCATGAGAGCCAGCAACTTTGACATGAAAGAATTTCTGGCACAAAGAGGTGATCATATCAAGCAGTTTGTTTTTTGATGAAAATATGTATATACAGGAAATACACAACTGCATGGGCTGCACAAAGCTAGTGCACAAGGGGACAGATCATCTATAATGAGCATCATGAAGGTGGGATGAGATTGTACAGAGCATAATCACTGACTTGCTTTCTTGCAGAAAGAGGGTCCTAATGCTCCACTAAATGAGCTAGATGATAATGGCTGCTGCCCTCTGATGTATGCTGCCATAGCTGATGCTGTTCCAGCTGTAGAGATGTTGTTAAATTTTGGTGCCAGGAGAGACACAGTGAGTCCCTTGCTGACGGCTGTATTATTATAGTTGCTGGATGAATGTAGGTGGATCCAATACAAAGGACAGCTGTACACTATGCTGCTTTCTTTGGTAGACACAAGGCTCTCAAGTTTCTCATAGAAGCAGCATCGGATTGGACACCTTAGTGAGTTATATATCATGCCGTGCGTGCACTCACTGATCGAGGGTATACAGCGATCTGTATGGACGCACTCCATTACACTGGTCTACTGCCAGCAAGAGCACCAAGTGCCTGTCAGTACTCCTTAAGCAAGGCAGGTAAGTAACTGCAGTAATGTGTGTACACATTGTAGACGTTGCTGATATACAGGGTTGTGATGGGGGACATTAATCCGAGAGACAATGAAGGAATGACCCCTCTAATGTGCGCTGCTCAATACAACAAGCCCAGGCATATTATGCTAATGAACGAAGGCAAAGACTCTGTCATTCTCAGTACCGCTGTCATTATTGTCTTCTCCAACTGCAGCTGAGTGTGACTTCACTGCAGTAGATATTGAGGGTAGGACTGCCCTTCACTGGGCAGCTGACAACACTGACCCAGGTTGCATACATGCCATCATTGACTGCTATCCTCCTCTTCTCAATCAACAGTACGGCAGAACACTAGAATAATAAAATTATGTTTAGCTGAATGTAATACTCTAATCCGTTGCAGGGATTTAAATAGACTAACTGTGCTTCATTTGGCAGCTGCCAAGGGCTCAACTAGTGTCGTTGAAGCACTTCTGAATATTGATGGGTATGATAATATACGTTCTGTGTCATTATGTGGAGTACGTATTTTATACCCACACAGTATTGATAAGGATCCGAGAGATGTGCTGGATCGCACACCATTACACTATGCTAGTATGGAGGGTCATAGTGATGTTGTGTATCTGCTCACTGAGCATAGAGCACTGGACTCCTGCATAGACAAGCATGGGTAAGGATACCTGACAGAAGTTCTCTTCACTCCTTGCTCTCATTCGTCAGACTCACTGCACTCCACTACGCAGTGCAAGCCAGCTCAGAACAATGCACACTGATAATATCCAGCACAGACTACGCTACACATGTTCCTGATGCAGAGGGAATCACTCCATTGATGAGAGCTTGTCAGCTCGGTCTCCCAGCAGTGACAAAGGTACTGACACATGTATTTGTTTGTCAGTGAAATTATAAGCTATCTACTGTAGGCTCTGCTGCAAAATAAGACAATTTCTTCATCAGTGGATTACACAGAAGCAGAAGGAAGATCTGGTTAGTCGATTCATCAACATTGCATGCATCTTGTCTTTTCTCTGCAGCACTACACTTTGCTTGCTTGGCGGGCTCTTCTGAGTGTGTTATTGCTCTCACTGACTGTGGTGCTGATCCAAAGCTACAAGACAAGTCTCTGTCTACTCCAATATTCATAGTTTGCGAAGCCGGTCATCATCAATGCATCAGACCTGTGAGTTGACCTACCATGCACTTCCTCTCACTCTTTCAAATGTATTTGTCTATAGTTGGTGCTCAAAGGAGCTGACATACACATGCTTGATCAAGACGGTGATGCTCCGATTCATAAAGCTATTCTGTACGGGCATGTTGATGCGGTTGAAGCTTTTGTACTATCTGGCAGCGAGATTGATATAACCAATGGGTCAGGCTATACACCACTACATGTGAGAGAATATACTATATTGTGCTTAGCATTTACAACAAACCTATTCTTGGTACAGCTTGCAGTGTATTCGGGACTGAGTGATATTGCAAGAGTATTGCTACAAAGTGGGAGCAATTTTAGCAATCTGGTTAGTGAGACATGCCTGCAAGCACTATTATTCTAACTCCTCTGTCTCTTCAGACTCCGAGTGGTTTGACAGCTTTACATCTGGCAGCATCTGAAGGGCATGCAGGTGCTGTGACAGTGCTGTTAGAGTTTGGAGCACCCGTGAACATGATGGATGAAACAGAGGAAAGGTCTTGTTGATCCTATTCTTCATATTATGTGACGGTTGTTGGAACATGCTGTACAGGTACACTCCGTTGGACTATGCTGTCAATAATGAACACACTGAGTGTTCTGAAGTGCTGCAACAATATGGAGGAGTCACTGTAGGAAAGATTATGACAATGGCAGCTATTAGCATACAGGCTGCATATAGGAGACACAGGTACGCTCTACCATTATAATAATGTAGTCTTTATCTGTATGCTACAGAGCACGTTGTGAACTAACTAACCAAAAGATTCAGCTACAGTCAGCCATTATTATTCAAAAGTGGGTCAGAAGATTTCTCCAGCATTTGAGATTTCTCAGGGAAAAAAAAGAAAAAGCAGCAGCCATTGTATTACAGGCGGCAGCAAGGTTAGACTAGAATCGTTGACCGTAACTATCAATGCACTGATATAACATCACAGGGGGCTCCTCCAGAGAAGGGAATTCATGAAAGAAATCACCAAATTCAGAGAGAAAGA
This sequence comes from Haliclona indistincta, assembly GCA_964017065.1. Taxonomy (NCBI): domain Eukaryota; kingdom Metazoa; phylum Porifera; class Demospongiae; order Haplosclerida; family Chalinidae; genus Haliclona; species Haliclona indistincta. Next base: position 5,127,142 of record OZ024791.1, read on the forward strand.
AGTTCAGAAGAAGTTGATAGAAGATTTCGGCAACATGATAACAATTCAACAAGCATCTCTCCTTCGTACAATATCAATTGATGTGGATGTGCCTGCAACTGAATTGTCTGAAGAAGAAAAGCAGAAGGAGAGTAAGAGACATCACGTAGCTAAGCTGGAGTCAGGTCTGAGGATGAGAGACTTATACTTACAGCATCAGAGAAGGTGGAAAGAATTTCGGGAGAGTGAGAGAAAGAGGAGAATGGAGAAGTCAAGACAGATGGAACTGGATCGACTAGCTGGTATATTGTCAGAGAGTGCTGCTCGTCGATATTACTATCAAGAGCAGTTTGGGTATACTGCTATTGTTCGTTCTCATGATTATGCTGCTTTGGTTATTCAGAGAGCATTCAAAAACTTTACACTACGAAAACAAGAACTGAGAACAAAAAGAGAAAACGAGAGAAGAATAGAGAATGAGCGCAAGAATAAAGCGGCTAGGATCATCCAGCGAGCATGGAGGAGATATTTTAGCTGGAAGCTCTACTTGGCAAAGAACTACAAGTCAATCAAGGCAGGACCTGTTGTAGAAGTCGAACCACTCTCATTACCCACACCCAACAACTGGAGGCCATATGAAAGAGGAACAATTGTATCTGGTTAGTAAGTTACACAACCATTATGATTATTGCACTATCCCCACAGGATCAAGACGACGAACGCTTCATCGAACAACACAAAGTGGGTTCAAGATTTATCGTCCTGTTCCAACCCTACCAGCGGCTCGGCTTGCTGCTCCTGCATCTTTCAACAACCAACAACTGCTTCCTTCTCCTCGCATACAGCGTTTACAAAAAAGATGGCCTTGGATTCAACAGCTAGTGGCCACTCCTCCTGTGCATGGATCGAGGAAGAATGAGAGCAGTGATACTAGGCTGCCTCCTCTCGCACAATCACATAGCTCTACTCGATCACCATCATCAGTGAAATCACCACTCCAACTACCCAAGATAGTGCAGCAATAGAACCATTATTGGTAGTATGCATTTCGAATTTCCCGCATTTAAACGTATGCATAATAACATAACAATGACGTAACGTAAAGCGTTGACGAGCGCGAGCGCGGGAAATAATAAAGAAGAGTGATGTCGCCATCGAGGGAGGTATCTCCAGCTAGTTCAACTTCTGACTGGCTGGTGAGTGGTTACCGCATTAATGATTGGTGTTTGGGCTTTTGCATGTCTAATTGGACCGTTTGCGTGGTTGTTCAAAACATTATTGGGAGTGGATTGTAGTGTCGTGCTATAATTTGTGGGTGCAGCACACGATCTTTGTCTGTTAATGGATATTAGAAATAATACATGTGGAATGTGATAAAATTGAATTTTAAGTGAATGGCACAATAATAATATAATATACAGCTGTATTACAAATAATATATAATCTGATAATGGTGCTTTTTTATTATTATAATTATACTATTATACTGATGTTCATCTCTTAAGACACATTGCTGTATAGAGTTCTTTTTCTTCGTCAGTAAGTCTTGATCTTTCAAGCACAGCTTCACTCATGGCACATGTATACACGCTGGTGTCTTGCGGTTTGTCCCCTTCATCCTTTAGTGCAAATCCTCCTTCTTGAAGAAGACCTCCTTCGCTTTCTTTATATTCCAGCAAATCTTTATCCTCATATTCTCTATTATAGCCTTTTCCATCATGATCTGATGCTCCACCAGCACCACTGCTGCCAATAGCAACAAGAGGCCCATAGTTAACTGAAACACCAAATGGTAGATTGGAGTTGTCGTGGTATTCTCGAACTCTGAAGTTGGTCAGTGGAAGACTGGAGTTGTTGTCTGCGTATCTTGCTCTTAAGCGGTCATTGCTTAGGCCTTGCCATTGATCCCAGACTTTGTCTACAAATGCAGCACTCAGGACATACAGAGGATCTTCAGCTCCGTTGTCTCCACAGATTATCCCTCCCACAGAACAACGTACATTAAGATAAGGAAAGAAAGCAATTCTTTGAAAAAATAGATTGAACTGTGCAGCAGTGTGAACTAGAACAACTTCTGTTAAACCTGTGCGAGATAAAAACGTGCTTTGAAGGTATTCTCTAGTCAAGCAGCCTCCTCCAGCTAGTGGAGTGACAGTGAACTGATCCACACTGAAGGGACCAGAGGTGACACAATTGAGGATGGCATTCGAAGAATTTCCAAACCCATTGTTTGGATCAAAGACAGGATGTCTGTAAGGATTAGTGTTACTGATGGTCCAGTCCCAAAATGGGATGGTAATGGAAGGATCTATCATTCTCAGCAAGTCTTCATACTCTCGCAAAAAGAACCGATTCCATGGGAACTTTAAGCTGGTTCCTGCTCTCCTTCCTTGAGCAAGAGTGTCTGCAGAGTCTGAAAAAATTTGCATCAAATCCCGATATCTTGGGACATAGAGACGATTAGAAGTAACAGTTTTGACAGCCTGGATGTAAGCAGCCTTCCTGTTGGCCGAGAGTGTAGTCCAGTCTTCTCTCAACCTGCTACAATTCATGAGTTGACGATCTTCACATATACATCTTCTACCAACTGTATCGATGGTCACATTTCTGGTGCTTGTGTTGCAATCAGCTGTTGTAGGCAAAGAATACAAATGATGTACAACTCTCAACTAAATTATTTTGTGCTTACTATCTCTAAACATACACTCTGGCTGTGTACCACTCCATGTGCCATCCACTTGACATTCTCTGGCATTGGAGCCAATCAGATCATAGTCATCAGAGCATACAAAATATACGAACATCCCAACGCTAAAGTTTCCATTGATTCTTCTTGCATTGGCTGGAACTCGTAGTGCTGGACAGCTGGTGATCTCTACATGGAATGAGCAACAGTAACTACAACGGCAATAGCTCCATTTAATCCAACCACTCCCTTAACACCTTTCTCTCATCTACCTCCCCACCCTAGACACACATTAGAACTATCGCCCACTCATTAGAGTAAGACTCCCTTGTTGACAAGCAGAATCCTTACTATTGCAAGTTGGCAGTGTGCCCGACCATATCCCATTCTGCTGACATTCTCTCGCGGCGTTACCAATCAACCTGAACCCAGTATTGCAGGTGTACTCAACAGAGTCTCCTCGTCTAGTGCCGTCTAGTGTACGTCCTCCATTACTGGGTGTTCCAGGGTCTCCACAATCTGGCCGTTCATCTGTCATAATGATTAGATATAATTAAAGTGTAGACACATCATTGTGGTGCTAACCGATGCATATTGGTACAGATCCCGTCCATGTCCCATCTGCCTGACACACCCTTCTTCTGTCTCCTACCCGGCGAAAGTCACGATCACAGAAGAATGTCGCTACTCCCTCGAATGTAGTTCTTGGAACAATCACAATACCATTAGGAAAGTCTCCAGGACTACCACAGTCAACAACTAGAGTAGTGTATTTCAAATATCTACAAGTAACAGGCTTTTCGCTTACTTTGACATCTAGGTACTCTTCCTGACCATAGTCCCAGACGGCCACACACTCTTCTCTCTGTTCCAATTCGATTATAACCATTCACACATGTGTATCTAGCAATAGCCTCAAATGTAGTCCTACTGTTTTCCACAATTCCATTGGCTGGAACCTCTGGATCACCACAATTGATTACTGGTAGAAAATTCAAATAAATTGTTTATACTATTGGTATATTTTCGCTTACAGATACACTGCGGTACAGTTCCACTCCATGTGGCATCAACTTGGCAGATTCTCTCAATATTACCGATAAGTCTGTATGGAAGTCTACATGAGTAGCGCACCGTTGATCTGAAAGTGGTTGTAGTGATTGTGAGCTCTCCATTAGTAGGAACAACAGGTATTCCACAGTCAATGGCTGTTAAACAAGCAAATTCCAGTTAGCAACAACAAGTAAAAACTTTGAAAATATTAGAACGTACAATTATTGTCGATACAGATGGGAGCTTCTCCTGTCCATGTGCCATTGGTATTGCATTCTCTTGTACGCTCTCCTCTTAAGGTGAATCCAGGATTGCAGTCATACCTGACCATGGAACCAACGCTTCTGTTAGTGACAGTCACAATACCATTCTCAGGGTTTGGTAAGTCATCACAAGTCACTGGTGGAATTGGAATGGTAGGAACAATACTTGGACTGGGGGTGGCTGAAAATGAAATCGAAGCAGAACTGAAAGTGGAAATAGAAACAGGCGTGATACTTGAAGTAAGTATGGAAGAGGAACGAGTACTAGGTGTGAAACTGACAGCAGGAGTAGGCATAGCACTAGTACTTGTTGAAGTAAGAATAGGAACAGGAGAAATAGAAGAACTTGAAGTAGCAATAGAGGAAGAAATAGTAATAGGTGTGAAACTGACAGCAGAAGTAGGCATAGTACTAGTGCTTGTTGAAGTAAGAATAGGAACAGGAGAAATAGTAGCAGATACATTGCGAGTAGAACTTGAAGTAGCAATAGAGGAAGAAATAGTACTAGGTGTGAAACTGACAGTATCTGAAACAGAAGAAATAGCTGCTGGCGTGGTGCGAGTAGAGGTAAGAACAAAGGATGAGGAAAGTACAGAACTTGAAGCAGGAATGGCAGGTAAACCAGCAGCTGGTGTGGAGGGAGTAAAACTTGGAAAAAGAATAGAGGAAGAACCAGCAGTGGATATGGTGAGAGTTGGAGAAATAACGAAGGAAGATGAGGTTCTTGGAATAATATCAGAAGCAATGATTGGAACAAGGGTTGAGGTGGGAAGGATTGAAGAGAAGCTTACATCAAATGTAGAGGAGAAAATAACACTGCTAGTAACAGAGGAACTTAGAGCTATGGATCGACCTGCAGGAGTATTGCCTGTGAAAAATGCAATAATAATAATAATAATAATAATGAAGAGTTTTATGTACCAATGCATATTGGTTCAGTTCCGTTCCAGTCTCCATTTTCTAGACATGTTCTAATTCTGTCACCACTGCCCAGTTCAAATCCATTGTTGCATGTGTATTCAACCTGAGATCTGAATGTGGTCGATCCATTGATGTATTGGAGGGCTCCGTTGCTAATGGATCTCAATAGACTACAGTCTACTACTGCAGATTGAAATATAAACAGCGTTTTAACAGGAAATCAAAGTGAATATGTTATTGATACGCTAACCTACACCCTAGTGATCTCTATAGTAACTCACTAATGCACATTGGTATGTCTCCGCTCCAATTGCCAGACGAGAGACAAGTGCGAGTCATCTCTCCTTCCAGAATATATCCCAGATTGCAGGAATAGTTTGACTCAGCACCTCTCAGCGTCCGGTTGAATTCTACTTGACCGTTTTCAAGTTTAGGTAGAGGCCCACAATCTACCACAACAGCTGTAGGGAATAAAGGACTAGTACGGCAAGGGACTGACAGACTAAGTGTTAGATTACTATGTCATCACTACTGTGGTAGAAACACAAGGTGATATACACTACTTCAGTGCTTATGATAGGTGTCTTTTGCGATATCAGCACATACCTACACACGTTGGTGGACGATCACTCCAAGTGCTATCTCCCTGACATGTCCTACTGCTGACTCCAAGGAGTTCAAATCCTTGATCACATGAGTAGTTTGCCACAGAACCAATGGTTATGTTCTCTAACAAAACTGATCCATTTACTGGAGGTAGCAATACGCCGCAGTCTGGAACATCAACTACAGCTGGAGATAAAAGATAGTAGTGGTCAATATTTTTCATAAAGAGACTTACAAGAAATGCACTGAGGAGTGTTTCCACTCCATTCACCATCTTGCTGACACACTCTTGTTAAATCTCCATTGATATCGAACCCGCCATTGCATGTGTAGTTAGCCTCAGAGCCAAGCGTCGTGTTGACAACCAGAACGGCACCATTCTCAGGATCTGTCAGGTCACCACAATCAACAGCTACAGCAGAATGATCGAAAACATCAATCGTTGATATGTCTGTATGTCCCCAAAAATCACATACGTGTGCATACTGGAGGATTTCCTGACCACATCCCTGTCTGTAAACAAGTACGATTTGCTCGTCCGACTAGATCATAGCCGGCATTACAGGTATATCGTGCAATCCGTCCTTGTTCCACAACCACTTCACCATTGGGCTGGTTTGTCAAAGGAGGGCACTGGATCTCTATAGGAAATTGAGTGTTGTCATACAAACGCATTAGCTACTTAACGCTCACTAATGCAGCTTGGTTCGTCTCCGGACCAATTCCCTGTAGACAGGCACTGCCTCATATTAGACTTTGTAGACAACTGATACCCTAATACACAGCTGTATACTGCAACACTTCCAACTTGAGTGCTATTAACTTGTACATTTCCTTTATCAGGGCTTCTTAGACTGGGGCAGTTTGACAACATTACTGCAAATAACAAAAGAGTAGAGAAACAGTTTCAGACTGAGTTGTGACTCACCAATGCATAACGGTGGCTTTCCAGACCAAGTAGAGTTTTTCTGGCAGACTCTAGTTTTTTCTCCAACTAGAGTAAATCCATCATCACATTCGTACTCAGCTATTGAGTTTTGTCTAGTAAAAGGAATCGATACACTTCCATTTCTAGGTGGTTGAAGGTCTCCACAGTCAACTACTATACAATAAGCAGATTGTTATGATGAGTAATAAGTTGTTGTGATTACTTTTGCAGACTGGCACTTCCGGAACCCATGTCTTGTTTAAACTGCATGTCAGATTTTTTGACCCTATCAAGAAGTAGCCACTGTTGCAGATGTATCGAGCTTCAGACCCAAAGTTCAGACTATTTTGCTGCACATGTCCATTTTCTATTGGGCTTGGCAGAGGGCATTGAATCGCTATGGCAATGCAGTGACAGATAAAAACATTTTTAACAGCGTCACTGCAAACCCACCATCACACCTAGATGTGTAGGACCACAAACCACTGGATAGACACCGTATATGCCTCTCTCCAACCAGTTTAAAACCAATATTACAAGAAAGTGTTGCATTTGCCTCAAACAATGTTGAATTAAGTGTCGCTTTTCCATTAGGTAGTCTGGGTAGACCGCAATCCACTCCTGTGAGTTCATTAAAATTAATGCCCTGTTTTGACTGTTCGTAAATGTACTAAGGAGTATACTTACTTTTACAAACAGGTGCCGGAGGAAACCATTCTCCTGAGTCCATACACTGACGACGTAAGCTTCCACTAGTGCTCTTAAATCCTCTAAGGCACTCGTAGGTCACTACACTGCCTGGTCGATTCCCATTTTGGTACATCTTGCGTGAATTAGCTGGAACACCAGGATCAGGGCATACTGTGAAATAGCAGTAGCATACATGCAAGATGTCAAGTTGACTTCTAATACACACTCACCTCTAATGCACTTTGGAGTTGGATGGGACCACAATCCTGCTCTCGTACAGTTTGCTCGTCTCTCTCCAACTAATTCATAGTTAGGTTGACAATAGAACACTACAAAGTCTCCTTCCTTTGTTCCCTTGACCTGTCTACCACCATTTGTAACAATTTCAGGCAAAGGACAAGTTGCCTTTTCTATACACACAGTTAACAAATGCAGTCAATTTAGTATGAAGCATGATAATTATTATGATCACTTACTTCTGCATATGAGCAGTGATCCTGTCCAATTACCGTTGCTGCTGCAAGTTAGAATGCGATCTCCTCGCGTGCGAATGAAGTTGTCGTTGCGGCACTTGTAGACAACAGCTGTTGCTGAAATCGATTCCAGCACAAGTACCGCGTTTTTTGAAGGTCGAGGAGGCCTGCCGCACGTGCTGTTGTTGATTGCTGGAGGTGATATAATAAGAAGTTTTTACTATATTGCACTGAAAGCATGGTGCTCACCAATGCAGCTTGGACGCTCAGAAGACCAGCCAACCGAGAATCTCATAAACATACAGGTCATTCTCTTTGCACCGATCATTGTGAAATTAGAATCGCAGTCATATTCAACCGAGTAGCCGACCCCAAAGTAGTCACCACTTCTCGACCCATTCTTTGGCACTCCTGGGTCCGGACATCTGAAAAATAAATCGTAGAAGGTTGCTTGAGTAGACGACGCCAATAATATTAACATGAAGATCAGTGCTGGGACGCACGATCTTTTCTCCATTGTGGGTAGTAAGTGCATGCACACGTAAATCGAGTTATCTTTTGTTCAACACAAGATCCTTTTATAGCACGACGTCTGTCACGGTTTGTGACGCCCACTCGATCACACACAGCAAACACCAATTAGTTAGGAATTCTACTGATGTTCTTTGACACACCACACCCTGTGACACCGGCTGTTTTTGCTTGCTGGAATCAAGCATGCAGCATATGATACAATAATAACACTCTGTAACTGTTCTTAGGTCGAAGTTGGTTCTATTAAAAATTCATTATTTTGGAGACTAAACAACTTAGCACGAAACACATACAAAAATTGATTTCCTTGTCTAGTATAGCATGGACAAAACTGCTGTACGAACGAAACTTTCAGTAATACACCAAGAGCAGTCTGTTGGTTATGCAGAACAAATTTTTGTGCTGAAAATTTCTTGTGTCATCACAAATAGATTTCATGTGGCAAGCTCCTTTTACCCCTTCCTGAAAGAACATGAAATAATTTATTAGGTTTGAGCCTGGCAGTTACCTTCTCCACATGTTGGTGGTTGACCACTCCACATTCTAGCACTTATACATGTGCGATTTGGTTCCCCATTGATAAAAAGTCCTTCACTGCATGTGTATGTAGCGACCAGACCAATGGGAATCACCTGAGCAATTGAGACCATCCCATTGACGGGATTTTCCGGAACATTACAAACTGCAAGCACACAGTTGTGACTGCATCATTCATAGAGTATTCTAACTCACTTGGTGCACAGGTTGGAGCAAAACAGTTCCATCTCCCATGATCTAGACAGTCTCTAGTAGGCTCACCCAGTACGAAGTAGTCACTGCTATTACATGTGTAGGTGGCTGTGCTGCCAAATGTTGTACCACTGACTGTGACAAGCCCATTCTCTGGATTATTGGGTGATCCACAATCAACAGCTGCAGGTGGGGTGCACGATATTTGATAAACACATGTCATGCATGCATGGGATTGGCTGCCTTACGTTCGCAGGTGGGGGAATCCCCTGACCAAGTCTCATTATTTTGACACACCCGAGTGTTTCTTTCTTGGCAAGTTTGGGTAATATTTCCTACCACAAACCTGTCCACCTGAGATGATTCAGGATTCATGGACATTTGTTCTGTCAGGTTTCTAGCGATCCGACATATCTCATTGCCAATGTTACCAACAAGATTATATCCTAGTTGACATCTGTAGGTTGCTATTGAACCAGGTAAGTTACCTGTGAGCTCTACAAATCCATTCATTGGAGCAGGTGGTGATGAGCAACTCATTGCTATTGTGATTTGAAATAATTTTCACTATAGAAGCATGATATGAAGCACTAACGTTGGCAGGTGGGAGCTACTCCAGTCCAACTCCCATCATTCTGACATCTTCGCTCACTATCTCCAACCAATTTCAATCCAGGAATACAACCATATAAAGCTCTACCACCAGGTGCAATTCGTTGCCCAGATGGTTCATGAAACACAACTCCATTGATAGGCAGTGGTAGCAATGGACATCCCTTTGGAACTGTAGTGTAATTGTTTTAACTTGAAAGCATAACAGTATCAAATTAGATTTACCACATCGTGGCCAAGGATCAGCCCACATTCCAGATCTAGTGCAAACAGTCTTGCTCACTCCTATCATTTGACTACCAGCTTGACAGAAAAAATAAGCACTATCTCCTTCTTTTGGTGGAATTGGTATTTGTCGTCCACCATTGCGTATTATTCCTAGATCTTGGCAAGTAGCTTTCTCTGTAAGAACATGCAAACTAATACGTACAATGAACATAACACAGTACGCTAATCTGACCTCGACAGCTCAAAGGTGTACCCTCCCATTGGAATGATATTCTACTGCGGCTGCGACCACGATGGCTACGACCTTGGCGACTGCTTCTTACACTGACACAGCGTACCACACGATCACCGCTTGATCTCACATGCAGCCTTTTATCTCTACACCTATAAAGTGCGCCATATGAATTTGATGTTTCGATAACAGCATTTGATCCAGCTTGAGGAGGGGGAGTGAGACAACCTGTTCCTGGAGATCTAGAACTTTCTCTCTGACATGATTGTCTTGTACCTTTAGTGCCTATAATAATTGCAATGGTTAGGTCTATTAGTTTTGTAGTCTGCAGAGCCACAGACTGCAATAAATAGATGGTGAGAGACAAACGACAAGGTACATTGCAATGTAGTGAAGAAAACTGTGTGAGTTAATTGTACGTACTAAGGCGCTGGCAGACACAGGCTGGGGCGACTCCCGACCATCGTGGTGGAGATCCTCTTTCGCATGTGAGTGTAGCTTGTCCGAGTATTTGGTATTTACTATCACACGAGAAAGTCACTGAATACCCGATGTTGCGGCTAACAAGACTTCTTCGTCCATTCTCTGGTGTACCAGGATCCGGACATTGGTAGAAAGAGATGGGGAACGAGCCACTGGAGAGAGTAGCCTGTAGCAAAATACCTAGGAGCAGCGCCTGCAGCAACATCGTTACTGTGCAATGCTACTGCAAGTCAGTGGTATGCGGTTACAATTGAGTCGTGAGAGCAGATTAGTGGTACTCATCACAAGTGTTTGATCCTGTGCGGCGAGACCACAGGAAAGACTAGTAGTATACAACGTTGTGACAATGAGTCACTGCGTTCGTAGAAAGATGACCAAAAATGATGTGCAATAAAATTCTTTGATAATAATCTACAAAAAAATCATGATAAAAATAATGAGACTACAAGTCTCCTGATATAATAACAATAATGCTGATAAACAGCTTCAAAATAAATACTTAATATTATTCAGGTATGCAGATTACAGTTCTTTAACCTGTGTAGGGCCAGTATTTGACGCACTGCTTCTTCATGAATGCAGTCTGGTCGTCATCCATCTCCACAAATTGCCTTGCGTCTTGGTATCTGCAGAGCATCTTTGCCATCGTCACCTTAGAGCTGGTCAGGCGGTCAGGAGAGCTAGTCTTGGTTCCATCTTGGTAGCAGATGGATATTCCACCAGGGAGCTTAGAGTTGTCACAGAACTGAGAAACAACTAGTCCATTGCTGAGAACAAGAGGAGTGTTGTTGGAACCATAGTGGACGCTTTCACGACCACCTCCAAGACTCTGCCAGCGGTTGAAGATACGATCAACATTAGCCAAGTGGAGGATGAAGGCGGGATCATTGGCAGCATGTATACTGCAGCTGGTGCCTCCAACAAAGCACTGGACGTTGATGGAGATAAACATCTGCAGCATGTTGTGGAAGTATTTGAAGCCTGATGCAGGAACAGTTAGAATGTCTCTCTCAATGATTTCACGACTAGGATAGAATCCCTTGTGGTAGTTTCTCTTGAGGCATTGGGCACCAGCAGATGGTGTGGTCTTGAATCCAGGGAAGTGGAATGGTCCAGTTGTGACGCAGCTGTATGCACCAGCTGTGTTTCCGAACCCGTGAGTGTTGTCCCATACTGGGCTGGAGTAGGGCTTGGTGGGGAATGCTGTCCAATCCCAGTAGGGAATGGTGATACTGCAATCTATCTCTCTCAGCAGGTTTTCATACTCACGAAGGAAGTATCGGATGAATGGGAAGAACTGACTCTTGGATGTTGTGCACAGTTGAGCAACAGTTTTGTATGAGTCACGGTACTTCTTCACCAAAGCATCGTAACGTGGCTTGTATACTGGGTCCTTGGAGAGCTTAAGAACAGCATTGATGTAAGTGAGTCTTTCTTGTTGAGTTAGTGATGCAAAGTCTTTCCTGACTCGACAGCAGTTAACAAGCTTTCCCTTGATGCACTGGCACTTTCTTCCACATTGGTCGAAAGCATGATCCTTACCAGAACAGACATCTAATAAGAGAGAGAAGATAAGTAATCAATATAGCTATTTCAAACCTATTCTTTATGGAAATGATTAGAATAATAGCTTACTGTCTGGTTTGCAGACTGGTCGGGCACCATCATAAGTTCCATCAGGCTGGCACACACGGATCTTTGGTCCAACAAGAACGTAACCATCGTGACATACATAGGTCAGCTTGGAACCAATGCTGTAATCATTTCCTAGTATGTGTCCATGCTCAAGGTCTCCTGGGTGATCACATCCCAGTCCTCCACCGCTACCGCCATACAAGACATCTGTAGATGGAGAAGATCACATATCAATCCAAGTTACAGCAATGTACAACAGCTATTCACACCTTTGCAGATTGGAGCTTTGCCATCCCATTGTCCACTAGCAAGACAGATTCTCTTGGAAGGACCAACCAATTTGTAGCCACCTTCACACTTGTAGAGAGCAACACTGTTATACACGGTCTTCTTCAGAGTGACTATTCCATTACGAGGATGCTGGAGCTTGCCACAATCAACAACTGTGGAAGAGGACAGTTAAACCATATTCTTCAACTTTCAAGTATATTAAACTCACCCTTGCAAAGAGGAGCTGCAGGGAACCATTGACCATCAGCATGGCATTCACGTGTAGCCTGTCCATACATATTATGACCCAGATAACACTTGTAGTGAGCGACTGAACCAACAGTCCTGTTGTTAACTGTCACTGCACCACCATAAGGATCAGTCAATACCTTGCAGAGCACACCTAGATAGAGAAATACATCATTGGTTAAAAGTGAACATGTAATGCCAAGAGCTATTTCTTAGCGAATATTTGTAGAGATACTCACGTTTGCAAATAGGCTGTTCTCCATCCCACTTGCCATGTTCACAAACTCGGACATTGGTACCCACTAGAATGTAGCCCTTTTCACAACTGTAAGCTGCCTTGCCAGTTCCATAGATGGTGTCACCAGTCACCTTGATGTAGCCATAAACAGGAGCAACTAACTTAGGACAGATTGGATAGGCTGCAGGAGAGAACAGATAATAAGAACCAATTCATAATAGGTTACTAACTATTTTAACAAACCAATCTGCCACACATACCTTTGCAGATGGGAAGCTTTCCATCCCAAACACCAGTGATCAGACACTTTCTGTAGGCATATCCTACCAAGTAGTATCCACGGTTGCAAGCATAGTATACTGAATCTCCTGGTCTGGTGCCATTGACCTTGATAACACCATATGCTAGCTTAGGCAGTGTAGGGCAGTGGATTGCTGTGGATATAATGAACCATTTAATCACTACTTGTCCAGGTATCAGCAAGGATTGATCTTACGTTTACAGATGGGTGCAATTCCAGTCCATGACTTGTCATAGTAGCATTTGCGAGTATCATTACCGATCAACTTGTAGCCATATTTACAAGTGTATGTAGCAACTCCATCCAACAAATAGTGGGAAACCTTCACAAAACCATACTTAGGAGCAACTGGGACTGCGCACTTGATCACTGCAAAACATTAACACAGTCAAATTATGAACTATTACAATCTCCTTCACTCACGTTTGCAGACTGGCACTTTTCCATACCAGACACCAGTATCAAGACACTTTCTGTAAGCATAGCCGACCAAGTAATAGCCACGGTGGCAAGCATAGTATGCAGCATGTCCTGGCAGAGTTCCGTTCGCTTTCACTACACCATGTTCAATAGTTGAGGGCAGTGCTGGGCACTTGATCACTAGGTAGAGTAGAGTGGTCATTTTATGTTCTTCTAGAATTTATTTGTTACTTACAGACACAGATGGGTGCAACTCCAGTCCAGCTCTTGTCATAGTAGCACTTGCGAGTGTCATTTCCAACAAGCCTGTATCCTGGTTTGCAGATGTAGTGAGCTACTCCATCCAAACGATAGTGGGAAACTTTCACTAAACCATACTTGGGAGCATCTAGTACTGCACACTTGATCACTGCATGTACAAACGGTATAGTTTGAATGTGATAAATGCCATCAGCTAGTTCACTCACGTTTGCAGACTGGCACTTTTCCATCCCAACCACCATGCTTTAGACACTTTCTGTAGGCATAGCCCACCAAGTAGTATCCACGGTTACATGAGTAGTAAGCTGAACCACCAATGGCAGTGTTGTTGATTTTCACATGACCATACTCAGGATGAGATAGACCAGGACACATGATAGCTACAAGTGAGTATAATTGTCAATAACTATAGTATTAGTAGATTGGTTTGAAACTCACCCATACAGATGGGAGCTTCTCCAGTCCAGGTCTTGTCATAGTAACATTTTCGGGTATCATTACCAATCAGCTTGTAATGAGGGAGACAACTGTAGGTAGCAACTGAGTCCAGTACATTTCCTGACACCTTCACAAATCCATATTTGGGAGCAACTAAGACTGGGCATTTTATCACTAAAGAGAGAATGAATTGTGTAAAGGAAGCTCTGAATTGCAAAATCAAAGCTCACGTTTGCAGATTGGCAGTTTTCCACCCCAAACACCAGTAATGAGACACTTTCTGTAGGCATATCCTACCAAGTAGTATCCACGGTTGCAAGCATAGTATACTGAATCTCCTGGTCTGGTACCATTGACCTTGATAACACCATATGCTAGCTTAGGCAGTGTAGGGCAGTGGATTGCTGTGGATATAATGAAACATTTAATCACTACTTGTCCAGGTATCAGCAAGGATTGATCTTACGTTTACAGATGGGTGCAATTCCAGTCCATGACTTGTCATAGTAGCATTTGCGAGTATCATTACCGATCAACTTGTAGCCATATTTACAAGTGTATGTAGCAACCCCATCCAACAAATAGTGGGAAACCTTCACAAAACCATACTTAGGAGCAACTGGGGCTGCACACTTGATCACTGCAAAACATTAACACAGTCAAATTCTGAACTATTACAATCTCCTTCACTCACGTTTGCAGACTGGTACTTTTCCATACCAGACACCAGTATCAAGACACTTTCTGTAAGCATAGCCGACCAGGTAATAGCCACGGTGGCAAGCATAGTATGCAGCATGTCCTGGCAGAGTTCCATTCACTTTGACTACACCATGTTCAATAGTTGAGGGCAGTGCTGGGCACACGATCACTAGGTAGAGTATAGTAGTCATTTTACGTTCTTCTTGAATTAATATTTTTACTTACAGACACAGATGGGTGCAACTCCAGTCCAGCTCTTGTCATAGTAGCACTTGCGAGTGTCATTTCCAACAAGCCTGTATCCTGGTTTGCAGATGTAGTGAGCTACTCCATCCAAACGATAGTGGGAAACTTTCACTAAACCATACTTGGGAGCATCTAGTACTGCACACTTGATCACTGCATGTACAAACGGTATAGTTTGAATGTGATAAATGCCATCAGCTAGTTCACTCACGTTTGCAGGCTGGCACTTTTCCATCCCAACCACCATGCTTTAGACACTTTCTGTAGGAATAGCCCACCAAGTAGTATCCACGGTTACATGAGTAGTAAGCTGAACCACCAATGGCAGTGTTGTTGATTTTCACATGACCATACTCAGGATGAGATAGACCAGGACACATGATAGCTACAAGTGAGTATAATTGTCAATAACTATAGTATTAGTAGATTGGTTTGAAACTCACCCATACAGATGGGAGCTTCTCCAGTCCAGGTCTTGTCATAGTAACATTTTCGGGTATCATTACCAATCAGCTTGTAATGAGGGAGACAACTGTAGGTAGCAACTGAGTCCAGTACATTTCCTGACACCTTCACAAATCCATATTTGGGAGCAACCAGCACTGGGCACTTTATCACTAAAGAGAGAATGAATTGTGTAACAGAAGCTCTGAATTGCAAAATCAAAGCTCACGTTTGCAGATTGGCAGTTTTCCACCCCAAACACCAGTAATGAGACACTTTCTGTAGGCATATCCTACCAAGTAGTATCCACGGTTGCAAGCATAGTATACTGAATCTCCTGGTCTGGTGCCATTGACCTTGATAACACCATATGCTAGCTTGGGCAGTGTAGGGCAGTGGATTGCTGTAGATATAATGAACCATTTAATCACAACTTAATCATTATTATGAAAATGGATCTTACGTTCACAGATGGGTGCAATTCCAGTCCATGACTTGTCATAGTAGCATTTGCGAGTATCATCACCGATCAACTTGTAGCCATATTTACAAGTGTATGTAGCAACTCCATCCAACAAATAGTGGGAAACCTTCACAAAACCATACTTGGGAGCATCTAGTACTGCACACTTGATCACTGCAAAACATTAACATAGTCAAATTCAGAACTATTACAATCTCCTTCACTCACGTTTGCAGACTGGTACTTTTCCATACCAGACACCAGTATCAAGACACTTTCTGTAAGCATAGCCGACCAGGTAATAGCCACGGTGGCAAGCATAGTATGCAGCATGTCCTGGCAGAGTTCCGTTCGCTTTCACTACACCATGTTCAATAGTTGAGGGCAGTGCTGGGCACACGATCACTAGGTAGAGTATAGTAGTCATTTTACGTTCTTCTTGAATTAATATTTTTACTTACAGACACAGATGGGTGCAACTCCAGTCCAGCTCTTGTCATAGTAGCACTTGCGAGTGTCATTTCCAACAAGCCTGTATCCTGGTTTGCAGATGTAGTGAGCTACTCCATCCAAACGATAGTGGGAAACTTTCACTAAACCATACTTGGGAGCATCTAGTACTGCACACTTGATCACTGCATGTACAAACGGTATAGTTTGAATGTGATAAAATGCCATCAGCTAGTTCACTCACGTTTGCAGACTGGTACTTTTCCATCCCAGTCACCATTTTTCAAACAGTTCCTGTAGGCATAGCCAGCCAAGTAGTATCCACGGTTACATGAGTAGTAAGCTGAGTCTCCAATAACAGATCCATTTGTTTTTACTTTACCATACTCAGGATGAGATAGAGCAGGGCATCTGATCACTATAAGAACAGATCATAATTTTGATCAACTTTGTGGCTTTGTTTTGGATAAGTTAGAAACTCACCCTTGCAGATAGGAGCTTCTCCAGTCCAGGTCTTGTCATAGTAACACTTTCGGGTGGCATTACCAATCAGCTTGTAACGAAGGAGACAGCCATAGGTAGCAACTGAGTCCAGTACATTTCCTGAGACTTTCACAAATCCGTATTTGGGAGCAACCAGCACTGGGCATTTTATCACTGTAGAATAAAACTCTTAATTAAATTGCTAGCTTTCTTTGCACAAAACCCACATTTGCAGACTGGTAGCTTTCCACCCCAAAGACCAGTGATCAGACACTTTCTGTAGGCATATCCCACCAAGTAGTATCCACGGTTGCAAGCATAGTATACTGAATCTCCTGGTCTGGTACCATTGACCTTGATAACACCATAAACTGGATTAGCCAGTGTAGGGCAGTGGATTGCTGTGGATATAATGAACCATTTAATCACTACTTGTCCAGGTATCAGCAAGGAGTGATCTTACGTTTACAGATAGGTGCAATTCCAGTCCATGACTTGTCATAGTAGCATTTGCGAGTGTCATCACCAATCAACTTGTAGCCATATTTACAAGTGTATGTAGCAACTCCATCCAACAAATAGTGGGAAACTTTCACAAAACCATACTTGGGAGCATCCAGTACTGCACATTTGATCACTGCAAGTTTAGAATATGGTATGTGAAGAGCATTTTATTTGCAGTGTTGCAAACTTACGTTTGCAGACTGGTACTTTTCCATTCCAGTCACCATTCTTCAAACACTTTCTGTAGGCATAGCCGGCCAAGTAGTATCCACGGTTACACGAGTAGTAAGCTGAGTCTCCAATAACAGATCCATTTGTTTTTACTTTACCATACTCAGGATGAGATAGAGCAGGGCATCTGATCACTATAAGAACAGATCATAATTTTGATCAACTTTGTGGCTTTGTTTTGGATAAGTTAGAAACTCACCCTTGCAGATAGGAGCTTCTCCAGTCCAGGTCTTGTCATAGTAACACTTTCGGGTGGCATTACCAATCAGCTTGTAACGAAGGAGACAGCCATAGGTAGCAACTGAGTCCAGTACATTTCCTGAGACTTTCACAAATCCGTACTTGGGAGCAACTAGGACTGGGCATTTTATCACTGTATAATAAAAAAGTTATTAAATTGCTAGCTTTCTTTGCACAAAACCCACATTTGCAGACTGGTAGCTTTCCACCCCAAAGACCAGTGATCAGACACTTTCTGTAGGCATATCCCACCAAGTAGTATCCACGGTTGCAAGCATAGTATGCTGAATCTCCTGGTCTGGTACCATTGACCTTGATAACACCATAAACTGGATTAGCCAGTGTAGGGCAGTGGATTGCTGTGGATATAATGAACCATTTAATCACTACTTGTCCAGGTATCAGCAATGAGTGATCTTACGTTTGCAGATAGGTGCAATTCCAGTCCATGACTTGTCATAGTAGCACTTGCGAGTATCATCACCGATCAACTTGTAGCCATATTTACAAGTGTATGTAGCAACTCCATCCAACAAATAGTGGGAAACCTTCACAAAACCATACTTAGGAGCAACTGGGGCTGTGCACTTGATCACTGCAAAAGATAAAAAGATGGTCAGGTTTTGTCTTATGTTACAATTTGTTTCACTCACGTTTGCAGACTGGCACTTTTCCATACCAGGCACCAGTACCCAGACACTTTCTGTAAGCATAGCCGACCAGGTAATAGCCACGGTGGCAAGCATAGTATGCAGCATGTCCTGGCAGAGTTCCGTTCACTTTGACTACACCATGTTCAAAAGTAGAGGGCAGTGCTGGGCACTTGATCACTGTATGAACGGAATGATAATATAGTAATTATGAGTCTAATTTTAATATGTATATTTGACTTACAGATACAAGTTGGAGCAACTCCTATCCATTTTCCATCAAGGCCACACTTGCGTGTGCTATTTCCCCTGAGTTTGTATCCCGGCACACAAGCATAGGTCACAATTGAGTCGACCACGCGGGAATTGTATTTCACTACACCCTTCATTGGAGCAACTGGGACTTTGCATTGTATCACTGTGTAGGATAAATAAGTTTAGTGAGGATAGTGAAAAAGTATTTAAATTTCTACTTACATTTACAGGTGGGAATCTTGCCTCCCCACTTGCAGGTTTTAGCCAGACACAATTGATATGATGGTCCAACAAGATAGTAGCCTTTGCTGCAGAAATAGTACACTTTATCTCCGGCCTTGTTGCCTTCGATTTTCATTCTTCCGTTGAGAAGTGTGTGGTTGATCTTTGGGCAGTAGAGAGGAGTCACAATTTCTGCAGGAGCATCAAAGCCACATTAAAGTAAGCTAGCATTGGATTCAAATAGTGTGCTCACTTCTGCAAACTGGGAGAGTGCCAGTCCAACGACCGTTTCTAAGACAGAATCTCTTTTGATGACCGATGAGATTGTAGCCGTGCTCGCAGCTGTACTCTACCACTGATCCGGCTGAAGTTCCACCGATTTTTAGGTGGCCATGGAG
Source organism: Haliclona indistincta (assembly GCA_964017065.1). Taxonomy (NCBI): domain Eukaryota; kingdom Metazoa; phylum Porifera; class Demospongiae; order Haplosclerida; family Chalinidae; genus Haliclona; species Haliclona indistincta. The sequence continues at coordinate 5,146,659 of OZ024791.1, forward strand.
TATGCTTATTGGTTTTGAGCACTCAATGACGTCAGGACCTGCAAGCGCGGGAAATTTAAATTCTCTGCTATGCGATCAGATGCTCTCCAACTTACATCTACACGTTGGCAGCTTTCCTGTCCATTTTCCAGTGGGAAGACAGGTCCTCTGGCTGTCTCCATTCACCAATCGGAAGTCGTACATGCAGACGTACTTCACAACAGAGCCCACAGTAGTACTCTGCAGCTCTCTACGTCCATATGATGGCGTACCAGGGTCTGGACATCTCTTGATGATTTTTGCAGCTATGAAAACAAAGAAACATACATTCACTCCCTGTACGATCCCTTGTATTAAGCTCTATCGTTACCTCTACACTCTGGGATGGCGCCCATCCACTTCCCGTAGAAGCACCACCGGTAGCTTCTGCCCACTAGGACGTAGTCAGTGTCGCAGGTATATTTTACAAGATTGTTTCTGAAGAGTCGAGCTGTGCCATTCTGAGGATGGGCAGGTTGTGGACAAGGCTTGGGCTTGTACCAATGGTTTCCATATGATTTCTGGCTGGGACTAGAGGCCCAGTTTCCAGGGACTTGAAGTGCCGCAATTGCGACGAGAGCAACGATAATAGGTAGCGAGTGCATGACTAACGACCAGCGTCGGCCACACACAATTCACTATTAAAAGTAGATTCTATGCCTTGCCGACCAGCGGCCTGCTCTACTTTATATACTCGCTCTTCATTTCCATAGTTCATTGTTCAACATATACATACTTACTACCTACCAGCATGTTGACAATATTGTCTACATGGCCTGTGCTGTTTGCAATCAAGACCCATTCCTCGTACAACTTCCAGGACAAAGCATACAATTGGTTATGCAGTAAACATCGAGCGACGCGTGTTTGTCCTTTACTGATTGGATAATTACTACAACAGGTTATGCATGTATTCATAGTGATACTAATAGTATAGCGCGTAGTATAGGTCTAAACATGTGCCATCTAGGGCCCATTAGTATATTGTGCAAGTCTACATAGCAATTAATGGTATAAAGTTTAGTCCTTGGTGGAACTGCTATCGGCAAACAGCATCACACTTAATTTGTATTTCAACACATACCACAAGTTGCCCATACCCAAGATTTGCTCAGTCATGCTAGGAAATTATTTATAATGATTATTGCAGAGCAAAATCTATGCGAAAGGGTATACAGTGGAACCCCTAATAGAGGACACCCCTCGTCCCTCTATAATGGACACTTGCTGAATCCCAAATATAACCCACATAATGTATAATAAACCCTGACCAGAGAACACCCTCTCTATAATGGACAAAAAATTTTTGTTGGTCCCAATGGTGTCCGCCTGAGAGGCGGACACCATTGTAATAACAAAATAACACTGTAATAACAAAAATGAGTACTGTAGATGTTTCGATAACAGCATTTGATCCAGCTTGAGGAGGGGGAGTGAGACAACCTGTTCCTGGAGATCCAGAACATTCTCTCTGACATGATTGTCTTTTACCTTTAGTGGCTGCATTAATTGCAATGGTTAGGTCTATTTGTCTTGTAGTTTATAGAACCACAGACTGCTATAAATAAATGGTGCAAGGAAGGTATCAGTATACATTGCAATGTAACGAAGACAATTGTGTGAGTTAACGTGGCAGGTATGCTCATTAAAATGGCATTATTTATCGCTGTGGTTACCACAACTATTCACAAGCTGTTTTTTTTGAAGCGATAAAACTTATTAACTCATCATAATAATAATGCATGATTTAATAATTTAAACTTTTATTAATTATTTTGAGTAATAATATAGGTGAGGAAAAAATTACAATCATAAAGTTAAAGTTTAGATGCTAGCTTTAGTCTTGGTCACAGCATGACGTCGATCAGGGTGGATGCTGATATGTCAGAATGACCGCGAGAGGAACGAGCTCCTCTTAAACATTGAATGGAAGATCGTAGAAGGCTGTAGGTGATCTTGCATCTGAGCCAGTGGAGGGTCAGATCATAGGACTTATCTCATTTGTCAGCAAGGAGAGCTGCCAGTCTTTTGTAAAAGATGGTTGCTTCTCTGGCAAGGCTGCAACTGGCAGAAAGAACCAGTGAGTTAAATGAGGTGTACTCCACATCTCCAACTCTTGAGCCGTATGTTCTTCTCTTTTCTAGTTTGTGCTATTTGAAAAATTTGTCAAGTGAAGATTGGTGGTTGGAGGGAGCATGAGGATTGAAAACTCTAACGTCAAGTAAGCACTTCTCATATCTTACACCCCAGAAGTCAAGCCATTTGCAGAGATGTGCTCCATCTGAAGTGTTGGTGGATAGAGGATAATAAACCCTGATAGAGGATGGAGATCAGGCTAATCGGACATTGTTCCAGACTTTTAAAGGGATTTGTTAAGAGGCTAGATAAGGCAATTATAGGCAGGTGTTATAGGGTATTTTGACTCGTTATGTCTTTGCCATGTTATGTAGAAAGGTTATCTAGTATTAATAATCTCTGATCTGTCCAAGGTGGATCATTTTCATTTAAACCGAAAAGTATCCCTAGGATATTTTTCGTAGGCGGACAATATTTGGCGTTACAGTACTCATCACAAGTGTTTCATCCTGTGCGGCGAGACCACAGAAAAGACTAGTGTTATACAACGTTGTGACAATGAGTCACTGCATTCGTAGAAAGATGACCAAAAATGATGTGCAATAAAATTCTTTGATAATCTACAAAAAAATCATAATGAGACTACAAGTCTCCTGATATAATAACAATAATGCTGATAAACAGCTTCAAAAAATAAATACTTAATATTATTCAGGTATGCAGATTACAGTTCTTTAACCTGTGTATGGCCAGTATTTGACGCACTGCTTCTTCATGAATGCAGTCTGGTCGTCATCCATCTCCACAAATTGCCTTGCGTCTTGGTATCTACAGAGCATCCTTGCCATCGTCACCTTAGAGCTGGTCAGGCGGTCAGGAGAGCTAGTCTTGGTTCCATCTTGGTAGCAGATGGATATTCCACCAGGGAGCTTAGAGTTGTCACAGAACTGAGAAACAACTAGTCCATTGCTGAGAACAAGAGGAGTGTTGTTGGAACCATAGTGGACGCTTTCACGACCACTTCCAAGACTCTGCCAGCGGTTGAAGATACGATCAACATTAGCCAAGTGGAGGATGAAGGCGGGATCATTGGCAGCATGTATACTGCAGCTGGTGCCTCCAACAAAGCACTGGACGTTGATGGAGATAAACATCTGCAGCATGTTGTGGAAGTATTTGAAGCCTGATGCAGGAACTGTTAGAATGTCTCTCTCAATGATTTCGCGACTAGGATAGAATCCCTTGTGGTAGTTTCTCTTGAGGCATTGGGCACCAGCAGATGGGGTGGTCTTGAATCCAGGGAAGTGGAATGGCCCAGTTGTGACGCAGCTGTATGCACCAGCTGTGTTTCCGAACCCGTGAGTGTTGTCCCATACTGGGCTGGAGTAGGGCTTGGTGGGGAATGCTGTCCAATCCCAGTAGGGAATGGTGATGCTGCAATCGATCTCTCTCAGCAGGTTTTCATACTCACGAAGGAAGTATCGGATGAATGGGAAGAACTGACTCTTGGATGTTGTGCACAGTTGAGCAACAGTCTTGTATGAGTCACGGTACTTCTTCACCAAAGCATCGTAACGTGGCTTGTATACTGGGTCCTTGGAGAGCTTAAGAACAGCATTGATGTAAGTGAGTCTTTCTTGTTGAGTTAGTGATGCAAAGTCTTTCCTGACTCGACAGCAGTTAACAAGCTTTCCCTTGATGCACTGGCACTTTCTTCCACACTGATCGAAAGCATGATCCTTACCAGAACAGACATCTAATAAGAGAGAGAAGATAAGTAATCAATATAGCTATTTCAATCCTATTCTTTATGGAAATGATTAGAATAATAGCTTACTGTCTGGTTTGCAAATTGGTCGGGCACCATCATAAGTTCCATCAGGCTGGCACACACGGATCTTTGGTCCAACAAGAACGTAACCATCGTGACATACATGGGTCAGCTTGGAACCAATGCTGTAATCATTTCCTAGTATGTGTCCATGCTCAAGGTCTCCTGGGTGATCGCATCCCAGTCCTCCACCGCTACCGCCATACAAGACATCTGTAGATGGAGAAGATCACATGTCAATCCAAGTTACAGCAATGTACAGCAGCTATTCACACCTTTGCAGATTGGAGCTTTGCCATCCCATTGCCCACTAGCAAGACAGATTCTCTTGGAAGGACCAACCAATTTGTAGCCACCTTCACACTTGTAGAGAGCAACACTGTTGTACACGGTCTTCTTCAGAGTGACTATTCCATTACGAGGATGCTGGAGCTTGCCACAATCAACAACTATGGAAGAGGACAGTTAAACCATATTCTTCAACTTTGAAGTATATTAAACTCACCCTTGCAAAGAGGAGCTGCAGGGAACCATTGACCATCAGCATGGCATTCACGTGTAGCCTGTCCATACATATTATGACCCAGATAACACTTGTAGTGAGCGACTGAACCAACAGTCCTGTTGTTAACTGTCACTGCACCACCATAAGGATCAGTCAATACCTTGCAGAGCACACCTAGATAGAAAAATACATCATTGGTTAAAAGTGAACATGTAATGCTAAGAGCTATTTCTTAGCGAATATTTGTAGAGATACTCACGTTTGCAAATAGGCTGTTCTCCATCCCACTTGCCATGTTCACAAACTCGGATATTGGTACCCACTAGAATGTAGCCCTTTTCACAACTGTAAGCTGCCTTGCCAGTTCCATAGATGGTGTCACCAGTCACCTTGATGTAGCCATAGACAGGAGCAACTAACTTAGGACAGATTGGATAGGCTGCAGGAGAGAACAGATAATAAGAACCAATTCATAATATTAGGTTGCTAACTATTTTTAACAAACCAATTTGCCACACATACCTTTGCAGATGGGAAGCTTTCCATCCCAAACACCAGTGATGAGACACTTTCTGTAGGCATATCCTACCAAGTAGTATCCACGGTTGCAAGCATAGTATGCAGAATCTCCTGGTCTGGTACCATTGACCTTGATAACACCATATGTTAGCTTAGCCAGTGTAGGGCAGTGGATTGCTGTGGATATAATGAACCATTTAATCACTACTTGTCCAGGTATCAGCAAGGAGTGATCTTACGTTTACAGATGGGTGCAATTCCAGTCCATGACTTGTCATAGTAGCATTTGCGAGTATCATTACCGATCAACTTGTAGCCATATTTACAAGTGTATGTAGCAACTCCATCCAACAAATAGTGGGAAACCTTCACAAAACCATACTTAGGAACAACTGGGGCTGTGCACTTGATCACTGCAAAACATTAACACAGTCAAATTATGAACTATTACAATCTCCTTCACTCACGTTTGCAGACTGGTACTTTTCCATACCAGACACCAGTATCAAGACACTTTCTGTAAGCATAGCCGACCAGGTAATAGCCACGGTGGCAAGAATAGTATGCAGCATGTCCTGGCAGAGTTCCGTTCGCTTTCACTACACCATGTTCAATAGTTGAGGGCAGTGCTGGGCACTTGATCACTAGGTAGAGTAGAGTGGTCATTTTATGTTCTCTATAAATTTATTAGTTACTTACAGACACAGATGGGTGCAACTCCAGTCCAGCTCTTGTCATAGTAGCACTTGCGAGTGTCATTTCCAACAAGCTTGTATCCTGGTTTGCAGATGTAGTGAGCTACTCCATCCAAACGATAGTGGGAAACTTTCACTAAACCATACTTGGGAGCATCTAGTACTGCACACTTGATCACTGCATGTACAAACGGTATAGTTTGAATGTGATAAATGCCATCAGCTAGTTCACTCACGTTTGCAGAGTGGTACTTTTCCATCCCAACCACCATGCTTTAGACACTTTCTGTAGGAATAGCCCACCAAGTAGTATCCACGGTTACATGAGTAGTAAGCTGAACCACCAATGGCAGTGTTGTTGATTTTCACATGACCATACTCAGGATGAGATAGACCAGGACACATGATAGCTACAAGTGAGTATAATTGTCAATAACTATAGTATTAGTAGATTGGTTTGAAACTCACCCATACAGATGGGAGCTTCTCCAGTCCAGGTCTTGTCATAGTAACATTTTCGGGTATCATTACCAATCAGCTTGTAATGAGGGAGACAACTGTAGGTAGCAACTGAGTCCAGTACATTTCCTGACACCTTCACAAATCCATATTTGGGAGCAACTAGGACTGGGCACTTTATCACTAAAGAGAGAATGAATTGTGTAAAGGAAGCTCTGAAACAGTCAAGACAAACTCACGTTTGCAGATTGGCAGTTTTCCACCCCAAACACCAGTGATCAGACACTTTCTGTAGGCATATCCTACCAAGTAGTATCCACGGTTGCAAGCATAGTATACTGAATCTCCTGGTCTGGTGCCATTGACCTTGATAACACCATATGTTAGCTTAGCCAGTGTAGGGCAGTGGATTGCTGTGGATATAATGAACCATTTAATCACTACTTGTCCAGGTATCAGCAAGGAGTGATCTTACGTTTACAGATGGGTGCAATTCCAGTCCATGACTTGTCATAGTAGCATTTGCGAGTATCATTACCGATCAACTTGTAGCCATATTTACAAGTGTATGTAGCAACTCCATCCAACAAATAGTGGGAAACCTTCACAAAACCATACTTAGGAGCAACTGGGGCTGTGCACTTGATCACTGTAAAACATTAACACAGTCAAATTCTGAACTATTATAATCTCCTTCACTCACGTTTGCAGACTGGTACTTTTCCATACCAGACACCAGTATCAAGACACTTTCTGTAAGCATAGCCGACCAGGTAATAGCCACGGTGGCAAGCATAGTATGCAGCATGTCCTGGCAGAGTTCCATTCACTTTGACTACACCATGTTCAATAGTTGAGGGCAGTGCTGGGCACTTGATCACTAGGTAGAGTAGAGTGGTCATTTTACACTCTTCTAGAATTTATTTTATTACTTACAGACACAGATGGGTGCAACTCCAGTCCAGCTCTTGTCGTAGTAACACTTGCGAGTGTCATTTCCAACAAGCTTGTATCCTGGTTTGCAGATGTAGTGAGCTACTCCATCCAAACGATAGTGGGAAACTTTCACTAAACCATACTTGGGAGCATCTAGTACTGCACACTTGATCACTGCATGTACAAACGGTATAGTTTGAATGTGATAAATGCCATCAGCTAGTTCACTCACGTTTGCAGGCTGGCACTTTTCCATCCCAACCACCATGCTTTAGACACTTTCTGTACGCATAGCCCACCAAGTAGTATCCACGGTTACATGAGTAGTAAGCTGAACCACCAATGGCAGTGTTGTTGATTTTCACATGACCATACTCAGGATGAGATAGACCAGGACACATGATAGCTACAAGTGAGTATAATTGTCAATAACTATAGTATTAGTAGATTGGTTTGAAACTCACCCATACAGATGGGAGCTTCTCCAGTCCAGGTCTTGTCATAGTAACATTTTCGTGTATCATTACCAATCAGCTTGTAATGAGGGAGACAACTGTAGGTAGCAACTGAGTCCAGTACATTTCCTGACACCTTCACAAATCCATATTTGGGAGCAACTAGGACTGGGCATTTTATCACTAAAGAGAGAATGAATTGTGTAAAGGATGCTTTGAAACAGTCAAGAAAAACTCACGTTTGCAGATTGGCAGTTTTCCACCCCAAACACCAGTGATCAGACACTTTCTGTAGGCATATCCTACCAAGTAGTATCCACGGTTGCAAGCATAGTATGCTGAATCTCCTGGTCTGGTGCCATTGACCTTGATAACACCATATGCTAGCTTAGGCAGTGTAGGGCAGTGGATTGCTGTGGATATAATGAAACATTTAATCACTACTTGTCCAGGTATCAGCAAGGATTGATCTTACGTTTACAGATGGGTGCAATTCCAGTCCATGACTTGTCATAGTAGCATTTGCGAGTATCATTACCGATCAACTTGTAGCCATATTTACAAGTGTATGTAGCAACTCCATCCAACAAATAGTGGGAAACCTTCACAAAACCATACTTAGGAGCAACTGGGGCTGTGCACTTGATCACTGCAAAAGATGAAAAGATGGTCAGGTTTTGTCTTATGTTACAATCTCCTTCACTCACGTTTGCAGACTGGTACTTTTCCATACCAGACACCAGTATCAAGACACTTTCTGTAAGCATAGCCGACCAGGTAATAGCCACGGTGGCAAGAATAGTATGCAGCATGTCCTGGCAGAGTTCCGTTCGCTTTGACTACACCATGTTCAATAGTTGAGGGCAGTGCTGGGCACTTGATCACTAGGTAGAGTAGAGTAGTCATTTTACGTTATTCTTGAATTAATTTTATTACTTACAGACACAGATGGGTGCAACTCCAGTCCAGCTCTTGTCATAGTAGCACTTGCGAGTGTCATTTCCAACAAGCTTGTATCCTGGTTTGCAGATGTAGTGAGCTACTCCATCCAAACGATAGTGGGAAACTTTCACTAAACCATACTTGGGAGCATCTAGTACTGCACACTTGATCACTGCATGTACAAACGGTATAGTTTGAATGTGATAAATGCCATCAGCTAGTTCACTCACGTTTGCAGACTGGCACTTTTCCATCCCAACCACCATGCTTTAGACACTTTCTGTAGGCATAGCCCACCAAGTAGTATCCACGGTTACATGAGTAGTAAGCTGAACCACCAATGGCAGTGTTGTTGATTTTCACATGACCATACTCAGGATGAGATAGACCAGGACACATGATAGCTACAAGTGAGTATAATTGTCAATAACTATAGTATTAGTAGATTGGTTTGAAACTCACCCATACAGATGGGAGCTTCTCCAGTCCAGGTCTTGTCATAGTAACATTTTCGGGTATCATTACCAATCAGCTTGTAATGAGGGAGACAACTGTAGGTAGCAACTGAGTCCAGTACATTTCCTGACACCTTCACAAATCCATATTTGGGAGCAACCAGCACTTGGCATTTAATCACTAAATAGAGAATGAATTGTGTAAAGGAAGCTCTGAAACAGTCAAGAAAAACTCACGTTTGCAGATTGGCAGTTTTCCACCCCAAACACCAGTGATCAGACACTTTCTGTAGGCATATCCTACCAAGTAGTATCCACGGTTGCAAGCATAGTATGCTGAATCTCCTGGTCTGGTACCATTGACCTTGATAACACCATAAACTGGATTAGCCAGTGTAGGGCAGTGGATTGCTGTGGATATAATGAACCATTTAATCACAATTTAATCACAAAGATGTATCTTACGTTTACAGATGGGTGCAATTCCAGTCCATGACTTGTCATAGTAGCATTTGCGAGTATCATTACCGATCAACTTGTAGCCATATTTACAAGTGTATGTAGCAACTCCATCCAAAAAATAGTGGGAAACCTTCACAAAACCATACTTAGGAGCAACTGGGACTGCGCACTTGATCACTGTAAAACATTAACACAGTCAAATTCTGAACTATTTATAATCTCCTTCACTCACGTTTGCAGACTGGCACTTTTCCATACCAGACACCAGTATCAAGACACTTTCTGTAAGCATAGCCGACCAGGTAATAGCCACGGTGGCAAGCATAGTATGCAGCATGTCCTGGCAGAGTTCCGTTCACTTTGACTACACCATGTTCAATAGTAGAGGGCAGTGCTGGGCACACGATCACTAGGTAGAGTAGAGTAGTCATTTTACGTTATTCTTGAATTTATTTATTACTTACAGACACAGATGGGTGCAACTCCAGTCCAGCTCTTGTCATAGTAGCACTTGCGAGTGACATCTCCAACAAGCCTGTATCCTGGTTTGCAGACATAGCGAGCTACTCCATCCAAACGATAGTGGGAAACTTTCACAAAACCATACTTGGGAGCATCTAGTACTGCACATTTGATCACTGCAAGTTTAGAATATGGTAGATGAAGAGCATTTTATTTGCAGTGTTGCAAACTTACGTTTGCAGACTGGTACTTTTCCATCCCAGTCACCATTCTTCAAACACTTTCTGTAGGCATAGCCAGCCAAGTAGTATCCACGGTTACATGAGTAGTAAGCTGAGTCTCCAATAACAGATCCATTTGTTTTTACTTTACCATACTCAGGATGAGATAGAGCAGGGCATCTGATCACTATAATAACAGATCATAATTTTAATCAACTTTGTGGATTTGTATTGGATAAGTTAGAAACTCACCCTTGCAGATGGGAGCTTCTCCAGTCCAGGTCTTGTCATAGTAACACTTTCGGGTGGCATTACCAATCAGCTTGTAACGAAGGAGACAGCCATAGGTAGCAACTGAGTCCAGTACATTTCCTGAGACTTTCACAAATCCGTACTTGGGAGCAACTAGGACTGGGCATTTTATCACTGTAGAATAAAACAGTTAATTAAATTGCTAGCTTTCTTTGCACAAAACCCACATTTGCAGACTGGTAGCTTTCCACCCCAAAGACCAGTGATCAGACACTTTCTGTAGGCATATCCTACCAAGTAGTATCCACGGTTGCAAGCATAGTATGCTGAATCTCCTGGTCTGGTGCCATTGACCTTGATAACACCATAAACTGGATTAGCCAGTGTAGGGCAGTGGATTGCTGTGGATATAATGAACCATTTAATCACTACTTGTCCAGGTATCAGCATGGAGTGGTCTTACGTTTACAGATGGGTGCAATTCCAGTCCATGACTTGTCATAGTAGCATTTGCGAGTATCATCACCGATCAACTTGTAGCCATATTTACAAGTGTATGTAGCAACTCCATCCAACAAATAATGAGAAACCTTCACAAAACCATACTTAGGAGCAACTGGGGCTGTGCACTTGATCACTGCAAAAGATATAAAATGGTCAGGTTTTGTCTTATGTTACAATTTGTTTCACTCACGTTTGCAGACTGGTACTTTTCCATACCAGACACCAGTACCCAGACACTTTCTGTAAGCATAGCCGACCAGGTAATAGCCACGGTGGCAAGCATAGTATGCAGCATGTCCTGGCAGAGTTCCGTTCACTTTGACTACACCATGTTCAAAAGTAGAGGGCAGTGCTGGGCACTTGATCACTGTATGAACGGAATGATAATTATGAGTCTAATTTTAATATGTATATTTGACTTACAGATACAAGTTGGAGCAACTCCTATCCATTTTCCATCAAGGCCACACTTGCGTGTGCTATCTCCCCTGAGTTTATATCCTGGCACACAAGCATAGGTCACAATTGAGTCGACCACGCGGGAATTGTATTTCACTACACCCTTCATTGGAGCAACTGGGACTTTGCATTGTATCACTGTGTAGGATAAATAAGTTTAGTGAGGATAGTGAAAAAGTATTTAAATTTTCTACTTACATTTACAGGTGGGAATCTTGCCTCCCCACTTGCAGGTTTTAGCCAGACACAATTGATATGATGGTCCAACAAGATAGTAGCCTTTGCTGCAGAAATAGTACACTTTATCTCCGGCCTTGTTGCCTTCGATTTTCATTCTTCCGTTGAGAAGTGTGTGGTTGATCTTTGGGCAGTAGAGAGGAGTCACAATTTCTGCAGGACCAATCAAAGCCACATTAAAGTAAGGTAGCATTGGATTCAAATTGTGTACTCACTTCTGCAAACTGGGAGAGTGCCAGTCCAACGACCGTTTCTAAGACAGAATCTCTTTTGATGACCGATGAGATTGTAGCCGTGCTCGCAGCTGTACTCTATCACTGATCCGGCTGAAGTTCCACCGATTTTTAGGTGACCATGGAGTATGCTTATTGGTTTTGAGCACTCAATGACGTCAGGACCTGCAAGCGCGGGAAATTTAAACTCTCTGCAAAGCTATCGGATGGTCTCGAACTTACATCTACACGTTGGCAGCTTTCCTGACCATTTTCCAGTGGGAAGACAGGTCCTCTGGCTGTCTCCATTCACCAATCGGAAGTCGTACATGCAGACGTACTTCACAACAGAGCCCACAGTAGTACTCTGCAGCTCTCTACGTCCATATGATGGCGTACCAGGGTCTGTACATTTCTTGATGATTTTTGCAGCTATGAAAAACAAAGCAACATACAGTCACTCCCTGTACGATCCCTTGTATTAAGCTCTATCGTTACCTCTGCACTCTGGGATGGCGCCCATCCACTTCCCGTAGAAGCACCACCGGTAGCTTCTGCCCACTAGGACGTAGTCAGTGTCGCAGGTATATTTTACAAGATTGTTTCTGAAGAGTTGAGCTGTGCCATTCTGAGGATGGGCAGGTTGTGGACAAGGCTTGGGCTTGTACCAATGGTTTCCATATGATTTCTGGCTGGGACTAGAGGCCCAGTTTCCAGGGACTTGAAGTGCCGCAATTGCGACAAGAGCAACGATAATAGGTAGCGAGCGCATGACTAACGACCAGCGTCAGCCACACACAATTCACTAAAGTAGATTCTATGCCTTGCCGACCAGCGGCCTGCTCTACTTTATATACTCGCTCTTCACTTCCATAGTTCATTGTTCATACTTACTACCTACCAGCATGTTGACAATATTGTCTACATGGGCTGTGCTGTTTGCAATCAAGACCCATTCCTCGTACAACTTCCAGGACAAAGCATACAATTGGTTATGCAGTAAACATCGTGCGACGCGTGTTTCTCCTTTACTGATTGGATAATAATTACTGTTACTGTTAACAAACAGGTTATACATGTAACCATAGTGATACTAATAGTATAACACGTATTATAGGTCTAAACATGTGCCATCTAGGGCCCATTAGTATACACACATTGTGCAAGTCTACATAGCAATTAATAGTATAAAGTTTAGTCCTTGGTGGAACTGCTATTGGCAAACAGCATCACGCTTAATTTGTATTTCAACACATGCCACAAGTTGCCCATACCATGCAAGATTTGCTCCATGCTAGGAAATTATTTACAAATGAGTTTGATTATTGCACGGCAAAATCTATGCGAAAGAGTATACAGTGGAACCCCTCTTAGAAGACATCCTTCATCCCTCTATAATGGACACTTACTGAATCCCAAATATACATGTAACCCTCATAATGTATAACAAACCTGACCAGAGGACACCCTCTCTATAATGGACAATTTTTGTTGGTCCCAATGGTGTCCGCCTTAGAGAGGTTCCACTGTAATAACAAAAATGAGTGGCTGTTTCGATAACAGTATTTGATCCAGCTTGAGGAGGGGGAGTGAGACAATTAACCTGTTCCTGGAGATCTAGAACTTTCTCTCTGACCTTTAGTGGCTGCTTTAATTGCAATGGTTAGGTCTATTATACCCCGTTCACGCTGCACGTTGGAACCGGGCCGAACCGAACCGTGCCACACTTTATGATCAAAGTTCCGACACAACCGAACCGTGCTGGAAGCGGCCCACCTATGGTTGGTGTGCCGCGATGGTATAGTTCAGTTCAGTTGTAGCTCAGTTCAGTTGCATTCACACTGTCAGAGATTTGTAACCGGGCCGGCCCGGTTCGGTTCCGTTTTAGTGCGTAGTGTGAACACGGTATTAGTCTTGTAGTTTATAGAGCCGCAGACTGCAATAAATAAATGGTGTGAGGCAAACAACTGAAGGTATCAGTATACATTGAAGACAATTGTGTGAGTTAAGGAGGCGGGTACGCTCATTAAAATGTAAATTATTCATTGCTGTGGTTACCACAACTATTCACAAGCTGTTTTTTTGAGGCGATAAACTTTTATTAACTCATCATAATATTAATGCATGATTTTGAATAATGAAGACTGAGTAATAATATCAGTGAGGAAAAATGATAAACAGTCATAAAGTTAAAGTTTAGATGCTAGCACCAGTCTCGGTCATCATGAGGTCGATTGGAGTGGATGCTCATCTGACAGAATGACCGTGAGAAGAACGAGCTCCTCTTAAACATTGAATGGAAGATCGTAGAAGGCTGTAGGTGATCTTGCATCTGAGCCAGTGGAAGGTCAGACCATAGGACTGATCTCATTTGACTGCAAGGAGAGCTGCCAGTCTTTTGATAAGATAGTTACTTCTCTGATAAGGCTGTAACTGCCAGAAAGAACCAATGGGTTAAATAGTCGTACTCCACATCTCTAACTCTTGGGCCATATGTTCTTCTCTTTTCTAGTTCGTGCTTTTTAAAAAATTTGTCAAGTGAAGATTGGTGGTTGGAGGGGGGCATGAGGATTGAAAACTCTAACATCAAGGAAGTACTACTCATATATTCCACCCCAGAAGCCGTTTGCAGAGATGTCAAAGTCTGGCTCTATCTGAAGTGTTGGTGGAGCTAGTAGAGAAGACTTCACCTGATAGAGGATGGAGATCAGGCTCTACTCGGACATTGTTGCAGACTTTTAAAGTGACTGGTTACGAGGCTAGATAAGGCAGTTATAGGCACGCATTATAGGGCATTTCGACTCGAGTTATGTCTTTGACAGCATCACAATCGGTGTTTTCTTGCTTTTAAAGGCTTGAACAGGCATGCACAAGAGATTCTCGGCTAGGACCAGAGATTATGTAACCATGTTATGAAGAAAGGTTACGTAGTATTGATGATCTCTGATCTGTCCAAGGTGGATCATTTTCGTTCAAACCGAAAAGTATCCCTAGGATATTTTTCGTAGGCAGACAATATTTGGTACTCATCACAAGTGTTTCATCTTGTGCGGCGAGACCACAGGAAAGACTAGTATTATACAACGTTGTGACAATGAGTCACTGCGTTCGTAGAAAGATGACCAAAAATGATGTGCAATAAAAATTCTTTGATAATAATCTACAAAAAAATCATGATAAAAATAATGAGACTACAATACATGTCTCCTGAAATAATAACAATAATGCTGATAAACAACATCAAAAAATAAATACTTAATATTATTCAGGTATGCAGATTACAGTTCTTTAACCTGTGTATGGCCAGTATTTGACGCACTGCTTCTTCATGAATGCAGTCTGGTCGTCATCCATCTCCACAAATTGCCTTGCGTCTTGGTATCTGCAGAGCATCTTTGCCATCGTCACCTTAGAGCTGGTCAGGCGGTCAGGAGAGCTAGTCTTGGTTCCATCTTGGTAGCAGATGGATATTCCACCAGGGAGCTTAGAGTTGTCACAGAACTGAGAAACAACTAGTCCATTGCTGAGAACAAGAGGAGTGTTGTTGGAACCATAGTGGACGCTTTCACGACCACTTCCAAGACTCTGCCAGCGGTTGAAGATACGATCAACATTAGCCAAGTGGAGGATGAAGGCGGGATCATTGGCAGCATGTATACTGCAGCTGGTGCCTCCAACAAAGCACTGGACGTTGATGGAGATAAACATCTGCAGCATGTTGTGGAAGTATTTGAAGCCTGATGCAGGAACTGTTAGAATGTCTCTCTCAATGATTTCGCGACTAGGATAGAATCCTTTGTGGTAGTTTCTCTTGAGGCATTGGGCACCAGCAGATGGTGTGGTCTTGAATCCAGGGAAGTGGAATGGTCCAGTTGTGACGCAGCTGTATGCACCAGCTGTGTTTCCGAACCCGTGAGTGTTGTCCCATACTGGGCTGGAGTAGGGCTTGGTGGGGAATGCTGTCCAATCCCAGTAGGGAATGGTGATGCTGCAATCGATCTCTCTCAGGAGGTTTTCATACTCACGAAGGAAGTATCGGATGAATGGGAAGAACTGACTCTTGGATGTTGTGCACAGTTGAGCGACAGTCTTGTATGAGTCACGGTACTTCTTCACCAAAGCATCATAACGTGGCTTGTATACTGGGTCCTTAGAGAGCTTAAGAACAGCATTGATGTAAGTGAGTCTTTCTTGTTGAGTTAGTGATGCAAAGTCTTTTCTGACTCGACAGCAGTTAACAAGCTTTCCCTTGATGCACTGACACTTTCTTCCACACTGGTCGAAAGCATGATCCCCAGAACAGACATCTAATAAGAGAGAGAAGATAAGTAATCAATATAGCTATTTCAATCCTATTCTTTATGGAAATGATTAGAACAATAGCTTACTGTCTGGTTTGCAAATTGGTCGGGCACCATCATAAGTTCCATCAGCCTGGCACACACGGATCTTTGGTCCAACAAGAACGTAACCATCGTGACATACATAGGTCAGCTTGGAACCAATGCTGTAATCATTTCCTAGTATGTGTCCATGCTCAAGGTCTCCTGGGTGATCGCATCCCAGTCCTCCACCGCTACCGCCATACAAGACATCTGTAGATGGAGAAGATCACATGTCAATCCAAGTTACAGCAATGTACAGCAGCTATTCACACCTTTGCAGATTGGAGCTTTGCCATCCCATTGTCCACTAGCAAGACAGATTCTCTTGGAAGGACCAACCAATTTGTAGCCACCTTCACACTTGTAGAGAGCAACACTGTTGTACACGGTCTTCTTCAGAGTGACTATTCCATTACGAGGATGCTGGAGCTTGCCACAATCAACAACTATAGAAGAGGACAGTTAAGCCATATTCTTCAACTTTCAAGTATATTAAACTCACCCTTGCAAAGAGGAGCTGCAGGGAACCATTGACCATCAGCATGGCATTCACGTGTAGCCTGTCCATACATATTATGACCCAGATAACACTTGTAGTGAGCGACTGAACCAACAGTCCTGTTGTTAACTGTCACTGCACCACCATAAGGATCAGTCAATACCTTGCAGAGCACACCTAGATAGAGAAATACATCATTGGTTAAAAGTGAACATGTAATACCAAGAGCTATTTCTTAGCGAATATTTGTAGAGATACTCACGTTTGCAAATAGGCTGTTCTCCATCCCACTTGCCATGTTCACAAACTCGGACATTGGTACCCACTAGAATGTAGCCCTTTTCACAACTGTAAGCTGCCTTGCCAGTTCCATAGATGGTGTCACCAGTCACCTTGATGTAGCCATAGACAGGAGCAACTAACTTAGGACAGATTGGATAGGCTGCAGGAGAGAACAGATAATAAGAACCAATTCATAATAGGTTGCTAACTATTTTAACAAACCAATCTGCCACACATACCTTTGCAGATGGGAAGCTTTCCACCCCAAACACCAGTGATGAGACACTTTCTGTAGGCATATCCTACCAAGTAGTATCCACGGTTGCAAGCATAGTATACTGAATCTCCTGGTCTGGTGCCATTGACCTTGATAACACCATATGCTAGCTTAGGCAGTGTTGGGCAGTGGATTGCTGTAGATATAATGAACCATTTAATCACTACTTGTCCAGGTATCAGCAAGGAGTGATCTTACGTTTACAGATGGGTGCAATTCCAGTCCATGACTTGTCATAGTAGCATTTGCGAGTATCATTACCGATCAACTTGTAGCCATATTTACAAGTGTATGTAGCAACTCCATCCAACAAATAGTGGGAAACCTTCACAAAACCATACTCAGGAGCAACTGGGGCTGTGCACTTGATCACTGCAAAACATTAACACAGTCAAATTCTGAACTATTATAATCTCCTTCACTCACGTTTGCAGACTGGTACTTTTCCATACCAGACACCAGTATCAAGACACTTTCTGTAAGCATAGCCGACCAGGTAATAGCCACGGTGGCAAGCATAGTATGCAGCATGTCCTGGCAGAGTTCCGTTCGCTTTCACTACACCATGTTCAATAGTTGAGGGCAGTGCTGGGCACTTGATCACTAGGTAGAGTAGAGTGGTCATTTTATGTTCTCTATAAATTTATTAGTTACTTACAGACACAGATGGGTGCAACTCCAGTCCAGCTCTTGTCATAGTAGCACTTGCGAGTGTCATTTCCAACAAGCTTGTATCCTGGTTTGCAGATGTAGTGAGCTACTCCATCCAAACGATAGTGGGAAACTTTCACTAAACCATACTTGGGAGCATCTAGTACTGCACACTTGATCACTGCATGTACAAATGGTATAGTTTGAATGTGATAAATGCCATCAGCTAGTTCACTCACGTTTGCAGACTGGCACTTTTCCATCCCAACCACCATGCCTTAGACACTTTCTGTAGGCATAGCCCACCAAGTAGTATCCACGGTTACATGAGTAGTAAGCTGAACCACCAATGGCAGTGTTGTTGATTTTCACATGACCATACTCAGGATGAGATAGACCAGGACACATGATAGCTACAAGTGAGTATAATTGTCAATAACCATAGTATTAGTAGATTGGTTTGAAACTCACCCATACAGATGGGAGCTTCTCCAGTCCAGGTCTTGTCATAGTAACATTTTCGGGTATCATTACCAATCAGCTTGTAATGAGGGAGACAACTGTAGGTAGCAACTGAGTCCAGTACATTTCCTGACACCTTCACAAATCCATATTTGGGAGCAACTAGGACTGGGCATTTAATCACTAAAGAGAGAATGAATTGTGTAAAGGAAGCTCTGAAACAGTCAAGAAAAACTCACGTTTGCAGATTGGCAGTTTTCCACCCCAAACACCAGTGATCAGACACTTTCTGTAGGCATATCCTACCAAGTAGTATCCACGGTTGCAAGCATAGTATACTGAATCTCCTGGTCTGGTACCATTGACCTTGATAACACCATATGCTAGCTTGGGCAGCGTAGGGCAGTGGATTGCTGTAGATATAATGAACCATTTTAATCACTACTTGTCCAGGTATCAGCAAGGATTGATCTTACGTTTACAGATGGGTGCAATTCCAGTCCATGACTTGTCATAGTAGCATTTGCGAGTATCATTACCGATCAACTTGTAGCCATATTTACAAGTGTATGTAGCAACTCCATCCAACAAATAGTGGGAAACCTTCACAAAACCATACTTAGGAGCAACTGGGACTGCGCACTTGATCACTGCAAAACATTAACACAGTCAAATTCTGAACTATTATAATCTCCTTCACTCACGTTTGCAGACTGGTACTTTTCCATACCAGACACCAGTATCAAGACACTTTCTGTAAGCATAGCCGACCAGGTAATAGCCACGGTGGCAAGCATAGTATGCAGCATGTCCTGGCAGAGTTCCGTTCGCTTTCACTACACCATGTTCAATAGTTGAGGGCAGTGCTGGGCACTTGATCACTAGGTAGAGTAGAGTAGTCATTTTACACTCTTCTAGAATTTATTTTATTACTTACAGACACAGATGGGTGCAACTCCAGTCCAGCTCTTGTCGTAGTAACACTTGCGAGTGTCATTTCCAACAAGCTTGTATCCTGGTTTGCAGATGTAGTGAGCTACTCCATCCAAACGATAGTGGGAAACTTTCACTAAACCATACTTGGGAGCATCTAGTACTGCACACTTGATCACTGCATGTACAAACGGTATAGTTTGAATGTGATAAATGCCATCAGCTAGTTCACTCACGTTTGCAGACTGGCACTTTTCCATCCCAACCACCATGCTTTAGACACTTTCTGTAGGCATAGCCCACCAAGTAGTATCCACGGTTACATGAGTAGTAAGCTGAACCACCAATGGCAGTGTTGTTGATTTTCACATGACCATACTCAGGATGAGATAGACCAGGACACATGATAGCTACAAGTGAGTATAATTGTCAATAACCATAGTATTAGTAGATTGGTTTGAAACTCACCCATACAGATGGGAGCTTCTCCAGTCCAGGTCTTGTCATAGTAACATTTTCGTGTATCATTACCAATCAGCTTGTAATGAGGGAGACAACTGTAGGTAGCAACTGAGTCCAGTACATTTCCTGACACCTTCACAAATCCATATTTGGGAGCAACTAGGACTGGGCATTTTATCACTAAAGAGAGAATGAATTGTGTAAAGGATGCTCTGAAACAGTCAAGAAAAACTCACGTTTGCAGATTGGCAGTTTTCCACCCCAAACACCAGTGATCAGACACTTTCTGTAGGCATATCCTACCAAGTAGTATCCACGGTTGCAAGCATAGTATACTGAATCTCCTGGTCTGGTGCCATTGACCTTGATAACACCATATGCTAGCTTGGGCAGTGTAGGGCAGTGGATTGCTGTAGATATAATGAACCATTTAATCACTACTTGTCCAGGTATCAGCAAGGAGTGATCTTACGTTTACAGATGGGTGCAATTCCAGTCCATGACTTGTCATAGTAGCATTTGCGAGTATCATTACCGATCAACTTGTAGCCATATTTACAAGTGTATGTAGCAACTCCATCCAACAAATAGTGGGAAACCTTCACAAAACCATACTTAGGAGCAACTGGGGCTGTGCACTTGATCACTGCAAAAGATGAAAAGATGGTCAGGTTTTGTCTTATGTTACAATCTCCTTCACTCACGTTTGCAGACTGGTACTTTTCCATACCAGACACCAGTATCAAGACACTTTCTGTAAGCATAGCCGACCAGGTAATAGCCACGGTGGCAAGAATAGTATGCAGCATGTCCTGGCAGAGTTCCGTTCACTTTGACTACACCATGTTCAATAGTTGAGGGCAGTGCTGGGCACTTGATCACTAGGTAGAGTAGAGTAGTCATTTTACGTTCTTCTTGAATTAATTTTATTACTTACAGACACAGATGGGTGCAACTCCAGTCCAGCTCTTGTCATAGTAGCACTTGCGAGTGTCATTTCCAACAAGCTTGTATCCTGGTTTGCAGATGTAGTGAGCTACTCCATCCAAACGATAGTGGGAAACTTTCACTAAACCATACTTGGGAGCATCTAGTACTGCACACTTGATCACTGCATGTACAAACGGTATAGTTTGAATGTGATAAATGCCATCAGCTAGTTCACTCACGTTTGCAGGCTGGCACTTTTCCATCCCAACCACCATGCTTTAGACACTTTCTGTAGGCATAGCCCACCAAGTAGTATCCACGGTTACATGAGTAGTAAGCTGAACCACCAATGGCAGTGTTGTTGATTTTCACATGACCATACTCAGGATGAGATAGACCAGGACACATGATAGCTACAAGTGAGTATAATTGTCAATAACCATAGTATTAGTAGATTGGTTTGAAACTCACCCATACAGATAGGAGCTTCTCCAGTCCAGGTCTTGTCATAGTAACATTTTCGGGTATCATTACCAATCAGCTTGTAATGAGGGAGACAACTGTAGGTAGCAACTGAGTCCAGTACATTTCCTGACACCTTCACAAATCCATATTTGGGAGCAACCAGCACTGGGCATTTAATCACTAAATAGAGAATGAATTGTGTAAAGGAAGCTCTGAAACAGTCAAGAAAAACTCACGTTTGCAGATTGGCAGTTTTCCACCCCAAACACCAGTGATGAGACACTTTCTGTAGGCATATCCTACCAAGTAGTATCCACGGTTGCAAGCATAGTATGCTGAATCTCCTGGTCTGGTACCATTGACCTTGATAACACCATAAACTGGATTAGCCAGTGTAGGGCAGTGGATTGCTGTGGATATAATGAACCATTTAATCACAATTTAATCACAAAGATGTATCTTACGTTTACAGATGGGTGCAATTCCAGTCCATGACTTGTCATAGTAGCATTTGCGAGTATCATTACCGATCAACTTGTAGCCATATTTACAAGTGTATGTAGCAACTCCATCCAAAAAATAGTGGGAAACCTTCACAAAACCATACTTAGGAGCAACTGGGACTGCGCACTTGATCACTGCAAAACATTAACACAGTCAAATTCTGAACTATTTATAATCTCCTTCACTCACGTTTGCAGACTGGTACTTTTCCATACCAGACACCAGTATCAAGACACTTTCTGTAAGCATAGCCGACCAGGTAATAGCCACGGTGGCAAGCATAGTATGCAGCATGTCCTGGCAGAGTTCCGTTCACTTTGACTACACCATGTTCAATAGTAGAGGGCAGTGCTGGGCACACGATCACTAGGTAGAGTAGAGTAGTCATTTTACGTTATTCTTGAATTTATTTATTACTTACAGACACAGATGGGTGCAACTCCAGTCCAGCTCTTGTCATAGTAGCACTTGCGAGTGACATCTCCAACAAGCCTGTATCCTGGTTTGCAGACATAGCGAGCTACTCCATCCAAACGATAGTGGGAAACTTTCACAAAACCATACTTGGGAGCATCTAGTACTGCACATTTGATCACTGCAAGTTTAGAATATGGTAGATGAAGAGCATTTTATTTGCAGTGTTGCAAACTTACGTTTGCAGACTGGTACTTTTCCATCCCAGTCACCATTCTTCAAACACTTTCTGTAGGCATAGCCAGCCAAGTAGTATCCACGGTTACATGAGTAGTAAGCTGAGTCTCCAATAACAGATCCATTTGTTTTTACTTTACCATACTCAGGATGAGATAGAGCAGGGCATCTGATCACTATAATAACAGATCATAATTTTAATCAACTTTGTGGATTTGTATTGGATAAGTTAGAAACTCACCCTTGCAGATGGGAGCTTCTCCAGTCCAGGTCTTGTCATAGTAACACTTTCGGGTGGCATTACCAATCAGCTTGTAACGAAGGAGACAGCCATAGGTAGCAACTGAGTCCAGTACATTTCCTGACACCTTCACAAATCCGTACTTGGGAGCAACTAGGACTGGGCATTTTATCACTGTAGAATAAAACAGTTAATTAAATTGCTAGCTTTCTTTGCACAAAACCCACATTTGCAGACTGGTAGCTTTCCACCCCAAAGACCAGTGATCAGACACTTTCTGTAGGCATATCCCACCAAGTAGTATCCACGGTTGCAAGCATAGTATGCTGAATCTCCTGGTCTGGTACCATTGACCTTGATAACACCATAAACTGGATTAGCCAGTGTAGGGCAGTGGATTGCTGTGGATATAATGAACCATTTAATCACTACTTGTCCAGGTATCAGCATGGAGTGATCTTACGTTTACAGATGGGTGCAATTCCAGTCCATGACTTGTCATAGTAGCATTTGCGAGTATCATCACCGATCAACTTGTAGCCATATTTACAAG
Organism: Haliclona indistincta; assembly: GCA_964017065.1. Lineage (NCBI taxonomy): Eukaryota > Metazoa > Porifera > Demospongiae > Haplosclerida > Chalinidae > Haliclona > Haliclona indistincta. Next base: position 5,169,654 of record OZ024791.1, read on the forward strand.
TGTATGTAGCAACTCCATCCAACAAATAGTGGGAAACCTTCACAAAACCATACTTAGGAGCAACTGGGACTGCGCACTTGATCACTGCAAAAGATGAAAAGATGGTCAGGTTTAGTCTTATGTTACAATTTGTTTCACTCACGTTTGCAGACTGGTACTTTTCCATACCAGGCACCAGTACCCAGACACTTTCTGTAAGCATAGCCGACCAGGTAATAGCCACGGTGGCAAGCATAGTATGCAGCATGTCCTGGCAGAGTTCCATTCACTTTGACTACACCATGTTCAAAAGTAGAGGGCAGTGCTGGGCACTTGATCACTGTATGAACGGAATGATAATTATGAGTCTAATTTTAATATGTATATTTGACTTACAGATACAAGTTGGTGGAACTCCTATCCATTTTCCATCAAGGCCACACTTGCGTGTGCTATCTCCCCTGAGTTTGTATCCTGGCACACAAACATAGGTCACAATTGAGTCGACCACGCGGGAATTGTATTTCACTACACCCTTCATTGGAGCAACTGGGACTTTGCATTGTATCACTGTGTAGGATAAATAAGATTAGTGAGGATAGTGATAAAGTACTTAAATTTTCTACTTACATTTACAGGTGGGAATCTTGCCTCCCCACTTGCAGGTTTTAGCCAGACACAATTGATATGATGGTCCAACAAGATAGTAGCCTTTGCTGCAGAAATAGTACACTTTATCTCCGGCCTTGTTGCCTTCGATTTTCATTCTTCCGTTGAGAAGTGTGTGGTTGATCTTTGGGCAGTAGAGAGGAGTCACAATTTCTGCAGGAGCAATCAAAGCCACATTAAAGTAAGCTAGTATTGGGTTCAAATTGTGTACTCACTTCTGCAAACTGGGAGAGTGCCAGTCCAACGACCGTTTCTAAGACAGAATCTCTTTTGATGACCGATGAGATTGTAGCCGTGCTCGCAGCTGTACTCTATCACTGATCCGGCTGAAGTTCCACCGATTTTTAGGTGACCATGGAGTATGCTTATTGGTTTTGAGCACTCAATGACGTCAGGACCTGCAAGCGCGGGAAATTTAAACACTCCGCCAAGCGATCAGATGCTCTCGAACTTACATCTACACGTTGGCAGCTTTCCTGACCATTTTCCAGTGGGAAGACAGGTCCTCTGGCTGTCTCCATTCACCAATCGGAAGTCGTACATGCAGACGTACTTCACAACAGAGCCCACAGTAGTACTCTGCAGCTCTCTACGTCCATATGATGGCGTACCAGGGTCTGGACATTTCTTGATGATTTTTGCAGCTATGAAAAACAAAGCAACATACAGTAACTCCCTGTGCGATCCCTTGTATTAAGCTCTATCGTTACCTCTGCACTCTGGGATGGCGCCCATCCACTTCCCGTAGAAGCACCACCGGTAGCTTCTGCCCACTAGGACGTAGTCAGTGTCGCAGGTATATTTTACAAGATTGTTTCTGAAGAGTCGAGCTGTGCCATTCTGAGGATGGGCAGGTTGTGGACAAGGCTTGGGCTTGTACCAATGGTTTCCATATGATTTCTGGCTGGGACTAGAGGCCCAGTTTCCAGGGACATGAAGTGCCGCAATTGCGACAAGAGCAACGATAATAGGTAGCGAGCGCATGACTAACGACCAGCGTCAGCCACACACAATTCACTAAAGTAGATTCTATGCCTTGCCGACCAGCGGCCTGCTCTACTTTATATACTCGCTCTTCATTTCCATAGTTCATTGTTCAACATATACATACTTACTACCTACCAGCATGTTGACAATATTGTCTACATGGGCTGTGCTGTTTGCAATCAAGACCCATTCCTCGTACAACTTCCAGGACAAAGCATACAATTGGTTATGCAGTAAACATCGTGCGACGCGTGTTTGTCCTTTACTGATTGAATAATTTCTGTTACTGTTAACAAACAGGTTATACATGTAACCATAGTAATCTATAGTGATACTAACACGTGTTATAGGTCTAAACATGTGCCATCTAGGGCCCATTAGTATATTGTGCAAGTCTACATAGCAATTAATGGTATAAAGTTTAGTCCTTGGTGGAACTGCTATCGGCAAACAGCATCACACTTAATTTTGTATTTTCAACACATACAAGTTGCCCATACCCAAGATTTGCTCAGTCATGCTAGGAAATTAAAAATAAATGAAATTGTCAGTTTTATTATTGCACGGCAAAATCAATGTGAAAGAGTATAATAATAAAATGAAATGCAGTGTCATTCGGGATCGTACATGCATGATTGCATGATGTAGCAAATAATTATATAAAACATTCTGTCCTTAGGTTGACTGTTCAATTATTAAGAACTTAAACGCAGACATGTATCTTCATAGTAATCTCTGACGTTTTCAGAAATAAAATTCCTCTGATCTTCAGGAAGGCAATCCATGTGAACATCGCTTGGTGCTTTATTGTTGGAATCAGCTACAGCTCCCTGTGCCCCAAGAGCGTTTATATGGATCTTCCTGTGAGGGTCATCAGGAACCACTACTCGGGTCAGAATAGGTGTGCCGTATTTGACAGCGACATTGTTAGGCAGGTTTTTGTTGTTGTGGAATTGAGTTACAGTGAGTGATCCAGCCAAAGCAAGAGGTGTCTGGTCACTGGCATATCGAGCTGCCAAATGCTGCTTAGAGAAACTCTGCCATCTGTCGAAAACATAGTCCACCATTGATAGATGAACCAAGTATGCTGGATCATTGAGGGCATTGTCCGAACACATGGTACCGCCTACAAAGCATCGAACAGTAATGTGGATAAAAACCTGGAAGAATTTTTGGAATGCATCGAATGCAGAGGCAGGTTGAGTAAGCAGGTCTCTCTCAAGAATGGCCCGAGTTGGAAAGTCCTTCATGTTGTACTCTCGTCTGACGCAACCGCCACCAGCAGCTGATGTGACGTTAAATTCACCAACTCTGAATGGTCCTGTCTTAACACATCGATCAGCAGAACGGGAGGAGTCTCCGAACCCTTTTTGGTTGTCCCACACTGCAGCTATATACGGTGTTAGAGGCAGAGCAGTCCAGTCCCAGTAAGGAATGGTTATACGACAATCAACTCGTCTCAAGAGGTTCTCATATTCGAGGAGCATGTATCGGGTGAAGACAAAGAACTGGCCAACACTTGGATCTGCATTTTGAGCTGGTGTCTTGTATGATTCCTTATATTTGGCAACAAGAGCTGCATAGTCTGCACTATATGCAGATTGAGTAGCAACTGCTAGAACAGCGTCAATGTATCGTTTCTGTTCATCAGGAGTGAGACCAGCATAATCTTTACGGACACGAGTACAGTTAACCAGCTTGTTGTGGTCACAGATGCACATTTGACCACACTCGTCTACTACAGGCCCTTGTCTTCCACAGCCTGAAACAAAAATTTAAAAATCATTGTAAATGCAAATGTGTAACTAACTACCTTCTTGACGAACACACTCAGGTAGACTACCACTCCACTGTCCATTTGGTTGACAGATTCGACCAGGATGACCGACCAATTTGAATCGTGGACGGCAGAGATAATGTACAACAGCTCCTATAGAATAGTCAGAGCCTGTCTTCAGTCCATTGGCTGGGGTTCCTGGATCACCACAACCCTTTGGTGGTGGTTCAGTTGGTACAACTGCATGTGAGATCTTAGATTGACATTATCATTTTAAAAGTGCTTTCTCACGTTGGCATATAGGTGCAGATCCAGACCATGTTCCATCACTCTTACATGTACGGCTAACGTCGCCTACTATCCTGAAATCCTTAAAGCATCGGTAGCGAGCTATTGCACCAAACCCAGTGGTAGTAAAATCCACCTTTCCATTGACGGGATCGTCCAGATCACCACAATCAACAGCTGAAGATGAAAAACACAATAATCAATACTATATCTAAGCAGAGCAAACATACGTCGGCAGAATGGAGCACTCCCAGACCAGGTGCCATCATTACGACATGTACGCACAGAACTGCCATCCAGAAGGAAACCAAACAAGCAAATATATTTTGCTATGGAGCCAATGGTTGTTCCTTGAACATCTACTTGACCATTTTCAATGTTTGCAAGAGTACCACATTTGAACGCTTGTTCTAAAATTAAAAACCACCATAATTATTAACTTTTAAAAATTAATTACTTACTTCTGCAAGTTGGTGCTACTCCACTCCATGTTCCATCAATTTGACATGTGCGTGTTGCTGTCCCCACCAACACAAATCCTAAGTTACAGCTGTAAGTTGAAGTACTTCCAAAGGTAGTTTGAGATGCATCGATTTTGCCATTGGCTGGACTGTCCAGTATTCCACAGTCAATAGCTGCAAAATAGCTGAAAGTTAAGTTATAAATTTTAATTATTACTTATGCAGGTTGGTGCAATTCCACTCCATTTTCCATTCGGCTGACACGTACGTGTTGCTGTACCAATCAATATAAACCCATTGTTACAGCTATAAGTGACAGTTGTTCCGGACGTAGTCTGAGTTGTATCAATTTTGCCATTAGAAGGTTTGTTAAGCACTCCACAGTCAACAACTGAACCTAATTAGGAATGTTATGACCTGAATTTTATTTTCAAGACTTACTTTTGCTGCAGGTTGGTGCTACTCCACTCCATTTTCCGTTTGCCTGGCATGTGCGTGTTGCCTTCCCTACCAATACAAACCCAGAATTACAGCTGTATGTAGCAGTGGTACCAAAGGAAGTCTGAGAAACATCAATTCTGCCATTAGCAGGGTTATCCAGTACTCCACAGTCAACAACTAAAGTAAAGGTTACACAGAAACAAACCATGTGTAAAGATTGTCTCATATGTCTTACTTATGCACGTTGGTGCCACTCCACTCCATTTTCCATTCGCCTGGCATGTGCGTGTTGCTGTCCCCACCAATACGAACCCTAAGTTACAGCTGTATGTTGCAGTGGTTCCAAGGATAGCTATCTTGCCATTGGCTGGACTGTCTAGCACTCCACAGTCAACAACTGTAAATTTAGTTAAGTTATGAGTTATGACTTGTAATAACTTGATAATTAAACATAGTTTGGCTTCTGTAGAGCAAACGTAACATCACTACTCTGACCTTGACAGGTTGGTGCTGATCCTGACCATTCTTCATTGTCCTGACACTCTCTTGTGCTAGACCCCACAAGAATAAAACCTTTATTGCAGGAGTAGGTTGCTCTGGATCCAAGTAAAGTTCCTGACGATTTTACTTTGCCATTGATGGGATTTGAAAGTTTTGGGCATACAATTGCTATAAAGAATAGAAAATCATGTCATGCTAATGGTGTATAATATTAAACTTACGTTGACAAACAGGAGCAGTACCAGACCACTGACCATTGTCTTGACATACTCTAGTGGGTAGACCTACTAGCTTGTATCCAACAGTACAGTCGTATCGAGCGGCAAAACCAAACAGAGTTCCAGGCACGCGGACTAATCCATTTTCAGGTGGCTCCAATGGTCCACAATCAATAGCTGCAAGAGAACATGTACGCAGGCTCATTTGAACATGGACAGCACTCACCCTTAGGGTTGCACAATGGTGCTTCTCCTGTCCATTCACCATTCCTCTGACACACTCTAGTGGGTGTGCCCACTAGAGTGTTCCCTTCATTACACCTATAGATTGCCATGGAGCGAAACAGATTACCATTTGTAAGAGTCAAGCGACCATTGGTTGGTGGAAAAAGCTTTTTGCATGTGAGCTCTGTGGGACCAAGAGGGAATAATCCATCCTATTATTAAGTAAATAATCAACATACTCTGACATTCAGGAGCTGTTCCAGACCATTCACCATTCGACTGGCAGCGACGTTGAGACTGACCAATCAGCACATGTTGTGGATCGCATGAGTACACTGCTACTGAACCAAATTTTGTTGAAAATTTCACTTGCCCATTATCAGGAGCAACCAGGTCTCCGCAGTTTATAACTATATTAAGACAAAAAATGTCGTCTATAGTGGTGGTATGAAATTGTGCATGTATTACTTTCACAAGATGGCTCCTGACCACTCCAGTTTGCATCTTCTAGACAAGTTCTGGTGCTGTTTCCAACAAGCTGATGTCCAGGATTACAGCTGTATTCAGCCACTGAGCCAACACCAGTGGTAGAAAACTTGACAACACCATTTGAAATGTGACGTAAGTTTGGACAAAACAAAGCTAGAGGTTGGAATTATGAATTACCATCACACGCTGTCTAAAATTCCCAACCTCTGCAGATAGGTGCCTCGCCAGACCATTGTCCATTAGACTGACAGGTGCGATCTAAGTTTCCAATAAGACCAAACCCTCGGTTACACTTGTATGCTGCTTGGCTCCCTACTGCAACTCCATTCTGACGGACTTGTCCATTTGACGGATTTGATAGCAAAGAGCATTTCACAGCTACACACAAAAATTGATAAGTAATGACTTCACTTGATACAAGTAGCTCACCAACACAACTAGGAGCATTGCCTGTGTATGTGCCATCTCGTTGACATGTTCTAACAGAGTCTCCGCCTGATAGTATAAATCCTTCATTGCAGGTGTAGGTTGCTGTAGTGCCTGGCAGAAGAAGTTTTGACGAAAATTTAATGTTTCCATTTGCTGGCTCACTCAAGCGTGGACAAAATGTACCTGCATTCAAAAAGGCAATGTTATAAAAGAGAATGTCTTGTGAGTACTTGTACCTTTACAAATTGGAGCAACACCAGAGTAACTACCATCAGTCTGACACACTCTCTTATTTGTGCCAAGCACCTCAAACCCTTTGTTGCAGGTGTATGTTGCAGTTGACCCAACCACTGGTGGTGTCTCTTGTGACACTCGACCATTGCTTGGATTGCTCAGAGGTCCACAAAATATTTCTGCAACTGATTATCAAATCATGCATATTGGAGTATTAGAGAACTCACCTTCACACACTGGTGGCTGTTCAGAGTATGTGCCATCATTTTGGCATACTCGCTTGCTCACACCATCCAGTTCAAACCCATGGTCGCAAGTATAGACTGCTTCAGAGCCAACTATAGCTGGGTCTGGTTGAGATACTTCACCATTCTCAGGATCACTGAGCTGATCACACACAATAGCTGCAGAGTACACAACTCTAACCATTAAAGTGATGAGCATTGATAGTAACTTACCAACGCACACTGGAGGTTGTTGAGAATATGTGCCATCAGCTTGACACACTCGTTTACTAGCACCGTCTAGTTCAAATCCATGGTCGCAAGTGTACACTGCCACAGATCTCACTACAGCTGGGTCTGGTTGAGACACTTGACCATTCTCAGGATCACTGAGCTGATCACACACAATAGCTGCAAAATTAACAAACATGTGATTGTGATAATTTTTAAAATATCCATGACAGCGCACCAACACATACTGGAGGTTGTTGAGAATATGTGCCATCAGCTTGACACACTCGTTTACTAGCACCGTCTAGTTCAAATCCATGGTTGCAAGTGTACACTGCCACAGACCTCACAATAGCTGGGTCTGGCTGAGACACTTCACCATTCTCAGGATCAGCGAGCTGATCACACACAATAGCTGCATTAAATAAAGTACAGCACATTAATGTTTTCATTGTAGAATAGGCACTCACCATCACAAGTTGGTGCTGATCCGGAATATCTACCATTGCTTTGACAGATTCGTCCACTTGAACCGACAAGCACAAATCCTCTTTTACAAATATAAATTGCCCTAGATCCAACAAATGGCGGGTTTTTCTGAGTCACAGCGCCATTGATAGGATTCGAAAGCTTTCCACACACAATAGCTACAGAATTGCAGCAATACATATAACACGGCACAGTGTTCACTTCAACACTCACGTATGCAAGTTGGCGGAGCATCAGAATATCTACCATTGCTCCTGCACACTATTTTACTCGAACCACTAAGTCTGAATCCAGACTTGCAAGTGTAGACCGCTTCAGAACCAACCAGAGCAGGTTTTCGTTGACTCACTCTGCCGTTGGCTGGATTTGCAAGCTGTACACATGAAATTGCTGCAGGCAGTAAGCAGTAGAGAGACATCATAATATTGCATAATGTCACTTACCGACACAAACTGGTTCTCGATCAGTGTAGCTCCCATCACGCAAGCACACTCGCCTACTAGGTCCAACAAGCTTGAATCCTCTGTTGCAAGTGTAGACTGCCACAGATCCTATCAAAGCTGGATTATGCTGAGCTACATCACCGTTATTAATATCATTGAGTCGATCACACACAATGGCTGCAGATATTGTGGAATAAAACAGAATAAAAGATACTGCACAGTAATACTTACCTACACAAACAGGAGCTGCTCCACTGTACAGACCATTTGACTGGCACACTCGTTTGCTATTACCATTCAATTCAAATCTATCGTTGCAAGTGTAAACAGCCACTGAGCCTACATATGGTATTGCCTTTTGAGTCACAACACCATTTTTAGGATTTTGAAGTTGTCTACACACAATACCTGCAAAGATCAATAAATAAATCACCTATTGTTGAGTTGCTGCTTACTGATACAAGATGGTGCTTTTCCTGAATATCTACCATTGCTCTGGCAGACTCGTTTATTTGATCCAACTAGATTGAATCCTCTTCTGCAAGTATAAGCTGCTATTGAACCAACGACAGCTGGATGTTTCTGCGATACAACACCATTGTCAATATCTCTTAGCCGCTTGCATGCAACAGCTGAAATATAAGAGATCAATAAAATATTATGTGGAAACAATGCATACATTTGCAAATTGGAGATCGTCCAGTCCACTGTCCATTGGTATGACAGGTTCTCTGTCTATTACCTACTAGTTGAAATCCATTGTTGCACATGTAAGTAGCCATAGATCCCACTTTAGTGCTGGTCAGCAGTACTCTGCCATGACGAGGATGGTAAAGGACATGGCAAGTGAAAGCTGAATGAAGAAACATTGTTATAACAAGAGGTTGGTTAGGTCCTCATGACTCACGTCGACATACGGGAGCTTTACCATCCCAATGACTGTTTGGTTGACATACACGCTTGCTAGATCCAACTAGCCTGTACCCACGATTGCACTGATAAACAGCTTTAGCATCAAGTTTAGTAGATGTGATTCTCACGAGCCCATACTTTGGACCAGATAGTTTGCCACAATCAACCACTATAGTACCAAGACACAATAGCATAAAGTCAGCCAAGAATATAGACAAATTTGTTATTCAGAGAGTTTGAAAATTATTTTATCCCAGATGTGGCACTATTAGTGGGCGACTATCAATTGACAGCCTGTCTAGCAACTTGGCTTTGATTAATGCAGAGTAGACAATCTGGTTTAAGTTGCCAGGGAGTCATAGGTGTGTGAGTCGACTAAAATAATAGTGAATGGGACTGTTTAGTCTTCAGTACCTTGACATGTTGGGCTCTTCCCAGACCACTGAGCATTAGATTGGCACACTCTCTTCTTGTTTCCATTGAGAACAAACCCAATTTTGCAAGCATAAACAGCCACACCCTTGATTTTGTTGGAAAGAACTTTTATACCACCATTTGCCGGGGCAGCAAGCTTGGGACAACGGGTTCCTGAATTAGTGCATTAACTTAAAAATTGTAATGGATGAAAGTATACCTTTGCAGATGGGCAAAGATGATGACCATTTTCCATTGCTCTGGCAAACACGAAGTTTTGATCCAACTAGTTCGTAGTGCTTGTTGCAAGTGTACTTAACCACAGATCCCAATAGGGTTGATCCGACCCACTTTTTCCCATTCGAAGGTGTCCCAGGATTACCACAATCCACCACTTATAAACACAACAAGTAATGTTTACAATAAGAGTCATTGAATTCTACAGCAAACTCACCAACACACTTGGGCAGACTAGGATTCCATCTTCCATTAGTGCACACGCGAACTTTAGATCCAACCAGTTTCAATCCAGGTCTGCAGTTGTGAATAACTGTGGATCCAGCACGAACAGAATGAAACCAGCTGTAGCCGTTTTTAGGAGTCCCAGGTTTTCCACAAGACCGTCGATAGTGGTATGGATCCCTGTATCTGTAGTGGTTGTAACTGCTACCGCTAGCTCCATCAGATGTTCTCTTTGACAAGTGATCTACACCAGCAGAAAGGAAAATAATAATTCAAAGCTCTGATGAAGCGTACAGCTAACCATTTGGAGAAGCTCTTAGCTGTGCGATGCAGCACACCGCCAATGTAAGGAGCACACCTACACGCTGCATCTTTCACGTTGAAGAGCAAGAGTGCGTGGTTCATGAACGTAGCTCTTGAAAACGATCCCTTTATACTTGGAACAAATCTTTAATTTTCTGGAGGTGTAAGGCGTCGGCGGCTCACCATGGTACCAGCCATAGCTAAATCGCACAGTTTGTCTATCACGTCCATGGTCACATCCTTCAAGCATGCTTCAACGTGTCTACGGGGTCCTGCAAATTTCGCGTTCGCGCGCACTCGCGTGGCTTCTTTGCGCGCGCGGAATTTGTTATTAACCCGTATTGTGCTGTGGGCAGCAACATGGCTGGGTCGTTCGAGGTGCTTCTGTCCTCTTTGCTCTCAACCGAGTCGACTATAAGAGTTCAGGCTGAGGTAAAGTTAGAGTTAGAAGATAGCTCTTGAACAATATCCAGCGCTTGTCTACCGGGGACATTTTCTGTTGATACAGGAGCAATATAATGGATTAGCTCTGCAACTGAAGTTGACTCACCTCATCAGTGCACTAAGGAGTGGTGGATCCGCTGCTGATGTAGGAATACACATAATAGAAACCGCCTTTGCCTCACTCTCTTCTTGTAACACTTCCTAGCTATCTCACACACTCTCTCTCTCTCGCCCATCTTTAGGTAAAGATTCTTGCCGCTGTGCTGCTACGGAGGTTGTTCTTACAGTCAGCCGATGAACTGGTCCGTGTTGATGTTTCCATCTTACAAGCATGCCGATCAGAGCTGCTGCTAGCTATACAGACAGAAGAGTCACCTCCTGTTAGGAGAAAGATATGTGATGCTGTAGCTGAACTGGCTCGTGCTTCAATTGGTGCATTGATCTCTTGTTTATATAGACCAATAGTTATGATCTGTCTCATTGCTAGATGACACTGACACCAACCACTGGCCCGATATACTCAAGTTCTTGTTCGAATGCTGCTCTCTCGATCGGCCCATTCTATACGAGAGCGCTCTTCACATCATTAGGTACGAGAGTGTTGTGTGAATGTGTTCAAATACAGTTTGTCCGTAGGATTGTTCCCGCCGTGTTCGCCAGTCAGTTGGAGCAGTATTTTGAAATGATACGACAACTTCTGCTTCAAGCACTCAATGGACCTAGCCACGATGTAAGGAACCTTGTATATTCATCACGGAGTGATACTTGTAGTGATCTTCTTTCACTAGTGCACAGTAGTTACTATCATGTTGTGTGTAGGTTGGTGAACAGGCGTTCAGAGCAGCGTGTGCGTTGCTAGTGTCTCTGGAGTTTCCTTCATTGAGACAGAGACTTGTCGATCTGCTGCCATCAATGCTGACTGTAAGATGTTCTCCGCTTTGTCACAACTCATTTACTTTTTCTTTTCTCTGTCATAGGTGTTATGGCGCAGTATTGAGGCACAGGATGATGACGCTGCCTTCAAAGCATTCATTGATCTTGGTGAACATCGTCCTAAGCTTCTCCGATCTCAGCTTGAAAAGATCTTGGACATGATGCTTAAAGTGAGTGAGCGGTGTAATGTGACAGTTTGGAATGCAGATTTTTTGCATATTTTTACTAATTTCTCATTATTTTGCCGAGTACTGATAATACTACATAGGAATGCTATTATTAACTCTTTGTTCAATTTTCCTGCATTCACTGCTGCTATGTGATTTTCCTGCAGTAATATAATGCTCGAGTGATTGCTAACTGGTGGGTACCCTTTCTATTTTTTATCTACAGGTGATGCAAATTGAAGATGCTGACAATTGGAAACAGCTGGCTCTTGAGATGGTCGTGACACTAGCTGAGAATGGTAACACACTATACACATGTTATTATAATTATTGTTTCTTTCTCTTAGCTGCTCCAATGATCAGAAAACACGACAAATTTCTTCCTCAGATTGGTTTGTACAATTGTGTTACCAGCCTGGATCTGTTTTACTTTTTCTCTCAGTCGAGACGAGTCTCAAGTTCATGCTAGAGATTGAGGACGATGAGGAATGGAGCACAACTGATGATGTTGGAGAGGATGAAGACTCTGGAAGGTAGCCATGCTGTTGTATCCATTCACTACTTCTCTCTCGATAGTACTGCTATTGCTGGAGAGACCGCTCTTGATAGACTAGCTAATGCTCTTGGTGGGAAGGCTATACTACCACATATCATAAGAACTATACCACAGATGCTGATGTCTAGTGAGCTCTTGTCTCACTCACACTCGTGCACTCACGCGCACACATTCACTCACTCACTCACTCACTCACTCACTCACTCACTCACTCACTCACTCACTCACTCTCCTGTGTACAGGTGACTGGCAGTATCGTCATGCTGCACTCATGGCTATATCAGCCATTGGTGAAGGCTGTGAGAAACAGATGATATCAGTCTTGGAGCAAGTGATAGTGTCTGTGCTACCATTCTGTCGTGACACTGTGAGTACATGATCAATCTCTTATCGTTCATCAAGTTCACTTCCATTCTCAGCACCACAGAGTGAAGTACGCAGCCTGCAATGCACTGGGTCAGATGTCGTCTGATTTCGCTCCTCGTCTTCAGGAGCAGCATCACTCTCAGATTGTTCCTGCTCTCCTGGTGGCTCTAGAGGAGTCCACTAACTTGCGTGTCAAGACACATGCTGGGGCTGCTCTGGTGAACTTCTGTGAGCCCTGTCCAACTGAAATCCTTGTGCAGTATTTACCAGCTATCATGCCAAAACTGGAGGGCCTGCTTCAACTAGGGCTCAAGGAGGTATTGCATTCTCATTACCTCTCTCTGTGCCTCTTTTTACTCCTCTTCCAGCTGGTTGAGAATGGTCGACGGCTAGTTATTGAGCAAGCTATCACCACACTAGGCACTGTAGCTGACAGTGTTGATGAACAGTTTGTACCTTACTATGATCATTTCATGCCCAGTCTCAAGTATGTGATGGCTAATGCAACTAGTAAGGAGCTGAGACTATTGCGAGGAAAGACTATAGAGTGTGTCAGTATCATTGGCTTAGCTGTTGGGAGAGAGAAGGTATGAATGAGTGCATCTTTGTGCTCGTGCTATCTTGTTGGTCCTTCTAGTTCATGCCTGATGCTCAAGATATTCTACAAATGTTGTTTAAGTTTCAGAATGAACAAGAGACCCTTGATTCTGACGATCCTCAGGTTCTCATTATCCTGACCTCAACCCACTCACACTACGTATCCATAGGTCTCTTATATGATCAGTGCTTGGGCTCGAATGTGTAAGATCATTGGTCCGGAAAGCTTTTTGCAGTACCTTCCATTTGTGATCAAACCATTGATACAAGCAGCTAGTGTCAAACCAGAGATTGCTATTGTAGACTGTGAGTTGCTTAGGGCCTGGGGAATGAGAGGAGTTAATGAATTATTGTATTAATCATAGCTATTGAAGCTGAACAGAACTTTAGCGAGAGTGAAGGATGGGAATTCGTAACTCTAGCAGATCAGGTACATGTACCCACTCTGATCTCTAACCTCACACTTTCTTTCTCTCTACAGCAACAGTTTGGTATCAAGACAGCTGGCATGGACGACAAGTGCACTGCCATGCAGATGCTGGTAGTTTATGCTAAAGACCTTCAAGACGGCTTTGCTGACTATGCTGAAGAGGTATGTATGTACACAAAGTGAATCACCACTCTACCTCGCCTCTCTAGGTTGCTAAAATGATGGTACCTCACCTGCGATTCTACTTCAATGAACATATCCTCCTCACAAATAATCTCATTAGTAGCTAGTAGTACATCTGTCCATTTGTTGTATAACCTTAATAGTAGTATACTAGTGAGAGCCTCGGCCGCTCAGATCCTGCCTTTTCTGCTGGAGTGCGTCAAGAGTAAAGGTGACGAGTGTTGCTGTGTTGGGTCTCAATCTATAATCCTCTTTCACTACAGGACCTGAAGTGATACAGCAGATGTGGATGTACATATCTGAGAAACTACTGGAGTGCATTCCATTGGAACCAGACACAGAAATAACTGGAATTATGATCGACTCTCTTTGTAAGGTAAGAGCAGCCTTCATTCTCTCATTCTTTATCTCTCTTTGTCCTCCCTCTCTCTCAGTGTGTGGAGCTGTTGGGCGGTACAAACTGTTTCACACCTGAGCAGTATGCTAAGATAGTAGAGATTATTAATGACAAGCTGACTGGCTGCTTGATGAGGGAGAAGGAAAGACAGGATCAGCGAATAGACGAGGATTATGATGAGCAGGTGGAAGAGGAGCTAGAAGAAGAGGTGAGAATATGACAGTGCCTTTTTAGTGAGCATATCTTTGTCTCTTAGGATGAAAATGATGATTTCATCATGCGGAAAGTAAGTTATTCATTTTGTGTTGTTCACTTGTACTCTATCTCATCTTCAGATCACTGATTTGGTTCACTCTCTGTTTCAAACTCACGGTTTAACTCTTATTCCTTTGTTTGATCAAATTGTTCCCACACTCAACAAAATGCTGGTAAGCAGTTTCGACTACTTGTTATCATTCATTAAAATGAGTATAATAATAGGGTGTAGGGCAACCGTCCGGTCAAAGAGCATATGCAATGTGCATGTATGACGACCTTTTAGAGTTTGCTGGTCAGGTAAGCTGAGGTCAGCTTTACCTGAATCGATTCTGATTGGTATACGGTTTGTTAGAGTGCTGTCAACTACCAGCAGTTCTTTTTGAATCCGTTACTGGATGGTATAGTTGACAACTCCCCGGTCGTGAGACAAGTGAGCGAGTGAGTGGATTGTGGAGGGTTTCCATACTATATCTCCATAGGCTGCTGGATTTGGTGTTGGAGTGATGGCGCAATACTGCAGTAAAGACTTTGCTACCACCTGCCTTAGTTGGTGCCCACTCTGTCATTCTATCGTTATCTTTCCTTTCTCCAGATTCATTGTCTCTTCTTGTGAGTGCAATCCAACGACCTGATGCTAGAGAAGATTTTGATAGCGTTAATGCGACTGAAAATGCTATAGCAGCTGTTGCTAAGATCTGCAAGCACATCAGTAATGGTGTACCGTATGACAGTATTCTTCCCCTGTGGTTGTCATGGCTACCAGTGGTAGAGGACCGTGTTGAAGCGGTACATGTCTATTCGTACTTGTGTGATCTTATTGAAGGGTACAATGGATAATAGATAGATAAGCAGATTCATTTTTATTCTGTCTGCAGAAACAACTCACTTATTCTTGGACAGAATAACTCTAACGTACCCAAGATACTATCTATCATTGGAGAAGCTGTGTCTCGTAATGTATTAGAGCGTGATAACCAGGTGTTGCAGCGACTGCTTGCTATCGTCAGACATGTACAGGTATGCCTAGATAGCATATACTGAATGAACATCAGATCTATCATGCTATAGGCTAGCGGAGAGGTATGGCAAGCCTGTATTCGTCTCCTGTCCGAGAAGCAACAGACAGCACTCACAACAGCCCTCGCAAAATGACTTTTCTATTTGTTCATGAAATGTCGAAATCTCTAGTAGTAGTGATATTATAATAATAATGATAAGAGCAGTTTTATAAATTATTATTAATAACTAGCCACCCCTAAGCTAGGCCCTAGCATGGCTAGTTAATTAAAGAGCTAATAGCTATATTAACCCCACCCACAATGGCGGATTCTTTAAAACGTGTAACAGAACAATTGCTGGCAGAGACTAAAAGAGAGAAGGAGACTACGGGAAAACTATCTGATGACCTACTTTCTGCTTTATATTTTATTTTCAAACAGCCATTGGTCCACGCTCTGGACTTGCTAGACCGCCAAGCAGTGACTCACGTGACCTGTCCAAGTGGGCGGGAACTGTACAGAGTGCGAGGCAGTAGTAAGGGCGAGTACACGTGTCTCTCGAGTGTGGGTCACTGCAGCTGCCTTTCATTCGTGTACACTGTGTTGCTGAAAGAGGAAGCCATGATGTGCAAACACCTGCTAGCAGTACACCTGAGCAGAGCAACTAACACTGCCCTCACCAGGCACGTCTCTGACAATGACTTTGCTGAGATCCTCAGCAGCTAGTTAGACAATGATAAAATAATCATCAACTACTCAATCTCACTCTAATACAACATGTTATATACATGTACTTACAGCATAAAATATTGCTAAACCTATTATTGCATGCCGAGCAGTTATAGTCTAGTAGATCGTGATTTTTTATGCCTTCTTGATCTTATCCACGTTCCAGTACCAGTAGAACTGAATCAAGATGATAGTGTTGGCGATGAATGCGGAGGAGATGGTGGCCACCAGCAGGATGTCAGCAGTCTCCTGGATGGTAGTGAATATCCTTATGAAGGTCCCAGACCAGTTCATGTACGCCGTGATGACAGATAGCTGTCCAGTGGTACCATTAGTGTACGTGGTGAAAATCTGTGTGAACTGTGGAGGAGAACAGCATTATCAGACTAGAGTACATAGCATCATAAATTATGAGAAAATACCATCAAAATAAATCCCATAATCACAGAATTTTAGATGCGCGGCTGAGCCAACACCCCGCTTTGATCTGTGTCTACTCTTTTGTTCAATTTAGCCGAGTGTTATGTAACACCAACTAGTAAAACTATACTAATTTGTATTTGATTAGGCTGGTTTCGCATTGTTCTTTGATCTAAGTATTATTATTACTATGTGTGTGTCTGTGGTTGGGTCAGTGGAAATATTTCTCACAGTCAACCATAGCGACTGTACTAACAGTGAGTGTGTGTATTAGAGAGCATCAAGTCAACACAAGACTACAACACATTACAATATACTTACAATTTCCTTATCGTGGAATTAGACGCTAGTTTAAAATAAGTGTTTAATGATGCAATCGGTAGGTAATCCAATTTCTTTTGCATATCATACTACATTAATCATTCAAACCACAAGAATGAAAGTTTACTCACTCACATAACTTTGTGGTTTGCCAGTAGATTGCAGCAGGCATGCAGTTTGTTTGAAAAGTGTCTTGGCTCAATCATGCATACTGCTGCAACCATAACAATACACATATTATCTCATATTACTAGTAATTATGTTCTCATCAACTATGTCATATAGCCTCATAGTAATTATTGTTATAATCAGCTATAATGCTAGTATGTACACATTGGTTTGGTAACTGATGTGATTTCAGTCTAAGAATGTGGTAAAACAATTATCTTTAGTGCGAAGAATTTACAAGGTTATTTTTCCCTGATGATTCGAATTTGAGGCACCTCGGCAATGTTTGGTTGACCATACAAACAAACGGTAACACAGCTCAATGATATCAATGGAAAACCCTTTGATGGTCCCTTTTGTTTCACAAAAAAACATCATCGGACAGACTCACCCTGCTACTAATCACGAGAGGAATAACGCAGCCTTGTAGAGTAGACAGCAGAGCCAGGGAGGCATATTGTGATGTGAGATACCACACAAGCACTCCGTACACCGGAGCAAATGCCCCTAGATAGATAATGTTCTGATTGTAGTAAAACATGAGAGATAGAATTATCGCAACTTGCACCGCAATGAAGAAATTCTCTCCCCAAGCACTAAGCAGAGAAAGATATGTGCAAGCATAGGTGTTGAAAATGGGTTTTATACCTGAATGGAAAGGATTTAGCAAAACTGTATGATGCTGTAAATGTGACAGCTGCAAGCTCTTGAACGATCGCCAGGTAACTGAGATTTTCCACCGAAGAGGCTCTCACAATTTTAATAATCTGAGGCACCTTGACTGAGAGGTTAGTTATTCACTGCACAGTTAATGGGTAGTGCAACTGACCAATCACAGCTCCCAACACAACAATGAGACTGAGCACACGCCCTATCGCCATCCTCAAGCATGTCACTAGAGAGAGAAAGGATATTGAGAGATACATAACCAAGTGACTAACTATCAGCTGTGAGGTTTATGACCACTTTTTCATAACACTGCCCAGGAAAGAAGTACTCCAGCTGAGCAGCCATGTTGTTCCTAACAATGGTATTGTGAACATTCATTTTTAGCGTTTTTATTAGTACCAACACAAAACACAGCGTAAAGTGCTGGATTATAGTGTGACTTCTCCTAGTGAAACAATGTTATACACCTAGCTGTTTCACTGACCTTTGTCATGTACTTTTGGGTTCGATATCAGAATCATAAAATAGGAGTGACTGGGCGTGGCTTCACGTGCGTTTTGGCGCGCGTTTGACTGCGAAGCTGCTGAAGTGCAGAGCAGGGTATGGGGCGTATCTCCTGGTCACAGGCTAGACCTCGCGGGTCAGAGGTGGTTGCAGTGTTTATCCTGGCAGTAGCACTTTATATCAACACTCTGTTTGGAGAGTTTGTCTTTGATGATCATGAAGCCGTGCAACAAAATATTGATGTCAGGTGTGGTGGGCCTCAATATCATGTCCAAGTATTGTCAGACCTTGCATTCATGATAAGAAATGTTTACTGAAAACATCCTTTCCTTTGAGCTTTATTTTAAAATTCATCTGGTTTGTTTGGGCTTAAAAATCTTTAATATCTTTGTTCTCATTTCCTAGGACTGACACATCACTGCAGCAAGTCTTCACAAATGATTTTTGGGGCAACCCACTCTCTGATCCAGAATCACACCAGTCCTATCGGCCTCTTACAGTCCTCACCTACCGATGGAACCGGCAGCTCCATGGAATGCAACCAATCAGATTTCACCTAGTGAACGTGGTGCTGCATGGAGTAGTATGTGTGCTGCTACTAATAGTACTCACGAGAAGCAATGCAGGACACCTCACATCACTGCTGGCTGCTCTCCTCTATGCAGCTCACCCAATACACACTGAAGCAGTGAGAACTACTGCATGCACTTAATACTAAATGTCTTTTTCATTTAGGTAGCAAACATAGCTGGACGAGCGGAGCTGTTATCAGCAATGATGTTTCTGTTGTCATTAATGTCTTGTCAACAGTCTATAGTTACTGATAAAGGAATTAAAAAGTTTTCTCTATCATGGCTGTTGCTGAGCGTGGCTCTTGGAGGTGTAGCCATGTTGTGCAAGGAGCAGGGGATTACATGTATTGGAGTCAATTTGATATTAGTGATGATGTCTGCTGCTGACAATAGCCAGCTGCTGGGACTGTTTACTGATTCAAATTGGTCAGTGAGTTTAATGTATGATCAAATTAATCCTCAAGTCAGACATCAAAGTGTCTCTCTATTGTCAGTAGGAGGAGGTGGGCAGGACCATCAGCCTTACTGGTAACAGGTGCCATAGTGTTGCTAGGCACCAGGCTACTGATCATTGGAGGAGGGAGACCTGTTTTTTTAGACTCTGATAATCCGGCTTCATTCTCTCCACACATTCTTACCCGCTTTCTCACATACTCCTTTTTATGTCAATTTAACTATTGGTTACTCTTATGTCCCTCTCGTCTGTGTTTTGATTGGTCAATGGGAAGTATTCAACTTGTAAAGAATGTGGCAGACAGCAGAAATATTGTAACAACAATATTTTTCTTCAGTCTCACTATTGTGGGGCTTCTGTGTGAGTCAGCATGATTCCATGCTATTGAGTGTGTATCTGTTATTATACAATGTGCAGGTGTTTGTCCTCCAAAATCACTGTTAAAGAATATGAGTAGGAAAGGGTTGCAAGCAGTAACCTTTGCACTGTCTCTTATCCTATTACCCTTTCTACCTGCCACTAATTTGTTCTTCACCGTTGGGTTCGTGGTTGCCGAGAGAGTGCTATATGTGCCGAGTATGGGATTCTGTTTGCTAGTAGCCATGGGGATTAGTAAGGTGGCTAGCATCACTGTCCCTCGCAGTGATGATACCACAGACACTACCGTTTCAATCTCATACAATACAACTGTCAAAGTAAATTTTTATTTGGTCAATTGGCAGCTGTTTGTGACAGTTACTTTCTTCCTATGCACTGAAAACCATTCTGAATCTCATTTCTCTTACACCCATATTCTCAGAAAACCCACAAGGATGGAAGGAAGCTAAGCATTCTAGCTGCCATTCTGTTATTGTTTGTATTCTCTGCGAAGACTTTGGCAAGGAACCAAGAGTGGAGAGACATGCAGGCACTGGCTACTGCAGCACTGAAAACGAATCCAACTAATGCTAAAGTGCATTTCACAATGGGCAATGTGCTAGCACAGCAGGTAACCACTCAGTTACTTAAAGCACTGTATGTGCTTGGTAAAATCATGAGACACAACAGTGAGACATTGTTGTGAAATGTTCTTATCTCAATACAAATAGTGTTAGAGTGACCCCAGGCACCTGCTCAGTGTAAACATTACTCCCTTTTGAAACACTAAAGATGATATTCTGTTAATTTATTTCACTATGGCTTCTTGGTTTGAGCATGACTAAATGCTGATTGCCAAAATCAAAGCATTAAGAGGTCGTCTCCAGGCTTACCCCCACATTCCAGTGATGTGATCATGTGCTCTGTGGTATTGAGACACCTCTTAATTATGATGATAGCTGTTTGCATATAAATGTAGTCTACCTCATTGGGTGTGTGCAGACTAATGCACAGATAACCGCAAGATTTCACCAGCAGCTGTAGCAATTATTACCTCAGTTGAAAGTGCTTTGAAATGACTATTGCGGTATACCACTCTCTTTTGCCCCTGGTAAAAAAATTCAGGTGTCTGGTGAGGAGGTTAAAGGTTAAATCTCCACCCTAACTTATTCGTTAAACATGCAAACTTCCATGTCAAAAATTTCAATTATGCAAATTTGTCGTTATTGTATTACAAAAGGAAATGTACAGACAATGCTAGTAAGTAAAGTACCAAGAAAGAAACATGAGCCAAGACTGCTTAGGAAAATGCATTGTGATCTCCTTGGCGTGGGTGTTAATATGCCCACTACAATAGCTAGTTATTGAGGTGGGGCATTGTATTACATTGACTGTGCATATATTCTTTACTGACAAAGGCTAATACTCCCACCTTATCCTTGTCTTACTAATTTGATTATGTAGTCACCTTCTCTCCTGGTAAATGACCACATGCATGTTTGTTCCTCTTCCTTCTTCATCAGGGAAACCGTTCTTGTGAGAAGTACTATCGAGAGGCTCTTCGGCTGAGAGCGAATTACACTCTAGCATGGACAAATCTTGGTCTGGTGCTTCTCAACACAGGTAGGTTAGCGGATGGATTATTGCATTAACACTACCTATGATGGGGCAGCCATCATAACTAACAGCTGCTGTGAGATAGTTTTGGGATGGAAATTGAATTCCCAGCCGCAGTAATCTCATGAGAGAACAATACCCAAACCCATTTACAATAGTACTTAATGTGACAGCTTTGGTCAATTATAATACCACAGGGCAACACAGTTTAGCAATGGTTAGCTCCATCGCAGCATGTTGTCTATGTGTGTATGGAAGTTTACAATAACGAACACTTTACTAAATTGTTAGTAATTGTCATCTTACCAAACAGGCTCTGAGTGTGGGCAATTCTACCAACTACACACATTAATGCACTATAGACATTGTATTGTCAACAGTTGTTTAGTACCTTTGTTGCAGATCAAGAATAGTTTGCATAACATAGTTAGTCTGTTCACCAGATTGAGTAAACGGTGGTTTAATTGTGTCCGAGTTGTTTTGTAATGCAGTCTTTGTTAGACTTGTTTCCTACTCAAAACCCATTTAAGAACAACCAAGTTAGCAATCAACTTGTCCATTGATGTATGACAGGGTTACTGTGCTGTTACAAACTGTTGCATTCTCCCTTAAAACAGATTAAGTGTTGCAGCGATTGTGGTCTCTTGTTCCTATTGACACAGGTACATTCAGTTGGCCTCTGTGTGTACACAGTCTATTGTTGAGTACACTAGCCTATTTCATGTTCATTTCCTGTGTGTTGTGTGAGCTTTTGTTAATGATAGACTAACTTCTAAGAACTTGATAGCATGAGCAGTGCTGTTACAGCACTACAAGCAATTATAAGTCATCATTTGACCTGACCTCCAGCATGGGGGAATTTGTTAGTCTCATTATTGTGGCTATATGTGTCAACAGATCGGGCTAAGGAGGCTGAAATGTGTTATAGGACTGCATTACACATTAAACCTGATCATGTGACAGCCAATACAAACATGGGACACTTGTGTCGGATTCAGAGACGGTGGAAGGAGGCCATTAAACACTACACAATAGCATCACAAAGACGTCCTAACAATCCAATACTGCACTACCACATTGGAGATGCTCTGATAGAGCTTGGCGGAAACGAGAACCTTGAGGTACGTCGCATCTAGTGACAGTCGCTAGCACTTTATAACATTTTACTAGGAAGCAGAAAGAGAGCTAGAGAGAGCAATAAACATACAACCTACCTATGGACAAGCACATATTGCCCTTGGCAAACTATTGTCAAGGACTTTAACCAACAACAATGCACAATCAACCACAGCAAGATCACAAGTCAGGAAGGTAACAACAGTGGTGATGTGTACATGGTTGCTGTGCAAACACTTAACCTCAACTATGAATGTATGACAATGCCTCTTGGGAGCCACAGGGGGTGAGATAAAAGAGAGTGTAAGGTGCCAGTTGAGATAAGAGATAGACTTTCTCTTGGGAGAAGTTTGAATAGTAGGGGCTGTGTGCCTTGTGTTTACTCAGCTCATGATTATGGGCTGCAGACAATTCCAGTCACACTGAAACACCCAAGCATGCAAGTTAATAGTTGATACCATGGACAGGTTCAATTATATTCATAATGATCATGTTTTCCTGTGGACAGCTAATAGTAGCCTGAGGAAAGATGAACCTGTATAGTTATGCAGCTATTTGATCTAGTATAAACAAACATATACAATTCTCTGATGTTAAAGGTGATTTGTGTTAGTGTGCATGTGTCTCTATCACTGTCAAACACTACCGACATCCTCTTTAAATGTTCTTGGAAAGGATATTTGTATATGCAATGTACTCCAGGGTTTATTTGGTGGGCTGGCTGGACATCTTGTAACCAAAGTTTGTTCAGTCTATGTTAAACAAGTTGCTGGAAAGGCATACAAAGAGAAAGACAACAGATTATGGAGTGGTTCTTTCACAGTTCCCAGTAGTGTTGTACTGGCTGGCATTCTTGGTACAAAGACATACCCATATTGGCAAACACATTCACTGTACTCAGCAGTAATCAAAAAGTCTTCAAAGACTATGCTTCCTTGCAAGTATCAGTGAATTTCTCGGGAATACTGGTGGAAGCTAACAGTGTTTGAAAGCCTTTTTACACCCTAAAACATTGTCCAATACAAGTTTCTGGCACTGGCTAAGGAAATATACGCTTTGCTTTTGAGGAAATAATTGACACCTTTCTATGGTGTACAGCATATCTTGTGGATTATGAAAAGGATTGTACAGCATATCTTGTGGATATATGAAAGGATTGTACAGCATATCTTGTGGATATATGAAAAGGATTGTACAGCATGTCTTGTGATAAAGTATGTTGTGTGATGTGGTTGTAAGTGCTTGCATTGTTGGGGTGCTTGGTCAATGCAACTATTTTCAATGTATTTACTTCTTAATCTGAGCACAAAAAATAATCAAAGCAGCCTTTGAGGTGGATAGCAAAGTGTATAATTCTACTGATGCTAGCTTCACAAAATGTCTTTGATACCGCCATGGACACACAGAAAACAGAAGCAAACGAAAACATGTATTCATGTATACAAAATGATGCATGCATGTTCAAATGCTCACTCACCCACACTGCCCACCTACACATCACACACTCTCCCAATACCAAGTCAATAGGGTGTCGATGTATAAACTGACTGTATCTACAGTTTCTCCTCTGACCTTTCACCTAGCTTTGTCCCTCCTATGCTGCAAATCAACGCACATTCCACATAGTATTGACCTTTGCCTGGGTGTTGAAAAGGTTTCACTTCACCTCCTCCCTCATAGGCCATAGCCCATTTACAGGAAGGACTGCTTTATCTACAGAATGAGGCCGACCAAGAGGTGTACCTTATCTTGGGAAAACTGTTCAAAGCAGATGTGAGTCAAAGTCCACAGTTTATCTTCGCTTTTGTAACTAAAATGTGTTGATTGCCGCTCACTATAGAACAAGCCCAAACTAGCAGCTGAAGCCATGAGAAGAGTTGATGGAAGAGAGATAGGGAATCTTAGATGAAAAGAGACTTTGGAATTTTGTATAGCCATGATGCTCTTTGGTGTTACTGGAATGACATTAAGAGTTTCAGTATATATTTGTGGTCACTTTATAGCTAACTAAACAACTGTTGATTTAGCGGCAATATCCACAGATCAAACATTTGCTGATGTGAAACGACAGCACGTTCTCCTCATTGGTGACGAAACTTGTAGAAAACCAAACATCTCTGTCAACCTCTTGTCGTGATTCTCAACTAATTTTTTTGTCAGAATATGGCAAACTTTATTTCTTTTCATAGTTATAAAGAGAAATGTGGACATAAATATGAATGACTTTAAAGTACAAGGTTGAGATAGAGAAAGCAAAGTGATTCGCGACATCAGAATAAATTTATAATACTCTCTAGTTATTATGCATAATGTGCTGTATAATGTGTAGCATAAACAGGTTGAGATTTGGGGAGGAAGAAGCAATGTGAAATAGAGAGCTGTAGCACCTGAGACTTTATGAGTCAGCAGTGTAGGATAAAGTTGGAGCTGTTTGCAGGACCAGTATAGTGGGGGGACGATGATCCTTACCCATGCTACTGGCCAGCTCCTGCTGTTGCTGCTGCTGTTCCTGTGACTGTTGGAGACCCTGCTGCAATGCCTGTCTTGCCCAGAGTTGATAGGAGACAGACTGGCATGCTGTAGAAGTGGTAGGAAGGTAGGCAGGATGATGGTGAGATGATGATGATGATGGGGAGACTATATGTAGCTCCGGCATGCTTTCAGCCGACCTTAATGGTCCAAGGTGATGAGGAGACTGCATGAACATCACTGATCCATTGGAGTAGACTGCTGGCATCAGAGACTGGACAAATGTGGAGTTGACCTGTTGTTGTGTGGTCTGGCTCTTGAGCTCTTGGACTGACAGGGTGGGAGAGGAGGATGCAGATGAAGACTGTACTATGGACGACAGAGGGAGATGCTGGCCAGCAGTGGAGACAAGAGTTGGTAGAGAGGCATTATCTGTGGTTGTTTTTACTGCAATAACTGTAGGCGCTTGTTGCAATATTGTTGTTTCTGAGCTAGGCATTATGGGAACGAGTTGAGGGGGTGATAGAGGAGAGGAAATGGTTGGCAATTGGTAGAGAGGTGTAGTCTGCAGAAGTGGAGAAACTCCTTGGATTAGATGCTTAGGAAGGAGCACAGTGCCGGGAGCTCCAGCGGCTTGGACGAGGCCAGCTGGGTGAGCAGCCGTCAATCCTCCGGCGGCTTGCTGATGCTGCTGCTGCGCTGGAATGTGCATGATCCGGACTTGCTGAGCTGCAATTGGAGCCTCAATACTGGTCGTAGTGGCGACAGAGGAGGCTGGTGTAGATGGAAGGTTTGGCATAGTGTAGGGAGATTCAACTGTCATTCGTCCTTTAAATGGATTCTTGGGCTTTCTTCTTGGACGATAGCGATAGTGTGGATACTCGATCATGTGCTGCTCACGAATCTTCTTGGCTTCATCGATGTATGGTCGTTTGTCAGTCTCAGAGAGCGCTTTCCATTCTGCGCCAAGTTTTTTGCTCAGCTCAGAATTGTGCATCCTGGGATTTTCTTGAGCCAGCTCTTTGCGCCTTTCTTTCGACCATACCATGAACGCGTTCATGGGGCGCTTGATGTGGTCTGGCGATCTACTGGACATTATAGTCATTGGTGTTGCCACTGTGGAGCTGCGAGCTACCTGTGAGAGAAACAGAGTAATGGAACAAGTCATCAGTAAAAATAGCATCACTGGAATTACCTACTATTATCTTGTTGCACAACGACCAGCGCAGTACAACAAACCAGCTGCGCTATTTGCGTCAGCTGTAAGAGAATAGTCTAGCACGAGGAGAGCGACTGAATTATACAGTTACCACACGCACTTTGTTGCAAGGCTAATGTCGTTAGCTATTATTAGCACCATGTATTGTACCGCAAAACAACACTACTACATGTACTTACCTGAAAATAAAACTGCAGTACAGGAAGAGTACAACGCGGCCTTCAATAGAAACCCACGGCTAGCAACATCAACAATATTGTGCACCCGAGCTAAAATTGTTTTCTTCAGCCGGAAGAACACGCTAGCCGTACAAGTATTGCAACCCTTGACATAATGAATAGCATTAACTATGATCTAATTGCTGCATCACGCTACACCACTTGAGTGAACAGCGAATTGATCTCGATAGTTTAGACAACAATAGATAAGCAAGCAGACGTGTTAATTTAGTCAAAGCAGTGATCACTGCCTTCAGCAGATGCTGCTGAAGTATTAGCCCCTCCCCCCCACACACAAGATAACACATTAAATTTTTTATTAGAAACACAGCATTGAACTACATAATCTTTGGTTTGATGTCAAAGCTAAGTCGTGGTCTAGTAGTGCCACGTCTATTGAGAACTATCTCCTGTTGACTCTTGTCAGCTTTTCGCTGAGCTCTCTCCAACAGTCTCCTCTCCTCCTCCATTTTTCGCTTCTGCTCAATAATTTGTAATCTCTCTTCATCCTAGAGAACACAAAGGGACAACATATGAATCTGTTAATAAGATCTATCATTAAGGTAATTGGAGAGCAGGTGAGCTAATTACCATAGAGAGAGGTAAGTATGCAAGGAACACTTTAGACTGAATCCCCAAAGTGAGAGCAATATTGTACAACAATACAGTGAAATTACCTGTTACCTACCACCTTAATGTATATTCAACAAGCATTCTGCATACGGTTCATCTTATAGCTGCTCCCTTTCAGCAGACATCCGTTGAATAGATATCACTAGCTCATGTCGGTAAAAGGCATATGCATGTGTTCACAATTTGTTACAGGACATGTACAGCAACATGCATGTTAGTCTGGTTTTCTCTTTCAAAGTGGCTAAATTTTCCACAAGCAATGAACAGAGTGCCCGCCATGATCGTACCAGTTTCCTCTGAGCTTCCAGGATTTTTTGATTGTTCTCCTCCATAATGGCCTGGAGTCTGAGCTGTTCCTTCGCCTGCTCATCCTAGGAGAATGCAAGTCATGATAAAGATGCTGTGTGTATAACACTACTGGTACTGACACTAGCAGAGATCATTCAGTAATGTACACATATAACATAGCAACAATAACACATAAACAGCATAATCACAAACATAACAACTAATAATTATCAATGAATATTATTCCACTATGGTAAACACACTAGAGCCTGAGGGAATGAGAATACAATAGAAGTGGTGTGGCCTATTAGGGCTGGCCCAGTCAAGAACTACAGCTGCACCCAAGGGTTGGTCCACAGGCAACCTTTTGTGTGAGGTGTTGATGGAAGGACACAATAGACAGTTTTGGTAGTGTTTCTTAATCTGTCTAGAAAGTTCCATACAATAATGCCTTTGTTGTCCAGTGTAGAAACATTCTTATCACAAGCAGTCACCACAGGTGCAAGCTGAACTCTGTCCTACAAATACTGTAAGCGGCAATGATCTTTCATCTGAAACCCAAGTGTAAACTAATGACATCACTAACATCATTCCTTGTAGCTCTACTAGTTGTCAGCACCACTCATACTGGGACATAGCCAGCTAGGGTTAGTGGTGGTGGTGGTGGTGCCATCACGCAATATGAAACCTATCAATGCACACTCCCAGTACAATAGCGCTGGGATCAATTATACACAGCAACATTGATACTATAGATTCCTTAATATTCGATTTCTCATGACCGCACCCACTACAAACATTGAGCTGCCCTTATTTTTAAAATGAATTTTTAAATGACGCAATCTAAGCTACCACAAACAACAAGGCTATTAATTAGAGACCAACAAGCCAATTCACAGATAATAACGATAATTATTGTACACCACCAACATAAAGAAAGGATTATTAGATGATGGATATTAAGATAACTAATAAACATACACCTGGGGACCCAGTGACCCTACCAGTGTAAACACATCGAAAACACTATAGGAGCCAGCAGGGCCAGTCGGTTACCTTACTAGATTAGCCATGTTGGGGTCATTAAAATGAATACTTGAAACATTATATACACTGCGTCGCCAGTGATAATGCAGGAGCGATAAGTTGTAATAGCTGTGGTGGATCAATGGCTGTGTGTCATGTGGGTGTATTGAACAGTATATTGTTACAATCTCTGACCTTCTTTTTCTCCTCCTCTTCCTCCTGAGCTCGTTGCTTACGCTCAAGTTCCTGCAGCATTTGCTGTTCCATCAGGCGCTTGGCCTCCTCTACCTGTCGCATCACTTCAGCCTCAATCTCGTCTTTTCTTTTCTCAATCTCTTCTTTTACTCGTTTAGCAACCAACTCCTCTACTCTCTTAGCTGTCTCATCTTCAACCAATCTTTCCTCTAACTCTTCTTGTCGTCTACACAACAACATCACAATGAAGATTATAAATCGTAGACAAAATAATTATTTAATTTTAACAGTACCCATGGAGATATCACATTTATTATAGAGGTTTCAATTTGAATTATTGTTACTATTGTGAAAGGCATTATCATTACAAAAGTTGTACACACAGCACATTACATAGACTAGGGAATTAATAGGAGCATGATAACAATAATTATCATGACATGACATTGCTAGATAGTCTAGTAAGATGATATCAGAGTAGACAGATAACGGAAATACAAGCATCACTGCCCTATCAGAACTATTTCATGTGATGTAATTACTTGGAGCTACAAATCACCATAGTAAGCTTCATATCACTCATTTTAACAAAAGACCAGTTCAGATAAACTATAACAGCATGTGTGGGCTAGTCCCTTGGGTTCAACTGGTAAAATTGATATACACTGTATTGCATAGTAACAGATGACCTCAGGCCTTATAGGGCAGTGCCATTATCAACCGACCACACAAACTAGACTCCACTGAACAATAGGAAGCCACAAATCCCACAACTAAGCCACTAAAGAGCTGTTACATAACTCCCAATGAATATAGTTAACACTGCGGTGACTAGTGCTGCACAGGGTTGAGACTGCCCAGAGTCTTCACAGAAGCAACAAAATAGGCTGAGCACCAAACAGCTGTAGACAGTGTATTGATGACCTTGTGATAGACACAATACACTTGCAGCCAACAAAGACAGCATAATTGCAACAGCAAAACAAAGCACCTTGTAGCATGACCAAGACTAGGCAGTGTCTTTAACATTCCTAGACATTGTTACTTTTCCTATTTTAGCATGTTCCTAGAGTTTTGTTTGTGATGTATTAAAACTTGGGCGTGAAAGGGAGGCTTGACTGAACCCATTTATCTATGAAACACAAACACAGGTAGTAAGATACTTGACTTGTACTTCAACAAGTCACAGTAACACCCAAGTTTTTTAATGTTAAAGAGGAAACTATCTTATTTCATAGAAAAGAAAGCTGTAGAGCTGTTTTGAACTTCCACTAAATGATTAAGATAACTATAGTTGACTTGCACCTTGTAGACCAGTTTGCACACACCTGACTGGATGTGTGCTGTTCAATCTTTAGTAGCAACAGCTCTCCAGGGTTGTTGATGAATATACTCTGTCCATTTTTCAGACCATAGCAACAGCAAACAGACAACATGAACCATGACCACAGACAAGCAACCATGCAGTTGCTATGCAACTCAACTGGTCAACATCACTTATTAGTTAATTTAGTATAGTTTGTTTATTTTTTCCCTACACCTTAGTGTTACCTAAAGAGGCTTTAATTATTGTGTTTGTACTTTAATTAACTATTTACTTTTGTCTTATTTCTTAATATTTTTTTTCTCCTTACACCTTAGTGGCACTATAAAAAGATTATCATAAATATTAAGTTAATGAGGAGAGGACACTAGGTCTCTAATAGTGTACCGATAAAATGGATACTTCACTGTACATGATCTGATAGTGTAAAAGCACATTCTTCTTTCTATTGATGCATAATACATAGACACACAATGTGACCTTCAAGAAAGCGTTACTGTGAATGCGTGGGTGCTATAATGAAATCACTACACACTGCTGTCCGTGGAAAGGATATTATTTTAACAGTGCTAACAAGATACTTGGAAAACTTGGCTGCACTCACAGCAAGTAACAATACCAATCTGGCTTGTTTCGTGAGTTCATAAACATGAAATGTAGATCAACACGTGTTACATAATGTACGTGTAGATTACGTAACTCAAAATAAGGCGTGGCTCGTAGAAAACCACGCCCCATATACTAACTTTCTTCTTTGGCGTTCTTCTTCAATTCTTCTCTCTTCTTCTTCTCTTTTCCTTCTTTCGTCATCTTCTTTTCTTTCACTTCGCCTGCTCGTGTGACGACCAAATCTACAAGACAAAACCACACAAAATATTACCTTCACATGCTTTCAAGCCACATACCTGTCTTTGCTTCTGCTTCTACTCCTCGAGTGACTTCTAGCTCGTTCCCTGTCCCTATGTCTACGCCTTGACTCACGCGAACGGTCTCTCGAGCGCTTTTTTGGAGAGTCAGGGGTTCTGGATCTTGAACGTCTTCTTCTGCTGCTTCTGACCGGAGAACGACTCCACGATCGAGAAGCTCTTCTTCTAGGTGAACGAGGCATCTATTTGAGTACGTTATAGACTGTTTATGCAGCTAAAGACTGTGTTTGTGATCGTAAGCAGGCTAGGCAGCTAGCTCTTAGGTCACGCATGCGCATAAAAACACAAACAAGTAAACTTTTTATTCTAGTTAGCGCTCACCACGTGAGGTTCCTCAGGATTCTTTCTTCAGCTCAAAGCCATGTTCGATTCACTTTGCTATTCAACAAGACTGTACCTGCAAGTAAAGCTTTATACCTCACAATGAACAATCGAAAATGTCTGCTACATCACAGCACCGTTTGATAGACTATGTTCTCCTAGTTGGTCCCTCGACTCGACTACCCAGTGATCACGAGGGAGGACACAGTGAACCATCTTCTGGAAGTTGGGAGCGTATTTTTAAACCTCAACCCGCCATATTACGACGCTATCCGTCTACAGACCATCCTAACCAACCACTGGGCGAAGATGTGGCTTACTTTTGTCAACCAGAAGGCTGCCATTATGAGGTTGAAGATCCAACTACTCACATGTTCATGCTTACTCACACAGAGACAAACACACACACTTATGGAGTTTGTATCAGCTTCCCATGTCTAGTCGATCCTGTCTCGAGAGCTCAGTCTCGTAACTGGGAATACAAGAACCAAGACTCTGTCTCTATTCAAGAATGGGGCATCCTGTCTCTCTGTATTCTCTCCCGTCATAAATTTTTCGTTTTCTTTGAAAAATGTCTGCAGACCATCATACACTTTGTGGAGCATTTTTGTGGAGACCGACTCAGTTGGGACCTGCTAATACATTACCAATTTCTACCTTCGCTGGCTGGAAGGGAGGATCGCTCTGGTCCGATACGAGAACTAGAGCAGTGGATTGGTCGACTGTTGTGTTTACCTGTCCCACGAGCTGGAGAAGAAGTGCTGGAGGTGGAGCTTGAGGTCGATCCTGCTCAGTTTCTGGGATGCCCAGACTCTACTCGGCTGTCATTAGCAGATTTTCCTGTTCATGAGCTGTTTCATTTGCTAGGAGCAGAAACGGCCACTGAGGTCTACAAACTGTTGCTTATGGAGCAGAAGGTAAGATCAAAATTAGGAAAAAAAGCATTTTAAAGAGTGATGGGATCACATAATAATGTTGTTGGCTATTGTTCCACTAACTGAGTTTAATGAATGTGTAGTCTACGTCAGTTCTCATTCCACACTATTCAATCATCAGGTCATCCTCCACTCCAAGAGCTACAGCCTGGCTGCTCAGTGTGTGTTCACATTGCTCACTCTGATGTACCCTCTCCAGTATCTCTTTCCCGTCATTCCTCTTCTTCCGTCCTGTATGCCTTCAGCAGAAAACGTACTCAAACACACACACTTCTCTAGCACACAAACACAAACTCGTACTTCCTTGTCTCTTACACATACACACCATGTTTACATTTGCAACATGCGTATCATAGTTTCTCACCACTTTTCTCTCTCGACCTATCTAGTTGCTAATGGCTCCCACTCCGTACTTTTTTGGAGTGTCTTCGTCGTTCCTTAAGAAGATCAACTCAGACGTGAAAATGGAAATTTGGCTAGTAGACTTGGACAAAGGAATGGTGTGTATAATGCACATGTGATGTAGCTGTGTTTGACCAATTTTATTGCAGATTATGCGTCCATTGTTGGAGGACCTTCATTATCAACCTCGCTTCCCTCTTTCTCTTCTTCAGCTGCAGGCTGACATTACTCATGTATGACTGTATCACTGTCTGATTATCTATCTGGTTCACTTTTATCCTCTCAGGCTACAGATAAGCTCACTAAATCAAGCATCAAGACAGCTGTCAGTAGCACCTCCTCTGATGCTCCTGTGGTGAAAGAAGATGAGGTTGATGTTATGATTCGTATAGCCTTCTTGGAGTTTCTGACTGGTGCAGAAATGACAGGTTGTGTAGGGAATCATCTGACCATTTACCGGTTGTTCCCTCGACCGGTTGTGGCACTCAAATCTGTGTCATTTCTGAAGCAATATCTCGTAAACAAGGGCAAAGAAGAGAAGGAATTTATTAAGTACTTTATTCAGTCACAAGTAAGCAATTGCTGTGCATGCTCCCTCTTCCGATAACCGTTTTTCTCTGTTGAAGAGTGTGGAGTACTATTTAGAGTGGTATCTCAACCCAACCAATACAGCTTTTGAGGAAGTACAGCGAGGTAAGTGTATCTGCATGTGAGTGAGTGTCTTACATGTTTATAAGGTATTAGCGATATTGAGAGACTTGGAGACAAGTTAGTCTGGTGGCAGAAGAGAACCAAACCTGTGCTATTGCAAGAGACCGTCTACTCTCCAGATGAAGAGCCGCTCCTTTATCAAGAGATGCTAAGGCACAAAGCCAGCCAAGCAGCTCATCAGGAGCGATTTCATGAGAGCGATGATTCTGATTTCGAGATCATTGGGCAAGGTTATTATGGTGAAAGAGAGTCGTTGTACGTAGAAGATGACAATTCTTCCTCTTCATCCTCTTCTTCTCATGCCTCAGCAGCTGGTGTTACTCAAGTGACGGTTGAACTCCATCCTCCCTCGAATGGTGGTGCACAAGCCTTTCTCTCTCTCCAGCCATCTCTTCATACTAGTCGTACCATACATCAAAAGTCTACTCCTCCCTCAAAGCTACCAATAGAAAAAGCGCCCTCACCATCACGCAACAATGCTGTCTTTCATTCTCTTGTCTCTCACACACCCGTGTCTACTCAAGGCAAGATAGCTAATGGAAAGTCTACTTCTCCTCAACCTTATTACACTCCTCAAGCACAGACTCCTGCTATTCTTCATAATTTATACCCCATGACATCTATTACCGATCGACTGTTTGTTTCACCTGCTTCCTCTCCATCTGTCAGTCCAATAGACAAGGGAGGAGGGATGTTTAAAACACCTCCTTCTGGAGGTGAGGGTGATAAAGCTCTGAGTAGAAATGTTCCATGGAGTGCGGTATCGAGTGTATAGTGAGTTGAATCACTCAAGTGTGTTATCTTTTAATACTCTCTCCCTCCCTCCCTCCCTCCCTCTCACTCTCACTCTCACTCTCACTCTCACTCTCACTCTCACTCTCACTCTCACTCTCACTCTCACTCTCACTCTCACTCTCTCTCTCTCTCTCTCTCTCTCTCTCTCCTAGTGAACAAGATATCAAGGAGCTAGTTACAAGGGTTTGTACTGGTCAAGGACTTCCATGGCCGAAACCAAAAAAGGTTATTAGTGAAGAGCGCAGTCGTGTTGTTCTTCTAAGGCAGCTCGAGCTGTGTCTGAAGTTAAGAGAACGGGATGAGATGGTCCAGTCAGTACGGGAAGAAATTAGACCAGTGGTGAGTGGTTGTTGGTAAATCTAATTTGTACTCACTGTGGTCTTTAGATTGTATCTAGAGCTGTCTATCGTGGTATGCTTGAGCTGCTGAGGCTAATTCTGAACCAGATTGAAAAGGAGATACTCATTAATCAAGAATCTGCTGTATTTTCTGCCTTCCTGATATTGAGACTTGCTCTTAGCTTGTGCATGGAAACTCGAGCTCGAGCACAATCCTCTCTCCCAACTGCTCCTGAAGTAAACTCAATACCTACTTCCAAGGAGGGGGAAGTACACATAGGAGCAAGTGCTGTCAGCTGGAATAGATCTGAAGAGTGTGCATCGCCAGTGAACTCACGTCACACTTCAACTCCTCCTGCTAGAAGAGTAAGAGCCATTTCATCACCTGTACCAATTCTCAAAGAAAATGAGGACGAAGAAGAAGAAACGAAAGAGTATGTCTACCTTCATAGTGACCTGATGAAGGGGCTAGGAACTGGAAGAAATTTCATGCTGCAGCGATCGTTTTGGATCAACCTCTTTGTATGTGTAGTAGACAGTGATAGAGGTTATCTCGGCTGGAACGAGAAGACTTCTGAACTGTATAGTAGGTATGTGAGTGGTTTGATTGATTCATGAATTTGACTTATTACTTTGTATGCAGATACAACTCACTTCCAGCTACTTGTCGAAGCACGTTTGGTTATGCCGAAGATGCCCTGATCAGTATTGCACTGCACAACCTGCTGGTGTTTATGCTGATGGTAGGCATGACTACGGATGAGTCACTCGACCTGTGTCAACGACTGTCTGCTAAAACACGTCTTGCTACAGCCGAGGAGAAGCTACTCCAACAGACCATGCAAGAACTGGAGGTTAGTCTAAAAAACCATCTTGCATCTCTTCATCTCAACTAACTTCAGGACTCCACTGGTATTGTTGAGCTGCGTAGCCTAGTTGTCCTACCTCTGTACAGTGAGACACAATCTCTAGTGACCTATGTTGTTCATCATGGCGTCAGCGTTACCTCTCCTGTATACAAGCTTCAAGTGAGTGCAAGCACTGCACATGTGATATCAAACATTTTTACCTATCCAGGTCACTAATGAAGTGTGTATTTTGAAGCGCTTTCCGGATGAGAAAATCACACGTCGATACTGGTTTGACAAGATGAGCACGATATCAATTTCGAGAGAGCGGATGACACTTAGCTTTGAGTATGAAGAAGACGTAGAGGGAGGAAGAAATGATGACGGAGTATGCAAGAAATACTTCCATCATTTCCATTCTAAGCAGGTACATGTATGCTTCTCTTGCTGTGGTGATTGTTTGTCTTTAATTCCATAGTATTTGGAGATTTTCCAATGCCTACAGCGATTACACCAATTTTGAAAACGTGATTCATTCATTATCAGGAAATTTTTTATATTGGTAGAATGTATGATTTTTATTTGACAAACATGTACAAGACAGTGGAATAAAATTTTAATTAGCAAGAAGTTATGCAGGCAGGCTAGTAATAGCTAACAAGGCACACAGCAATGTGCTGCTGCCTTTGTGCAATGGGTTACAAAACTATAATTTGGGACACGTGTACTGCCTAGGCAGCTGTGTTATGGCACACAAACACGAAAAACACAAACAATAGTCTAATAATGTCCGTCTATAGGAATGGATTAGTAGAAGAAGAGGAAGAATTTGCGGTGCCCTGGAAAAATTGCAAATAGTGTAACGTGATTAATTTGGCAGCATTATCTTACCATGAAGGGATTGATTGTTCCTAGTGAAGAAGCTTGCTGCCCACCTGTTGTCGTATTACCAGATCCAAATGCACCTTGCTGTCCAGACCAGCTTGACCCTCCTGCCGCTGCAGAAGGAGATGATGCACCCCAGTTAAACTGCTGTGGTGATGCTACTGGTTGGGAAAATTGTGATTGCTGAGTGCCCATTGCTCCAAACTGTCCTTGTGAAGAAGGAAAGCCAACATGTTGCTGCTGTGGGCTTGAGAATCCGCCTGGCATCATCTGAGGGCTAGAACCAGATCCCCACTGTCCACCTGCCATGCCTGCCTGACCTGCTCCGCCAAATTGCCCCTGGCTCTGTTGACCAATTCCAAATTGGTGCTGCTGGGCCATTGGACTAAATTGTTGCTGAGAAGGCATCTGTCCAAACTGTTGTTGAGGAGCTACTTGGCCAAACTGTTGCTGAGGGTGTGCCTGACCAAACTGTTGTTGAGGGACTGCCTGGTTAAACTGCTGCTGAGGAATTGCCTGGCCAAATTGCTGCTGAGGTGGTGGCTGACCAAATTGCTGTTGAGGAACTGCCTGGCCAAATTGCTGCTGAGGAACTGCTTGGCCAAATTGCTGTTGAGGAACTGCTTGGCCAAATTGTTGAGGCTGATTCATTCCCTGTGCTCCTGCATACATGCCAAATCCTCCACTTGCCATTGCCTGGTTTTGAGCAAATCCTCCCTGCGCAGCACCAAAACCTGATGCACCACCAAATCCTCCTCCATACATCTGCTGTTGATTATTGCGACCTGTCACAGGTTGTGCACCGCCACCCAAGAATGGATTAGAGTCTTTCTTTTGCAATGGTGAAGTAACACCGAATGGGTTCCCAGCTGCCGACATTCTGACCTGGGCCATCTGTGACTGAGCCATTTGCTGCATCTGCATCTGAACAGCCATTTGCTGCTGTTGTTTTTGTAATTGTTGTTGCTGTTGTTGTAATTGCTGTTGCTGTTGCTGCTGTTGTTGCTGTACCTGTTGCTGCTCTTCATCCTTTACTCGAAGATCACTCAGTGTCTTGTCCAACACAGCTAGGGCAGCATATCGATCATTACCTGTATTAATCTTTTTGGCAGGCTGAGCTAAAGATGCTGATGAGGCAGTAGTAGTACTGCTACTACTAGCAGTACTAGACATGGGCTGGAGGAGACCTAAATAAAAAATAATAACAGTACACTATTGTCAGACTTGTCTGTGTTCTTACTGGATGAGGCACCCGTGAATGCTCCAAAGTCATTTGATGGTTTAGAGGTAGAGGTTGCACTAAATGCTCCAAAATCATTGGTTGCTGCTGGAGTAGGGTTGGATTGTTTAAGAGGAGGAGTGGAACTAAATGCACCAAAGTCATTTGCTGCTGAAGAAGTAGGAGGCGGCCCAAAAGCTCCAAAGTCATTCGCTGTTGTTGTGGAAGGGGCAGCACTGAAAGCTCCAAAGTCATTCGCTGGAGGATTGGATGGTCTAGTGGGAGGGACTGCACCTTGAGGGAAGACAGACACAGCTCCTGGAGGTGGCTTAGGGGCTGAGGTAGCTGTGGGAGCTGAAACAATGAGAAGGTAATCACCTTATCAAGTACAGATGAATCTACTTTATTCCCAAGATAGTGATCACAACCCCATTGTGCATATTACACAGAAATGAACTTTTAAACCATCTTAGGAACACTACTCATACACTGTAAAACCTCCCTTCATTCCTTATATAAACCTCTCATTTCTTCCTACTTCCTATCTACACAGTTCTGCTTCCTAGCTCACCGAAAGGATCAGTACTAAAGTCATCAAGGAAATTGCGCGGTTGTGTAGCAGAGGTCGAGGTTTGTGTCTGAGTGGGTGTGTGCGCTGGCTGAGCAGCTGGAGCAGGTTTGACAACCATGACAGGTGTTTGCTTGGAAGGCTGAGGTCTGGCTGTGGTGGTGTTGGGGGTAGTTGATTTACTAGTCTGTGAAGAGACAAGACAGTAGCACATGACAGAGTAGGAGATGGGACAGGGAGGGTATGAATGCTAGTATCTTTAGCACAGGCTGAGAGGAAGCTGTGGTCATGTGCACACACTAATGCTAAACACCTACACACCAAAATTTATACAAAACACGTATGTCCCAAACCACCCACTGAGTTAACAAAGCCCTATGCAAGTGTAAGTCTTGTCAGGAATTTCCATTGTCGAAACACTTGAGTCAACCATGCCAATGGCGGCATGCTTCAAAATGTTTGTCCTAAAATGTTTTTCAAAAGCTAGTGATAGTACGGTACCTGCTGTACTGGCTGTTGGGTGGTAGGTTCTGCTGCTGTCTCCCTGATTTGTTCACTTGGACTTCTATACCATTGTTTCCGTTCGTACTTCTCTTTTAAAAATTCTTTGAAGGCACTAGGGTCCTTTTTGTCCGGTTCCTTCTCTCTTCTAGCATCCCATCTACCCAGCCATATTCGCTTTGCCACCTATACAAAAGGAATCAGCCTTCATGTCATGAAGGCTCTTCACATACCTCATTTCCGCCATTTTTTAGCTTGGCTAGTTCCTCGTCCGTAAAAGTTGTAATGGATACAGATTTTACTCTGTGAGGAGGGTTTAGTCCACGACTGTGAAAAGAGAACATTGACAGAGTAGCCAAATTCACTGGCAAACTTACAGGTAGCCTCCGCATTGTGTGCACACGAATCCAAAGGTGGTTATGTCAACGTATGTAGGTCCCTTTTGGTGACATTCCAGACACTCTTTGTTGTGCGGTTGTGAAATCAACTCTCGAACCATCTTCAGGCTCAGCTCTTCTCGCTTCTTCTGGGCGGCCTTTGTCGAACTCAACGCCATCTTTGCACTCTTCTTGCTAATGTCCGTGCACGTCCGTGACACGGCCACACCTGCTTTTAATACTTAATAGATCTCCGCCTAATTTCACTGCATACCAAAGATGGCAGCCAGCGGGCAAGCAAGGCGCTTGGACGAGCAGGACCTCTACGAATGGATGCTGCAGCTTGGAGTGTCACTGAGGCCAGAGGAGCAAGCTGGCAACTTTAGTGCCCAGCTTCGTGACGGAGTTGTTCTCTGCTATCTCGTCAACCGACTGCGACCAGGAAGCGTGGAGGATGTGAGTGAAGCTCTCCTTCCTCGGCTAGTTGTTGTGGCTAGGAAGCTGTTTGTTCTGTCTAGAGCGGCTAGTTAGCTGGAGATAACAATCTTACATAAATGCTTTGAGTTATAGTTAGCGCGCTCATTGTTTGAACCGATCGTTCGCCTTTCGCTTTAGTAGAATAATGGCATAGCTATTTGTGTGTCACTGTATGCAAGTGCGATCATCTTGCCGTCGATCTATCTACAGATACGTACTGGGAGAGACTCTGGTACAGCTGAAGACAATATACTACACTTCCTTCAGGCTTGTAATGCACTGGGTGTGGAAAAGGTAGGCATGCATGTTCCAAGATGGTTATGATATCCAGTACACTACATTTCTCTATAGATATTTAAATTAGCTGACTTAACTGATGATAGGAGAGACTTCAGCCCTGTGCTAGCTACACTGCAAGAGTTGCACACCATTGCAGAAGGTATTATAGCCGCTTCTGTTGTCCCTAATATGTATGTGTGTGTGTGTGTGTGTGTGTGTGTGTGTGTGTGTGTGTGTGTGTGTGTGTGTGACAGGTCTTGGAATGGGACTGATTGTGTCATGTGTGGCTGAGGAAGAAGAGCAAGCCTCTCCAACCATTGAAGAGGAGGACGAAGAAGAAGAGGAAGATGCCAGTGGCGATGTTTTTGACAGCAACGAGACTTGCAATCAGATTGTCAGAGCCAAGTTTCAGTTTGCAGGAGAAAATGATGATGAGGTATGGAAAGTATAAAATTATGTGTGTCTTGCATACCATGACCTTGTTTTATTTACACTTACATTTTCCTCTCTGTGTAGCTTGTGTTTGATAAAGGAGATATAGTAACCGTCACAAAGGTTGTGGAGGGAGGTTGGTGGGAAGGTGTATGTAAAGGAAAGGTTGGATGGTTCCCTGGAAACTACGTTGAAGATCTTCCACCTGGTAAGAAAGACCTGAAGCCCTAGTATGGTCGAGTGTTATGGTAATGTACACGGGCAGTGGTGTGGGTGAATATAACTCCAGATGGTGATTCTATAGTATTTGCATTAACTGTGTAAACAGTGGAAGAGTTATATAGTTGTACTGATGTGTGTATGTTTTGTAGAGTGTCTAGGCAGTAACACAGCTTGTTAGTTTTTGCTCTTGCGCATACCACAGATATGATTGTCGATATACTGCCAAAAGTTGATAAGAGAAGTAGCATACAGCAATTCTACGATATGGTGAGCTTACTGTGCCTCAGTTCGATACATGAGCTCTTCTTTTTCTCCACAGGTGATCAACGATGTGGTTGATTCTGAGAGAACGTACAGCAAAGACTTACAGGTGTGTTGGATTTTATACCACAATGATTCATCCTCTCTCTCTCTCTCTCTCTCTCTCTCTCTGCAGACTCTTCTCACCTCCTATCTGGTGCCGCTCAAGAGTTCTAATGTGTATGTTTATTGTTGTGTAATCTTGTCAGTCGGTAATACTTCTTTTCCTTTTAGACTGACCACCAAAGAGGTTGACCTTCTCACAGGTAGTCTGCCAGAGGTTAGCAGGTTTCAACAGACCTTCTGTAGCTCACTGGAGGAAAGTGCCAGGTAGTGTTCAGTAAGGCTCTCGGTCTCTAGTATCTTCATTTGCTCTATAGACTGCCACTACAGCAACAAAACATGGGCAGTGTGTTTTTGAAGGCATCTACTGATGTGAGCCGTATTATCACTTCAGGTTCTCTTCATTGCACTCATATTGCTACAGATTGAATCTCTCTATACTGCGTACTGTGCTAATCATCCGTGGGCAGTGGCTGTACTGACTGAAAACTCGTAAGAATAACCGTTTGACTACAGTAGTCACATGACTAGCTTCAATTCTGTAGTGACAAGTTGTCTTCATACATGGAGTCACGAGGTGCACCTAGTCCTGGTATTCTCTTCCTTACCACAAGCCTCAGCAAGGTGCATAACTCGCTGAGCAATGAATCATTGATTTTTTGTATTTTCTTTCTAGCCGTTTAAGCGATTGGAAAAGTATTGTGCGCTCTTAAAAGAGCTTCAGCGAAGTTTTGGGGTATGTGTAAAGGGATAAGTGAGCAACGTGTTTATTGTCTGTGTAGGAAGAACACCCTGATGCTGACAATGTGGTTCAATGTGTGGACATCTACCCTACTATATCAGTGAGTATAATGTACTCCCTTTTCATCTCTCTCTCTCTCTCTCTCTCTCTCTCTCCAGTCACGCACTCAAGAAGTCCGTAGAAAGAAGGATGCTGAGTATGAGATGTTATCTAGTCCAGTCAAGGGCTACAATGGAAAGGTAGATCAACTCCTTGCTTATCTTGATATGATCATATCGTTTGTTCTTCTCCAGTGTTTATTGGAGCTGGGAGAATGCCAATGTGTCATTCAGGGCAACCAAGCTCTGTCTGCTGAGGTTAGTATGATACCGCTATTATAC
The DNA here is from genome assembly GCA_964017065.1 of Haliclona indistincta. Classification (NCBI taxonomy): domain Eukaryota; kingdom Metazoa; phylum Porifera; class Demospongiae; order Haplosclerida; family Chalinidae; genus Haliclona; species Haliclona indistincta. Next base: position 5,211,179 of record OZ024791.1, read on the forward strand.
CGCTATGATACCGCTATGATTTCAATGTGGTTTTATTGCCAATACCATTATGTTGTAGGAGGTAGAGGAAAGGTTCTATTTGGTGTTTCCAGAGAAGCTAATTATTCTAGCAGTTGGTGCCAGCTTGAGTGGATACGAATTGAAGGTTTGTTCAATGCCTTTCTCTGTGCTTTATACACTACTTCTTTCCCATAGTCAAATGTTGGTTTGAACACAGTCTCTGTTAAGAAGGGTACGCACTCTGACAGCTGGCCTTGGCCGGTAGAGCTCTCCTATGGCAAGATCACCATTCATACCTCACTCCTCTCTGAGCATGACCAGCAACTGTTGACGGGTCTAGTTGGTGGTCAAATTATGAAGGTATAAAGTTCAATGCATCATATTGTGTTACTTTACTATCATGCATACAGCGTTCCAGCACTCTAAAGACTATGTCGTCTCGATCTTCCATGTTTCGAAATGCCTATCCTGCTCGTATGATGCGCAAGACCAGTGCTCCTATCATGAGAGCTCACCATTGGGGATTCATGTCTTTACGACCCATCCCTCCTCTCTCCTCTCAACAGCTCATGAGCTTAAGAGAGGTATTTACATTTGAATTTTGACAGAAAAGAGCATAATTCTGACAGAATTCAGAAAATTGAACAGATTAAAGCACATTTTATTACTGGTATTGTATTTATTTAGCGAGATGTTGTGAAAAGTCCCAAAGCAGCAAAGAAGTTTATTTATCAAGGACACAAGAAAAGTATGCAGTGAATTCATCTTTGCTTACTCGAGTTTTTCCTCATGCTAGGGCGTTCATTCAAGTCTTTCGAAGATGTAACACCTGGTATTCGCCCCATACCTGAGTCAGGTGATCAATCACGTGACCAATAATGTACTTCTTGCTACAATTTTAACCCATGCCCCACCAGATAAAGCTGCTGATGCTGCTATTCTACGTTGTATCGAGGCGTACTGTACAGCTTACAAGAGAACTCTGATACGTAAGAACCACTCTCAATCTTGTCTGTCTGTACAGAGGTGCAGTTTGTACAGTGTATGTTGTGTATGCACGTTTCTTGCTGTCCTCTAAGTCGCTCGTTCGCCTGATGTTCTACAGCACACCATAGGAAGGTAATTACTGGCTTGGTGTGGAGTGCATTGTGTTCAATACTGCACCTCTTGTACACTAATGTGTGTGGTGCAGCTGCCTAATGAGTATACCATGAACGTAGAAGGAAAATTGTTGCTCCAATATAAAATGATGAAGGATTACATTTTTCGCTCAGAGGGAAGACCATTTTCATGCGTGAAATTACGTTTACAGTATAGACTCCTGCTTGTACTGGTACGGGATCATATTTCTGCATGTTGAGTGAATACGAAATTATTTATTGGATGAAAATTTCCTGATCTGCCATACGGCTGGTAAATTTTGCGGGAATAAAATTTGGCTGTTTGCTGAAACAATTTCCGCCTCACAATGTGCATAGACATGGCTGAAAGAAAACGGCTCTTCTCACTTCAGCTACAAACTAACCTTACAGACTACAAACCAACCTTTTTTCGTTGAAGTATTTTTTATTGCTTTGTGGTAGACTGCGCGGGCATTCACGTGCCAAACCCAACTCGTATTTTTGGCTTAATGATTCCTGCAAAATTACCAGCCATACGGTGTGTAGTAGTGTCAGTGTGATCCTAGTCTCCTCTCTCGTTTAGCTGAACAGCACAGTATGCCTCACAGGCACTCCACTGGTCCAGGGTCTCCTTCTACACGCATTCCTCTTCTCTCCGACAATAGCGAAGCAGGCGATTTCCACCTGAGAACAGCCTCTACCTCTCTCTCTCCTACCAAGTCTGGGCCTTCATCAGAATCTTGGATCTCAAAGTTCACTCATCTCACAACTCGTGTTCCCTCACCCACTGCAACTAAGACGCAGAAGCCGGATAAAAAAGGATTCTTACGCAAGCGGTCGGAGAGTTTTGATGCTCACACAATCCTCAGCTCAAAGAGGAGTGGTTTTTGATTTGAATGCCACCAACCTCAGTCGAACTTTCAATTTGCTGTAACTCAACAGCACATGCACTTATATAGACAAAGGATTGGTGTATTGCTCGTGATATGGTAGTTCTGTTCTCCCCATCACTTTGTGGCACACACGATCATTTTCACCAGACAATTCATTTGTATTCTCAAGATAAAAATGATGATATTATGTTCTTAACCTTGCGAACGTCGTGAAATTTGGTTATACTGCACCTCTGTTGGTCCACTAATGTATAGTCTAATAACCTAACCCTGCTCTGCTTTTCTCCATAGCTAGAACAAGTACAGAGAGAGACAACGTACTAACATTGTGAGTAGCACTCTCCTGCACCACCATTATCTCCTACCACTCTTCTCCAGGGATCATGTAGCTGCTGTGGTCCACATCATGGAAATACAGCTAAAGGACCTATCCACTGTAAGCAAGTTCCTATTATAGCAGTTTGAAGAGATCTTGCAATGAGAAGTGATCACTTGCGCACTATGATGCACACGATCGCTTTTCACAATGCAAGATGTAGAGTATGGCAGGAGCGTATAAGGAGAAGGAGCATTTCTGCTGTGTTCACTATAATAATATCAAAGTCTAAAGTCTGCTGCCGTGCTCTGTTGCTACTTGGAACTTGGGCCTTTCTTTGCACGTTGTGGCTCGTGAGCGTTCAGCCAGAGCCTAAGTGAGCGTTCAGCGTCCTAAGTGAGCGTTTAGCCAGAGCCATGGTCGCTGTCTTATGCAGCGTTCCTTATAGGGAAGATTTTTGCAGCGCAAGTGACAGACTTTAGATTTTGTTGAACGCTCTTGTTATACTTGTGCTAATAGTTAACCTACCATGAAATAGAATCGAGTGACAACTTTGTTTTTCAGGAAATGGAGCAGGTTCGTGACACACTCAATCAAGAGGTGCTAACTCGCGAGATATTTCAAGATAAGGTCATGTCAGCCATTCAACTATCTCCAGACACTCCATACTAGGTGACCCCGCTGCTGCTGCTGGCACAAAATGTGGAATTTACTCAGACATTTCAATATTCAATAGAGCTCCGTATTTATGAGAACATGCAATGTAGATAAAGAAGTATTATGTCAAAATGTGAAATTTGTAGATTTTTATAATAATATTGATGTAAAAGAAAACTGGATGTCCATAAAATTCTGTCACTTCTGCTAACAAGTATAGTGTGAGTATCGTATGGTACAAAAACATGAATGAAAAGGTATGACCATTTTAGAGACTTCCTAGCTGCGGAATAGCTTATACAACTGGAATGGAGAGAATGATAGTAAAAATAATGCATGAAAACTGAGTCCAAGACTACTGTACTGGTGTGTTGCTAGGCGCTGCATGCTTATAGGCACACATCGTCTGTTAAGACAGTTTGCTGCAGCTCTCAATAGTACTTGCATAGAAAAAAGCGCTTTTTATTGGTGCATCTCGCATATTTTTTTTGCTGTGGAAACAAGTGCATGCACCTTATAACGCTCCAGTATGGTATTACAACTAGCAAAACATTTCAATCGGTAGCTAACTTTTTCTCTGTCTTGTTGGTTGACTACTCCACAGTCCCTGAGGTCTTGAAGAGAGATATCACCAACAAAGTTGATGTCATCGTAACCATTCTCCATCAGCACGTTAGTGTACTGGCTCAAACCATTTGTGATAAGTAGCTCTTCTAGTGAATTGGTGGCTCTTGTTGTCTGGGAGGCAAGAGACAGTGATGATAATGAAGTGGGCTAGTACTATTCCTTACTTGTTGCATTCTTCTTTGCGGAAATTGAGGTGAGTCTCCCCCTCCCCCTCCCCTTCTCTTAGGGATTGGAGGATGTGGTCTGTTACCAGTAGGCACACGTTCCAACTGAGAGAGATAGTGAAATAACTTGGTAAGTCAACTTACCCTATAACTTACAGTATCATAAGTGGGAGGTACCGCAGGCAAGGGCTGAGAACAGGAATGAACGAATGATGGTCTTTCAGCAACTGGAGGTCTGCAAGAAATTACATTAAATATTTGTCATGAGTATCATGCATACTTTTGTGCTGGATTCCGTCGAGATGGTGGTAAAGGAGGAACAGAATTCGGTTCTGGAGACACACCTCCAGGACGATGATGAGGTAATGGAGGAGGAGCTGATAGAGGAGGTCGACTGGACACTGGTGTAGTAGTGTTAGCCGGTGGCTCTCTCCTCCGTGGAGCAATAGGAGGAGCAGCTGGGAGTGTCGCGGAGTGAGAAGTCAGAGCCGAGTGCTGTGTGCCGTTAGTGAGGGAGGTATGGAGCAATACAGGATGAGATGAGACGGTAGGAAGTGAGGAAGGAGGAATGACAGGAGGGCGACTTGGAAGGAGTCCTGAGGCACTGCCCGAGCGATGTAGGTGCCAGTTGCCTTGGTCAGGAGGAGGGAGTGGTGGACGAGAACTAATACTGATAGGAGTTGAACCAGGGATAGGAACAGGAGGACGACTAGGCGAATCTACAGAGAGAGAATTATATGTCACATTGACAGAATAATGAAGTAGAAAGCTTGCCTTGCATAGAGCTACTGCCAGTTCTGGCACGAGACCTTGAGTCTTAAAGAGTAAATGTAAATAAGTAAAGAACCACACAGTAACAAGCATACCTCCTGTTGCATCCATCTCAGAGCAAATAAACTCAACATTGCCTAAAATAAGAGAAATCATGGTAAAGGCAGAGGTTAGCTACTAGCACTAACCATAGATATCATTCTCGGCACTCTTCTCATTCACGTACTGACTCATTGTGACATGAATGTGGCACCTACAGTAGCAATGAAAGGTGTGATACTAGTTGGTACTTTACTCACTCAATCTGCCCGACGCTTTGTCCTTGGTGGATGAGCTCTCTCTCTACCACCTGTGGTGCTGGGTTGATCACTCTACCAAGAGCAATACAGCATTCAGCTGAGACGGAGAGAGAGATCACAGGATTACCATGACATGCAAACTCACCACATGATTCATCACTGTCTGTTGACTTGACTAACAAGAGAATGTGCTGCTGAAGCATATACTCATGTGATGTCACCACTGGCTTAATCTAGCAAACAGGTTAATAGTTGATTCAAAGAATGAAGAAACAGTTACCTTGCAAATGGGTTCAGCTCCCGGTCGAGTAGCCCATTGCGGAGTAACCGAATCGAAGCAAGTGTCTCGAAAGCTGATGTTTGTCTTGGTTTTGCACACACCTAAAATGGGAGTGTTCACTGTAGTATAGACCCAGTGACAGGAAATGCTCTTACCTTCAAAACATCTTGAATGTATTTCTATGTAGAAATAGGTCTTGCTGTTTGTGAGTATCTGGAGAAGGACACAAATAAAGAATTTGCACATAAGCACACACACACACACACACACACACACACACACACACACACACACACACCCACACCAACACATACACACACACACCCACACACACACACCACACACACACACACACACACACACACACACACACACACACACACACACACACACACACCTTAGCATTGCATTGAGAAATAATGATAAAAGCATTAGGATCAATGTGAGTAGACGGGGCGTGGGCTAAAGGAATGAAGAGGGAAATATCAGAGTACAGTAAGGTCAAACTGACAGACCAGAGGTGAACTGCTTCACTCCTCCAATCTGAAACGTCGAGAAGACCGGAGAGTGGTCGCTGGTAGTGATGTTGTTAGTGCAACCTGGAGGGAAATAAGATCATGGTAGGATAGAGACAAGACTAGAATACACACCATAGCTGGTGTTGATGATCCTTGTCCCAGGGTATGATCTCCACAGAACTCGGTCACAGTAAGAAGGCTCATTGACACGATCTCCAGAGCGCTTGTGCTTGATCCATACATAGCTGCTCATCGATCGTTCTCCCTTCTTGAAACGATAGGTCGGTGGAAAAACAATTGGCGCTTCCTCTGCAAACAAACAGTAATTGTGAGTGTTTACATTGCATATTAATTTTAGTTTGCCATTCCATTGCCCACACTAATCAATGTGTTATCAAACAACCCCTTAATGTGTTTACTGCACTAACCGAAGCCAACAAACACTTTCTTTCTCTCCTTCTCTCTCCTCAACTGATCACTGCAGTATATAGTGTGGTAGTCACCACTCTTAGCCAGCGCCACAATTTCCTGCAATACAGCAACAGTTGTACTCCCATTGTATTCTTTACCTTACCTCAGGCCTCATCTCCACACGATAGTTGAGGTCACCAAAGTAAAAGATGTGGTGGAACTGATGCACAAGATCAAACTGGTTAAGATGGCGATGCTTCAGTGTACACATTCCCTTCAATATATCATGATAGTTCTGATTACGCCTACATCAATGAGCAACCTTAATTATTAAAATTATATTAAATTATGACTAACCTATGACATTTTTCAGTCCCGGATGTGAGGTGTCCGCTGATAAAACACAGCGACAAGTTACCAAAGTAGAAGGACAGACCGACAGCTCCCTTGTTGCCGAGTGCGTTGCCGATGCCAGTTCGTACCTGAGATGTCTGCAGGTGAGTGATCTTCATGGCGTGCTCCGGTTTAACCAATATGACTAGTCTAATGCCCCAGAGTGTCTTGACTTCCACCTTCTCATAATCAACATTGACCAAGCTCTTGAGAGTAGCCTTCAGTCGAGTGACCCAGTCCTTCTCATTCATGCCGGTCTCCTGGATACAACAAGAACAGCATTCACACACTCCCTCTCATTCTCCTCTCCTCACCTGGGTTCCAATGGCGTATATGTCATGGGCAGCAGCTATAGTTCGATCCAATGATCGTCCTAGTCCTTCACACTTCATCCATGAATTGATATCAGTAGGTGGGCCCGCATCACCTGCACATCACATGACAGTCATAAGATGCTTCCATGACAGTCATGTGACTATGCCTACCCATGTTCCACGAGCCAACAAAGATGGAAATGGAGTCAGGGTCTCGTTGAGCTCCTTGCATCTTGTTTCTGATGACCTGAATGAGCTGACAGAAGTGCTCTCGTGCCTGCATGCTAGCAAATATGTAGTCTCTTCGACTCTGCCCCTCTAGTAGAAGACCAAGCTTCTGCTCACGAGACCGAGACTTGATCAATTGAATGACTACAGAAAATGTGTATAAAATAATACATTTGAAACCAATGATAGGAGGTACCTTGGCTAGGTTTGTAGTTTGTTCCAGTGGTCTCTCCTGGTCTTGTCACTGTTAGCAGACCTGTTTTGAGACTCACGTTCAAGCACAAAGTCTTCTTGCCATGGATTGCTTCAACTTTGACATCAAAGGAAACGTCCTCCATGCCTGGAGCAGAGAACGGTTGCTGGACTAAGGAAGAGTTTGCTGCCCCTGTGAGGGTAGTGCTGAGGTGTTTGTAAGTGGAGAAAGCCTAAAGGGAGAGAGAGAGAGAGAGACAGAGAGAGAGGGGAAGGGAGGGAAGGAGGGAGGTGGGAAGGGAGGGAAGGAAGGAGGGAGGTGGGGAGGGAGGGAGGGAGAGGTGCAACACTATGAGTATGTTAGTGGAGAATGGTTACTTACAGATGTTTCTAGTTTCTTAAGAGCACTACTGCATTCCTCCAGCTTGCGGGATAAACTATCAAATCCATTATCCTGATGAGTGGTAATAGTACACTATTAATTTTGATAGTGATTTACAAACTGTTAAAGAGTTAATTAAAACTAATCTAATCAATGTGGCTTCATATCTCTTAGCACAAATTTGAAGGCCTACTAACAAATTGGAGCCAAACAATTTACAATAGCTCACATCACTAGTGGATAATGGTTTAATATTTGCTGCCTGACGACCAGCATATACCAGATCAAGAAAATTCTGCAGTGTATCAACCTGTTGCATTAGCTTGTCAATATTCCTGATAGAACATGTAAAATGAGTAGAATGAGTGTCATTGTCTCTCACCGATGAACATTCTCAACATCAGGTAACACTAGCTGCTTGAGATTAGTGAGTTGGGGTTTGGGAGACGCCATACTATTCACATCAACAACCACTTCATTGTCGAGATACTGATGCAGGCGTTGCTGAAACACTGGATCCACTCTAGAGAAATACACCACATAATGATCCCCTTCACCATCACCATCATACCTATTCAAATCCACATGTATAATGGACGCTTGCAAGTACTTAGTCAAAGTGTTCTTGTCCTTGTCAACATCCACTTTCTCCTCTGCTTCAATATCATCGTCGTCATCATCATCGTCCGGGTCGTCATAATCCGAGTCGTCAGCATTGTCTCCAGCTCCTCTCTGGTACTGGCCAACGGGTGTGGTCAGGGCACATACTAACCCTCGCTTAGGCTGGTTGTAAAACTGCACCAAATCATCAAGTGCAGTGAATTGCTTTTTCTGAACTCCAGTTTGAGCCTGAAAGCACGAGAGAGAGAGAGAGAGAGAGAGAGAGAGAGAGAGAGAGAGATGAAGTTTAGTAAGGCATGTAATCATGTCCTTACATGTACGTGTACATAATTATGCCAACAACATAATGTTGACATGCAACGTATTGCCACATGTCCATATACAGAGTAATTATAAGAACTTGATAGGTTCAATATCCACTCATATAACCACACCCACCCACTCACCTGGACAGATAAACTGCCGTTCTCATTGGGCAGAATTCGATAGTGATGGATTCTTTTCATATGGCTAATATCGTGTGAGAAGGAAAGGAATAGGAAAGAGAGAATACTGACGTTTCAAACAGTAACTGAAACAGTTTGCTTGAAATGCAAGAATAGGAACTGTATACAATGTTTAGTAGTCATGCGTACACAAACATCGAGTGCTACACACACAATAGTTGATACGACAACTGACTGAGTTGACAAACCATGATGGCATAACCAGAGTGAGTTAACGGGAGAGTAAGGAAGTAAGAGAGAGACACACAGGACCATATGCTAACAATATTCATGCACTGATATGGATGTGTGTATATTCACATAGATACATGATGTGTTTTAGTTATCGGTACTGCATACACTAGCGTCACTTGAAATAACACATAACATCTGTACTAAGTGGATATCATCACTGACCGAAATCCAAAGAGTATAACACTATACACAGACTAGCAGTAAACTAGAGAAAAGCTACTGATTACTGATAACAGGCATGGAAATTATTTAAATTACTAATAGCTACAACAATGGAGCTAGATAAAATCTATGAATACATTATTAATAAGTTCAAAGGGCACAAACACCCCCTCCTTCCATACTCCTTCATACACGCTACTCCACAGTACTCACATGAGAGAGAGCACGTATGCGTCCTTCCTCGTCTCACTAGCACGGATAAGAAAGGCGCCGTCTTGATTGCAAGACACTAGCATGTTCTCGCTGTCCATACGCCCGAGATCGCCATGATACCACGGCCTGTTCCCGCCCCTGTCCACCATAACCAGATGGCTAGTCAATAAAGACGCTTTAGGAAAGGAAGGAAAGGAGGCGAAAGAAGGTCAAGCCCGAGTCGAGCGGGAGAGAGACTGAGCGAGTATTGAAACTCTAAGCCACGCCTTATACGGACGGCGCTCCTGACGTTACGCATTCTGTGCAGGTTACGCAACGGTACTTAACAGGCATGCAGAAAAAATAATAATGATCGAAGAACAATAATAATGTATACAATCTGGCAGTTTGATTTACACACCATATCTTGAGACCTGAAAAATTGCTACACCATGTGTGCCCTATAAGTCCATGCTCTCGCCAGCATCATCTTCAACCATTATCTCCCTCACTCGTTGTCTTCGTCTAGTTTATATAATAGAGTGTTAGTAGAAGAGTATGCTAGAGTAAGCACCAACCTCTCCTTGATTCTCTCACAGCGAGGACACTGTAACTTTTCTTGATAACAGTCTCGATGAAAACAACAGTGGCACTCTACAAACAAGAACAGGATAATGTGTAACAGCAGAGCAAGCTGAGTAACTCTACCTGGACAAGAATTGACTCGTTGGAGCTCAAATGGAAAAATAATATCATTCAGCTGACAGAGTTCACATACAAACCCTTTCCCTTCACAAACCTGTCAAAATAATCACAAAAATTAATAGTTGAAAGCAACCTAACAATGCGCTGTTTTTTACAAATTTTAATAATTATGCTACAGACTACATGTATTGTAATTAATTTTGCATAAAATTGAGATTTGCTTACCATGCAAGATTTGATGTGTCGGCTAGCTTGTGTTACTGCTGTTTGTAGTTGTCGTAATAGATGTCCATTCTTGAGCTACACAATGACAGATGTTAGATGAGTAATACTGGTAGAGTGAAGGTCTGTACCTGAACAAAGTCATGGAGTGAGTACCTGTGGGTGTCTGTAATTAGATGACCTAGCTGGTCAAACAATGGATGTAAACTAAAGGATGAGAGAAGGTGGAAGTGAAGTGGTACAATGGAGATGATCAAACCTTTCTGCTCGACTGCATGTCAAAATATATTTCTTCATTGAGAGCAGCTGATTTCTCAATTCCTGTGCAAAGGTTATAAAGCATACATGTATACACATACTGATAGGCACCTTTGCTTTGCCTAGCTCAGTGATTTTTTCATACAGTTCTGGGTTTAGTGACTGTACATCAAATAAAGGCTCGTTTTCTATCTTAGCAATCGTGTCTCGTGCAAAGTCCGAAACAGTGAATCTGTGAGAGCATTCAACAACTACGACTGACAAAGCTACACACACACCTCTTAAAGGACCACTTGTTAATAACATGTGCCGGTATTATACAAGTTGAACTATGGTGACAACTAAGACAGAAATACTTGCCCATATAGTGACAGAATCTGTAGGACTTGAGTTGTTCTGTGTAACCAGAACAGCAGGAATGGTTTGAACATGAAGACATTATTGGGCTCACTTGGATCCATGTGCATGCCACAGCCAGCACATCTATTGGCTTGATTTACAAGAGTTTGAATAGGAGACCTGTCACCAAAGAAGTGAAAGAATAATAATGCTACTACAGTGCCTGGCTTTACCTGTCAGGAGTTTGTATACTGTGGATTAGCTGTTGTCGAGGAGGGGCCCACTCATGGTTACCTCTCATTGGTGTAGCACTCTATAGGATGAGAGTAGGGTAGTGAGTGATATTAGTGAAACAACTTACACTAGTGAATGAGTATTGGAGTTCCTGATCTCTTTGAATAGAAGATATAAACTCAGTTGGCAGCTGAACTACCTGCGGAGGGGATGAAGCACACACTGATCATGCATCCATTCACACTTTCGCCCACAACCGGTACACTACATAATCACACGTATTTACAAACAATTGCAAACACCATGTCAGTGCTTGACATCCGGCCAGATTGACAATTTATACTGAACACAATGGTTGTATACATACCTGTGGTACTCTGAACTCCACTTGCCTCCCTCCTCCTAACACGCTGCCCACGTGATGGAGGAGAGCACGACTAACTGCTTCAGCACTGGTCAGATCATTGCTATGACTCATCAATCTGAACAAACTCACATCTCGTCCTGCAGTTGGCGATGGCGATTGAGGTGGACTAAGTGGGGATGGCTCTGTGGGCAAAGAGGATACAGTTTGTATAAAACTGAAGACGTGTTAAAGACAAGATGCTTCCATTAAGAACACGATGGCTTCTCTATCACCAAACTTACAACACATTTGGAGAGCAGCTTCATCAGGATATACCGTATAGCGGGAAATTTCGCAGGAAACAATCTTCGCGAATGTGAGAGATAGAGCATTTCACGAATATTATTTTTTGCGAATCAGCGCTATTGCCCTATCTTTGTCAACTAATTCACGGATAAAATTTTCCGGATAGTCTGTAATTCACAAAATTTTCCCGCTATACGGTAAGTGCACCTTCAAGCAATACATATGATATTATGAAAACAATCTCTTAAATAAGACAAAGCTACTTGTCTCTGAGTAGTATACCTGTTGAGCGTCGTCTTGAGCCTTGTGTCCGTTGTCTTACAGGTGAACTACGTTGCCACATAGTTTCTTGATCGTACGATCTTTCACCATCAGGATGATCACTCTTAAAAGAGCCAACTAGAGTGCTAGTGGTACTGATCGTGCTAGCAGTACTGAGAGTGGACAGATACTCATCAAACAGCTCCTCACGCATGTTAGACTTGTACTAAAAAAAACAGAACAAAAACACCATTAATCGAAGGCTCAAAATGATATTATTTTTGTGTACATTTTCCAACACCTAGGTATCAGAGTTAATGTGTTTGAGTACATAGTGAACATACTAGCAAATGCTGTGTAACATGTTGCTATGTTGCTAAATGTGTGTTACCTCTTCTATAACAGTACACAAAGCTTCAGACAATGCAAAGTGTGCGTTTTCTTTAGTCAGTTCGTCTGTTTTTTGAAAGTAGTCCTTTTCTTCTTGTCCAGGAAGAGAAATATCTGCAGAGATAAGATGTGTGTGCATAAAATGCACTTTTAGTGATCAACACACCACTTGTTAGCGAGGCATTGAAAAACTTAAGAAACACCATATAAGGTCATACATAGGCTGATGGTTGTGTGTCATGTGCGTTAGACTCAACTATACACATTAAGCAACTCTGCTAACACACAACAGATAATATGTTATCAGCCCTTCTCCTCACCTTTGCTTCCTGTATGTGTTCTCAATCTTCCTTTCCTCCATGTTCCTCTTTTTCGTGATCCGTTTGGAGCTGTAGCAGCTGCTGGTCGCTCTTCTATGAGAGGCTGAGAGCTGCGACGAGGAGGATGTGTTGCCATTCGGGCAGTGCGTGACGGCATGTGAAGAAGAATATCGTCTCCAGCGTGATGATATAACTGTTGTTGATCCTCAATCGGAATGTGGCGAGAGGTTCCTCCTGCTGCTTCCTCCTCAGCCACTAGGCCTAGAGCACTCTCATGACCACTCCAGTGACCACTACCTGGACTAGCTCTCCTGTCACCATTGTCAGCTGTACTACTCGCTTCTGAAGAGCAGGAACGACTGCGTGAGTTAGGTGAGAGTAGACCAAGCTTAATGGCTGCTGCATTCTCAGGAGTGTTACCATAGCCACTATCAGGTGACCCTGGTCTATCAGTGGACTGAACAGAACGACTACTAGGTATGTTAAGAACAGCATGAAGAGACTGTAAGGATTGCTGAGTGAGATTGTCATTAACATACATATCACCATTGTACTGTTCTGACGACCGAGAGGAGTGAGCTGTTGAGTATGAAGACGAGGCGGCTGATGATGACGGTGACGAATACTTGCGCTTTGCTGTAGACAGTAAAGTGCTTTTCTGAACCAGTGCCTCTTCCTCTGTGGACTGGCTCAATTGAGACTGCAGAGAGAGCCCTCTACTTTTCAGGAGAGCTCCATGTCTAGGTCTGAAATCTTGCTCTTCGTCCTCTCTTTTGAGTACCTTCAGCACTTCACGAGCATCTGCTGGCCGTCCTATTGAGTCTGCTCTCTCTCCAGTAGCGTTACTCTTCAGTGAAAGCTCCACATGAGCTGTGCTAGGAGCACCGAGCACAAACGGGCTTGTCTGAGACTTGATGAAGGCAGATGGCGACTGGTCCGCGGAAGATGCCATGACTGAATGCTACTCTAGAATTGGCTAGCACTAGGATTGTCTCTTCTAGTAGACGGAACGAGGCCAGCCCGCACCGCCTGACTTCTCAGCACTGTAAATGTGACCTCCCCGGCCCGTTGTTGGAAAAATAGTGACCACGCCTTTCATTGTCACCACGCCCATCTGCTGCTCTGCTCGCTCTAGTGCATACAGTAGCGAGCCTCCCACGTATACAGCAAGACGAGGCTAATCTACGACTCACAGAGTGTGAGTTGCAATGAGTGCCTCTCGGTTCAATCCGTTCAACAACACGGACTGTCCGCCCTTTCCTACCAATACCTATTGCGTGAGCTAATACTCCAGCCCCACCCAGGACTCTAGTAACACAACATAATGCTTCTCTGATCTACAGGACGTTATTGCAGGAATCTCTAGAGCCGCAGGGCTGTTCTCCGTTGCTTGCTGGTAAAGTAACATCAGTGTGTCTTTGATCAATGCGTTTAATGTAACCTTCACAGTGGTTTTGTGTTGTTTGTAATTATCTTGTTCCAGAGATATGCTTTCTATACTCAGGTGAGTGTGAGTGATGATAATAAGATGTGAAATTAACCATTTTACATCACAGAGATTGATAATGTATCTGTCTGTAGCAGCCGGGCTGCTAGCAATAGGAGTGATGATGGTAAGTGTGTATGCATGAGTACGAAGAAGGTTACTGTAAACACATATACACTCACACAGCAAGACTTTCGAATAGCGTCAAATCCAAACCTAATGGTGCTTTGCATAATACAAGGAATATGGGTAGTTTATTTTGGTGAGTGAAACACATTTCGTGATTTTCAATCCAAGTGCATATTTTGAATAATCTCTACAGAGTGGGTAGTCACACTGCTGGTGTGCTGTTGTACACTCAACATCCTGTATATCACAGTCAAACAGATGACTACAGAAAGACTAGAAATGTATGACGCAAAAAAACTGTACCCACATGCACAAATTCTTGTTTTGCTGCAGACTATTCTTCATAATATCATGGGGGCTACCAGTAATAATTGCATCTTTGCCGCTCATCGAGCTTTCATACGGTCATTCTGATTTAGCATGGTGAGGGTGCTTTATTATAACACTGTTGTATTTGTATTGACATGCTCTTCATAGCTGGATTAGTACGTATCGCAATGATACACTCTTTATACCTGGAATTGTACTGCAAACTACAGTGTAAGTACAGCATGCATTGTACCAACACACAGACGGTACCATGATTCGTGTATGCAGGTTCTTTGTTCCATTTCTTATAATCGGATTTGGGATCTTTGTTACAATGGTGTATGTGCATTGCACAGCAAGGAAACAAGTAATGTACTCCACAGACAATAACATTTTACCACTTTCTCTATTCCCTTCCTACTAGTTAAGAGTAGCTTCTCTAGATCCAACTGTAAAGGTAATCGTGTCTTACAGACTCCATGTTCATGTACACATTCCATACACAGACTATATGGGAGGTAAAAGCCAGACCACTCTACATATATCCATGGCTCTTTATTATCCTTCTTGTACCTCCCTTCATCAACAAGTGGGTGTTTGTTGTCATCATTATAGTCATATTATTTCCCTGCAATATTACAGAGTACGGATTATTGCAGGCATTACTGATAATATTCCAGTTAATTTCATTTTCTGGTTATTACAAACAGTGACCACTCCATTATTGGGTAATTGCTGAGAATGTGAGCATACTATAGAACTAAGCTGTCATTCCATTAGGTACTGTATTTGCGCTGGGATTCACATTTGACAAAGAGACACTAAAACGACTAAGATGGAGAAGTATTAAGGTTTGTCTGTGAACTGGTACTCAAAAATGACTCATATTCATTACACACAGGGAGCATTCAAGCAGTTCTGTGTTAAAACAAATATCGAAGAGATCGTGTGTGAGACGACAGTATACACTGAGTATGTGGATGACAGTTTAGAACAAGAATGGATCCAAAGACAGAGATTTAGTAGTCATCAATAAAATCAATATTATTTTTACACGTTATGATAATTTCAATACAATGGATGAAATAAGATATTTCTACAATGGGTTTTGATGTTTGAGCGATAAAAATGGGCAATGCTATAGTTAGCTGTCATCTTTGTAGTACGGTATGGACTCGTATTTAGCAGACTGGTCACTCAGTTTAACACTGCCCCCAATCTCCTCCTCTTTTTGACCGTCTATAGAAAATGATCTTACTACTTCACTAGTCTTGCGATAGAGCAAATGACCCTGGTTAGAAAGATATGAGTTTATGTGGTTAGTTTTCGTTAGCTCACTCACTTTAATTGAGCTCCATCTGAGCTGTCTAATAGTTTCTCTATCAACAGCATATGCTATAGCAATGCAGGCACCTACAGAGGGGCAGCATGAGCAGAAGAGAAGAAGTGCTGTATTTATACCTATCAAAGGAGCAGTAAGAACGTGTAAGAGAAAGAGCACAAACACAGTTGCTCGAGCGGCTACAGCGATCCTGTTGGTAGGCATGTAATTTCTGTGATGGGCAGTTTGACGATTACACTCACCTGTTGATAAAGGGGAAGAATGCCAGTGCGATGTATATAATAGGGTAACGGATTAGTTGCTTGATAGTGTTCTTTAGCTCATCCTATTTGGTCAACAAGACATTGATGAGTAGGTGTACTTACACAACGTCACCTTCTCTTGCTGCTCAACTGGGTCAAACTTACCGTGCCACCGTTTATTCTACACACGAAACAAATTCTCAGTGAGTACATATATGGTGTTGTTTAAGAGTGCAGTTTACTCACCTCTACATGAACTTTGATTATGATGTACAGGTAAATGAAAAACAGCACAGCTAGTATCACATACAATGGCACATACCATCTGTAGAATTACATCTATCACTGTCACATGATTATTATCACATGGCTAGCTCACAAAACAAATTGTAGGACTCTTTCATAGATAAACCCTGAACTATTGGTATTTTCTATGGGTGCTTTAATCCAGCTAAAAGAGGAGAAATGAGAGAATGCGAAGAATTTAAAAATATCACCTACCACCATGCGGCAGAAAATCCATAAGCATTTCCAACGAAAGGTATCCATGTGATTGCTAGAGGTGACAGGAACGAACCCAACACATATACACTGGATGAAGGAAATACACTGATAAAAATGATTAGTTTGCAGACACACAAGTGATCATGATGTCATGCTTTGAGTACCCACATTTCCAGTCTATCAGTATTGATGTCAAAGGTGATTTTCAGTGTAAGATTAACGGTAATGCTGACCACACAGAGTAGTAGTATCCAATCTAACAGAGAGTAGCTATGTATAGATACAGAGTAGGGCATCGTTCTTGAACACACACCTGCTGTTAGAAGGAAGAATCCCGAGAAGACACAGAATCCAGGGCTGATGTTATGATCCACTCTTCCCTGCACACATACATTCCTTTACCACCAGTACAAGTAGCTCAAATTACCGATATGTAAGCTACTGAAGAGATCAATGCAGCAATACTGAGATACAAAATAAGACGCTGAGTGGAAAAAACATGAACAAATTTTTAGTGTAGCACATAAATTTAGCTACCAGTTTTCTTACTTGTGTGAAGAACTTGTATCTCTTGAACAGCCATATCAAACCGATAACCAGTAAACTGTTGCACAGTGAGCAGTGGAATAGCACATGAGGGAGAAGGGAGCAAATCCTACGTCTGCTTAGAAACTGCACACACTCACCTGCCGAAGAATGAGAGGATAGAGGTAGCTAGACGCACCTCGACTATCACTTCCTACACAGAGCAAACAGCACGTCAGTATCGCAACCATGCGTGAACAGCTCCTTTTTCGCAGCCATACCTGTAAAACCGTGGAGTTAAACAAAGGCGCCGACGTCTCCATCGAATAGAACAGCTAGCCGAGCGTCATGAGCTATAATTATTGCATGTTTGGTAATAATTAATTCTGCTTGATAAACAACAAGGGAAGTCTAGAATTACAGCTCAGTCACGCCCCTTTCTTCTGTTTTCTCTTCTGGGTTAATTTCTGTACAAGTCAGAGTGAGCAAGTGTTGATATGTTAGACAAGTCACCTGACTTCGTTAAACATTCGAGCCCTCTCTCTGTTATCCAAGTATTCCTGTGATCTTTGCTGTAACTGCCTCTGTTGACGAACCTCAGGGAGTCGGCTATAGAACCTGCAGTAACAGTATACCGCTGATAAGCAGGAGTCATGTAACAGACCTTTGATTTCTTTCTCGCATTTCTTTTGCATTTATCTTTCTATGAACAGGTTTCCTAACTGCACCTACTGTTACAAAATTCAAAAATGGTAGCTGCAGCATATGAATAATTAACCTTCTCGTGGTGTTTGATTAGTCATGGAGGTTGAGGACAAAGAGGGAAGAGAAAAAGTGACCGCTTTCTTTCTTTCTCCTCTGCTGCTTTGTTGCTCTGCTCTATTCTTCTCCTGGTGTTGTTGGCCCTGTCTTTGTCTCACTCGTCTTCCAATCTCTTCTCGTCTTCTCTGGGACTGCTGAATAAACTTTTCTTTGTTAAGTAGGAAAGCCTCTTGCAGCGATAGAGAGGAAGAGGTGGGAGGAAGAACAGTAGCATCAGCTGCAGTAGGTAAACCAGTTGAAGGAGGACTCCTAACAGATGATGATGGACTAGTTGAGGGAGATAGCAGGTTGACAGGTTGCAATCCGACAGATGACAGACGTGTATCTACTCTTTGTTCCTCTTCATCAATGGTTGTCCAAGATTGCTGCTGTTGTGGATCGTTATGAGAGGAGTTGGTGTCCAGTGTTGAGAAACTGAGACTCTTGTCAGCCATTTGTGGTGAAGGGTTGAGGCGTGGTGAAGGGTTGAGGCGAGGTGAAGGGTTGAGGCGAGGTGATGGAGTGTGAGCTGGAGGAGTGACAGTGTGAGGGAGATGCTGAGAGGAGGTGGATGTGTTGCTGTCCCGACCCTCTTCTTCATTGGATGACAGCACAGAGCTCCTCAGTGTACTAATAGACAGTGCTGAGTAGTCTGAGACACCTGGTTCACCACCTGCAGTGGGTGTGTTCTCAACCCGGTGATGACCATCTTCAGTGCTGACGATAGTGTGAATAGAGAGGGAGTCATCTGGAGTAGTTAGTTGGTGTCTAGCTAGTTGGTCCTGCCATGATCTCTGCTGGGTCCTGATCATTGTAAGTAGTCTTTGAACTCCTGCTCCTGTGTAGTGAGTGTAGAAATGATCATTTTCAGATTTATATCTTGAACGTACCATTATCTGTGAATCTTGAAGAGGTGGAGGAAGTGAGTGTGTCATCAGAAGATGGTTGTTGTGGTGGTAAGGGAGGAGAAAGAGGTGAAGGAGGAGGATAAGCACGAGGAGAAGGAGGGGGAGTGCGAGGAGGAGGGGGAGTGCGAGAAGGAGAGGGAGTGCAAGAAGATCTGGGAGGTGGTGGTGACGGTGATCTGTCAGGTTCGCGGTGGGAGGGTACTGTATTAGTTTGAAGGAGTAGCCGCTCGAAGACAGACTCTAATTGTCGTTGTCTCTGTGCTTCTCTCTCCATCCACAGCTGAGGGGGCTGGAACAGGTTAGTCTGCAAAAAGAAACAAGCAGCTTAGCAACTGACACACAGATGAGGTGGATCCCTTACTGGCATGCTAGAGAGAGCCTTTTGACGTCGCCCACGTTGCTCTCGCTCTAAGTGACCGAGCTCTTTCATCACTTCTTCCTTCTCCTACATGATCACAATATTAAACTCTAACAAGTTACAGACTTGCACAGCCTACCTGTTCGCGATGAACTTTAGCTAGAGCATGCTTGTATCTCAAGTGAGCTACTTCTCTCTGCTCGAGGTGTAAAGCAGCCGCTTGCTGTGGGTATTGAGAGATTGAGAAGATAGTTGTATAGGGCTCATAATACCTTGGTCATCTTCTCTTCTTGAACTGATACTAGCTGAGCACTTTGTCCAGCATCAGGCTATGGAAAGATAGCTAGCAAGGAGGAAGAGGATAGTAGCATTACCAGTGAGTTTGATGGTTCTGTTGGCTCCCTCTCCACCAGATTGTTTGGGAGATGGTAATAAGTGGAGGCAAACAGCTCAGCTCCTTGGACTCTCTCCCTTTTACCATGACAAGGGCATGGATCAGCTGACACATGCTGTACACACAAATAATATAATATACTAGCACAGTGGTACCTCATACTAACTGTATCGAGAGAGAGTGGTGAGGTTTGTGGTGGAGCTGCAGCTATTGCCTTTGCTCTTTGTCTTTCTACATCAAGAGCATTCCTACGATACAGCGTCCGACTGTCCTTCTCCTGTTGGTATCGCAGCTGGTTTTCTGTGAGCTAGAAAGAAAACAAAGCATCACCATAGTCTCATTAGTTGTGAGCACCTCTTGCATTGCGTGAGCTTGTCTTGCCTGAGCCCTTGCTCTGTTAGAAGATTGAATACATACATTGTGTAATTTATTTTGGTTTCCAATTTTTATTCCTACCGCTGTTCCTCAATAAGTTGTCTCTCTAGCTCACGCATTCTCTTTTCTTCCTGAGTTGCAGTGTAAGAGAGTGTCAATATCATTCATTGATTCAACTAACCACAGTAACAGCTCGTGCACTAAGATGACCCTGACCAATACAGTCGTAATGATTATCCAACATAGCTTCCAACTGACGAAGCTGACAATCACTGTTAGTGTCAGTTTGTGTCTGAAGACATGAAGAGAGGTTATGAAGGTCTGTTGGTTACCATGCAGAGAAATTAACCTGACGATGAGCATCTAGTTGCTTCTTTTCTTCTGCCATTTTTCCACGAATATTCTCTCGTAGCTGTTTAGCCAGAGCCTTTTCCTGCTCCCTTACCTGGTATTGTAAGGCACAATTATAGTTAGGATTTATAATAGGGTACTAGAATGTGCAATAACTCACTTCCAATATTCTTGCTATCCTTCTCTCTTCTCGTTTCTGACTGATAAGGGTGGCCTGAGATAAGCATTCCAGTCTTATGATACAAAGGGCGTGAGATAGAGCTTACTTCTTCGTTAGGACTGAGCCTCAGGCGTTGTAATGGAGCTGGACGAGTCAAAGCCATTCCTGGCGGCAATATTCAAACTAAAAAGGTGTGGTTTGGTGTCACGTGTGATTGAACTTCGCGGCAAGATTGGGCGCGGCTTTCTTGAACAAACCAGCATGGTACAGTATATAGCTTGTTGCTTTGCCAGCCCAGCGTGCCAGCCTATTTTTTACAGGCAGCAGATAAGAAGAAATTGCAGCAATTTCATGCAGAGCTCCTTAAATTCGGCTGTGTGAAGGTGAATTGAAGGGATGATCACGGTCAATGACCTATAATGTGTGTACATGCATAGGGATTCAGACATTTTGCAACTCATTTACGAGGCAAAGAGGAGCTGATATGCAGTGTAATTAATGAACCATCAGTAAGTCAGAGCTCTGCATCACTAACCTGTTATGAACCATGCTGCAGGTTCCAATACTGTTGTCTGCTACTAACTCACCTGCTAATTCAATGGCTAGACATGATCGGGGCACTCTGAGAGACTCGTTAGTACAACATGCACATAGATTAATTATTACTAACTGCTGTATATAGGAGGGGCACAGTGACTATGAGCCAGAAACTTCAAAGAAGGTTATTCATGCAGTTTGCTATGTAGTAGCATGCACAGTGTCTGTCCAGATTGAGTGGTTATGGGTTTATCAATATTGGACTACCACCAGCAAGTCCAAGTGCCAGTGAAGAAGATGAAGTAAAGTTTTATCTGACATTCTCTACTTATATTGTTGCCATTCACAGGATGAGGGCTACACAATGTTTCTATTGGCTGCTTACTCACGTTACAATGGACCTTATGTATGGATTAGGTCTAATCACGAACGCATTATTCATTTCTCTGATGAGGGCAAATCAGAAAAAGACTATCCTTTACAGCTCAAGTCCACTACAAGCTGGCATCAGGAAAGTATGATCACTGAAAATTGTCATCAAAGTTCAAACATACAGCATTTTATAGCTTGTCTTTCGTTCTCTTCTAAGTGGTCACAGTTGCAGACATCGTTGCTGAATTAGTGGAGGTGTGCACCATGCCTTGTCCTCCTAACCCTTTCGAGGTGGATTTCGACTTCTTTGAGGCTCTACCAGTGAAAGAAAGATCACTGGCTACAGCAGCAATGATTAGCTTCATGAGACAACTACTGACTAGTGGCACTCATAGTTATGACAGAAGAGGTACCTTCCATACTCATTGTGCTATTTCTATTATCAATCTTATAGTAAGGGCTGATTTGTTGCGAGTGTCTCGGCTCCATTTCTATGCAATGTCACAGCTGTTGTCTGAAGGAGTATTATCACAACCATCTGACTAATCTATAAGTACGCAGCGAGGTCCACTTTTATTAAAAGAGCTCATTATTATTGCATAGTAATGATTCTAACTATTGAGATGTTCATCATGAATTCTTTATGCCGAGAATTGTGTAGCTCTGTTGTGAGGCAGGCTGAAGTCCAGGTCAGGACCAATAGCCACAATCCCATGAGGGTTGATGTTACGGTGACTCTCTTGATAGTGGTGCTCAATGTGGAGGAAGTTAGTGGTCTCTCCAAACCCTTGTGTCTGGTAGAGGTCTCTCAGATAGCCCCACATGTTAGGATAGTCCATGATACGCTTCTTATTGCACTGTGGAGTGAGGTAGCTACAGTGAACAGCAGCAGCACTCACTGTGACTCACCTTGAAGTGACCAACATAGACCTTGTCAAATCTGACCAGAGTGGTATACAGTCTGACATCAGCTTCTGTCAGCCGTGCTCCTGTCAGGTAGCGCTGTCGGGACAGGATCTCCTCCACACGATCTAGAGCATCAAACACTTCTCTCACTGCCTTGTCATATGGCTCCTGCTTAGTAGCAAATCCTGCACGATAAACTCCATTATTGATGTCTCTAAAAGAAAAATAAAATCATTTGGATCTCCTAGTTTATGTGCATACTTGTATATCCATTCATTGAGTGCATCGATCTCTGCTCGGAGGTTTTCTGGATACAGATCCAACTCGGGATTCTTGCAAATTGTATTGAAACCCGAGTTTAGAACTCGAATAATTTCACTCGATTCGTTGTTGACAATTTTGCCTGTCTTCTTGTCATACAGTACAGGAACAGTGAACCGACCACTGTAGTCAGGTTCCACCTTGAAATAGACCTCCCGAAGATGCAAAAACCCATGAACGCTGTCGACTGTGCTGCCGGCTGCTTCAGGATTAAATCGCCAGCCCTTCTCTCCCATCAAATAGTCTACAACGTCTACTGTGATTGCATCTTCCAGTCCTTTCAGTTTGCGAGCTATTAATGTCCTGTGTGCCCAGGGGCACGCATACGACACGTAGAGATGGTAGCGGTCCTTCTCTGGCTTGAATGGTCCATCTTGAGTCACACTACCTCGAAATGTCGACGGCTTGCGTACAAATTCTCCATTTGGGCTTGCCCACTTTAAAATATCACCATTTTTATTGATCTCGTTGGTAGCCATGACTCTGACAAAACGAACTGATTTCACCAATACTCTTCGCAGCAAATGCATAGGAATTTTGCTGCGTGGAGCACCCGCTTCACCTAAAATCACTCAGGAAATGACTGGTTAAAATCATTGCGTATGACCAGGTCTTGTCTGTACAAAATCATCATATATTATGCCACGCGGTAGCAGTGGCATATTTAGGGTTGGGCGGAAAACAAGATGGCGGATACACTTAGGCTAAACGCAATAATTCACGTATATCTTGGCTGTTGACGATATCAGGGGTATTTTAACTACCTAGGGGCTATCCTAAGAGGTAAGCGCTTACAATGAGTCTACTAAGAAAGACTATAAGGCCAGGTACTATGGGCATGAAAAGATGGCGTCTCGCCTGGAGGCACGACTACGGCACTGCCATATCTTCGCCGTACGGGCGTTTCAAGCTAATCTAACGTTCTGAAGCTCTTTGCACGATTTGTGCGATTACAAAGAGACCTTCAGAAGCAAAAGAGACCAGGTCTAAGGTGGTAAACCAGAGTTCACGTGGTCACCCGTTTGTTCATCTTCTTTCTTCTTCTTATTCTTCTTCTTCTTCAGAGAGCCTAGCGCCGTGGCTAGTGAGCTATTCAAGACAAAACCTACACAGAAACTACACTAGTCGTTGGGAGCAGTGCACCTGATATCTATTTAAGCCTAAAACACTAGCAGAAGCGAGTATTTTCAAGAAAACAGCGATTTTTGGACCATAATCAGACTCCATTCCATCATTCTTTTGAACTCCGTTACTAGGTTACGCCTACTCGCGCACGCCCGTGTATATAATTATTCACGTGAACCACGTGACCAAGATGGCGGATGTCTAACACAGTCCGTTGTCAGCCTGCCATGCCTTGCTGCCGTTGTAACCGCTCTGGCATATGCAAGCACTGTGCTTGCGTTAAACAGGGACGCCAATGTTCTGACTGCCTCCCTCTGCGTCTTGGCTCCTGCCTTAACTCTGTCATTTCGGCTTCCCATGTTGAACCACCGTTGCTCACTGCTAATGTGCTCTCCCCACCTTCTTCAGTGGCTGGCTCTCCTCCTGTATCTCTTATAGAGCTTGAACCTGCTGTTATCCAAGCACCTCTGTCACCTCATTCATCGGTGGATTTCAGTAGCTCAGTCTCTGTTCCTGCTCAGAATAACGCCGACTCAAGTTTTTCTGGTTTCTTTGACGCTCTCGACTGTGCTGTCCCAGACTCTGACATTTCATCCCTTCCTGATCAGGAGTTAGCTATTCCGGTTTCGGTCACATCCTCCCCTTCTCCCTCCCGAGTCCAGTGCCCCTTATGCCCCAGCTTGCTCCACCCCTCCAGGCTCTGGTCCCATATCAACCACACTCACATCACACGAAATGAACTTCCCGAGCCATCTTTTATTGCTTTTCATTCTCGTGTGGTTTGTTCCATTTGCAAGTTCTGTTATGACAAAAGATGGTCTAAGAGTGGTTGCCTTCGTTCCCTAGGCTCAGGTAATCGCTGCAAAGGTCAGCTTCTTCCTCCTCCCTCTACTCCTCCTATTAACTATTCTCCGATTCCCATGTCTTCTCCTTCCCCTGCTCAGTCAGTCCTTCCTGTTCCTCTCCCTTTTCCTAATGATCTTGCGTTATCCGGAGTCTGGGCTGCGGCCTCTCTCACTTCCCTTCACCCTGACCTTGAATCATCAGTTTTTAACTCGATCATGGACGAAATCATCACTCTCCCAGTCTCCACCATTGTCCACATTCCCAAGAAAGTTCGCCCTTTACTTGCTCAGGTTTTTTCATCTGAATTCCGTCATGCCCGTTTTGATGGTCTGTGGGGTTTTGCCCGCCTCTTTTTGCTTGCCAAGGCTGTCCTCAGAAGCCCTCCTCGTGGCGGGAGGAAAAAACGTTTCGTTGTTGCTTCTCTCATTCAAACCAGACTCCGCCGGTGGCTTGATGGAGACATAATCTCTCTTTGGGAGGAATCTCGAAAGGATGCACACTCTTTTCGTCCTCGTTCATTAAGCTCTCTTAATGATGTCTCGAGTTCTCCTAACATTGCGAAGGCTTTGTCCAAAGCAAAAGAAGGGCGCTATAGTGCTGCTATGCGCTCTTTGGGTGCTTCACCTTGTGCTTCTCCAGACAACCCTGATGCACTTAAGGATCTCATTGCTCGCCATCCACAATCTGCTATTCCTGATCCTCCTGATTCCTGCTCTCCTCCTTTATCTGTTGATGAGGATGCGGTTCTCGCTGCCCTGCAAAGTTTTCCTAGAGGTTCCAGCCCTGGTGGTTCACGGCTGCGTGCTGAACACCTTCTTGCTGCTGTTTCAGGTTCGCCCTCCTTTTCACCCTCTTCCTGTCTATCTGCCTTAACCTCTTGGCTCAATTTTATTTTGTCAGGCAGATCTGATTCCCGTATTGCACCATGGCTTGTCAGTGCTCCACTCATTGCCATTCCAAAGAAAACTGGCTCTTTCCGCCCTATTGCGGTTGGAGAAGTGATTCGCCGTCTAACTAGTCGCCTTTGTTGCGCTGCCATCCATAGTTTTCTCCCTGATACTTTTCTTCCATACAACCAAGTTGGTGTTGGCGTTCGCGGAGGTTTAGAAGCTGCTGTTCATTCCATTCGGCAATGCCTCAGCTCTCTTGGGGATGATCCCAATCTATGCTGCATTAAACTTGATTTCAAAAATGCCTTCAATGAATGTAGTCGATCTTCCTTTTTACACCGCTTGCAGCTCGAGTTTCCTGAGCTTTTACCCTATGTTCATTGGTGTTACGGCTGTTCTGGTGAACTTCGTTTTGGTAGTCATTCTATTTCCTCTACATCTGGTGTTCAGCAGGGTGATCCTCTTGGCCCTCTCCTTTTCTCACTGGTGATTTTAGAATTGCTTGACCACATGAGCGACTCTCTTGAAGCCCTTCCCTTTTCTATCTGGTACCTGGATGACGGGACTCTCGTTGGTCCCCGTTCTGAAGTAGCTCTTATTTTCTCTAAAATTCTTGAGCTTGGCCCCTCTTTGGGTCTCCACGTCAATCTCTCAAAATGTGAAGTCTTTTGGCCCTCAGGCGACCAACTTTTCCCTGACCTCCCTCCTGAATTACGCCGTGTAAAGTCCCCTGATGAAGGTGTTGATTTGTTGGGTGCTCCCATTCTTGGCCCTGATAGCTATTTTGAATCTTTTGTTCACAAGAAGGTTACTAATGTTCATAATATGCAGATTCACTTAGCTGATTTGGATAACCCTCAGGTGGCTCTCCATCTACTGCGTTCTTGTCTGGGTCAATGCAAAATTGCTCATCTCCTTCGTACCCTCCCTCCTGGTTCTGCTTCTGAGTCTTTTCTTTTGTTTGACAGCAACCTTCGCTCCTCTCTAGAATCTATTCTATGTTCCTCCCTAGACTCCACCGCTTGGCATCAAGCCACTCTCCCAATTAGTCTAGGCGGCCTTGGCATTAGATCTGCAGCTAACTCATCTCTTCCTGCCTTTCTTGGTAGTAGATTCTCATCTCGGGACATTTTCGATCATCTCACTGCACAAATTCATTCAAAGTGTCCCTCTTCCTTTGATCAAGAGGAAACTGTCGCCATTGCTCAACTGCACGACATTCTGCACGATACAGATCCTTGCGCCTCCCAAAAATCAATTCAGAGAGCCCTTGATCTTCATTCTTTTCACTCTCTCAAAGGTTCACTACCTCTGAGGGACCAAGCACGTCTCAACACTATCTCCTCTTCTGTGGGTTCCTGGTTGCGGGCAATCCCCAACCCAAACCTCGGCCTCGCCATGCTCCCACAGGAGTTTGTGATTGCTGTTAGGCTCTGGCTTGGCATCAAACTTTTCCCCTCTTCCCCCCAATCTGTCCGCTGCCCTTGCGGTCAAGTGATTGACTGTTATGGTGACCATCTCCTTGGCTGTGGTCAAGGCCCTCTCCGTATCAAACGTCATGACTCTATAAGAGATATCATCTGGCAGTCTCTTATTCTTGACAATCCTCAAACATCTAAGGAACAGAGATGTGACAGTTCCAACTCTAGACCAGGTGACATCCTCCACCCAGATTTCATTCTCGGGAAACCAGCTTTCTTCGATGTTTCAGTTCGAAATTCCTTTATACCTCCTTTTATTGCCGCTTCTGCTTCGCAAGCCGGCTCAGCTGGGATTGCCGGGGAATTGGAAAAAGATTCTCACTATCGGGCAACAGTAGAATCACTCGGGGCTCTTTTCTTTCCGCTGGTGGTCGAATCCTTTGGCCTTTGGACGGTTCACAGTATCAAACTTCTGAAATCCATCGCTGGTAGGGTGGCCCTTTCAGCTAACATCTCGAAAAGTCTGGCATACTCCAATCTCATCCAGCAGCTCTCCATCAAGTTATGGTCTTTCAATGCCAAAATGATATTATTCAGACTGCACTCCTTGTCTCCCACTTTGCATTTTGCTTCTTCCTTTTTTGATTCTGTCTACACTAACCATTTATTAACTTAGAACTTTTGTTTGTCGCGGCCCTCTGGTGCTGCCTTTTATGTGTATTATTTTTATTGTACTTTTCCATTAATAATTAAATTTGTATATAATTATTCTAATACAAGCGCACCTTAGTACAAATTGCATCATGGCTTGGAACGCGAGTGCTTCTGCCACAGCAGACAACGAGCAAATCGTCACTGTGTTACACCGGATTTGTCTGTTCAGGCTTGTAAGAATGCTAGCTTAAGCTTAGCTAATGTTGCATGGTACGTGTTGCATGCAGTGCAGACTGAGAGTCGATTGAGTGCATTGCGGTGCTGCCCGGCACTTAGTTCTCTTTATACACTGTATTAGCATAAGTGCCAACTAAGTCATTAATAAAAAAAGAAAAGAAACAAGTAATAAAAACATTTTAACCAAAATGGAAGAGATTTAGGGTTGGTACATTTATCGAAAAAGTATGGAAACAAGAGTTTGAAATGAAAAGAATTGTAACAATAGCAGTGTAATGCTACCTCCCTAAATTAACTGCTTTCGATAGTTGTGGTTAATTTAATAGGGAGGTAGCATTACACTGCTATTGTTACAATTATTTTCATTTCAAACTCTTGTTTCCATACTTTTTCGATAAATGTACCAACCCTAAATCTCTTCCATTTTGGTTAAAATGTTTTTATTACTTGTTATAATACGAGGACTGGTTCTGCTAATACGTAGTGCAGTGCGTACGAGGCCGTACCATCGTTACTAAGGCTACAGCATCAAAATGGAGGCGGGGAGACGACCACGAACCGTACTCACTGACGAGCAGCGTCAAGCCCTCAAAGAAGCATTTGATGGTGGATTGACAAGTACAGGGAAAGCCAAGCTTCGA
This sequence comes from Haliclona indistincta, assembly GCA_964017065.1. Taxonomy (NCBI): domain Eukaryota; kingdom Metazoa; phylum Porifera; class Demospongiae; order Haplosclerida; family Chalinidae; genus Haliclona; species Haliclona indistincta. The sequence continues at coordinate 5,239,675 of OZ024791.1, forward strand.
GAGATAGAGGGACTGGCGCAGCAGCTGAACTTAACTGTCAGTACAGTTAAGGTATTGTATAATAATAATAATAATGATTAATTTTTTATCAAAAGGCTACTCATGATCAGTAGGTATAGCTATTTTTGAACTTGGTTGATGGGTTAGACTAAGTACAACTGCAAGTCGGGTGTATAGATTTTAATTTTGGATCATATCGTGGGATAGACACTTCACTTGATCCTGCATACTTACATCTGCAACCGCTATCAAGATTTTGACTGCCCAAAAAGTAGCTTAATCCCTTGACCGCTTTAATTCTATACCATTGACTGGTGTACAGCTGGCACATGAGAACATACATGTAAGTAAACATGTGACAGCCCCTGGAAATTGGCTAGCTCTAGCGCATCTTGACCGTTGAACAGAGGGTGTAAATTCAGCCTTTTAAAAATCTTGACCGCAGCTGCAGATGTAAGTACAGGACCAATTGGAGTGACCTCCCTTGAGTGACGCTCTGTCAGTAGTTGCAGCCACTCAGTACCTCATGTGTCTTAGTGTCTATGCATGAAGCTCAGAGCAGCACGTAAAATGATTAGAGCTGTACCATGGTGCATCCTATTGCTAAGCACCTATACAGTCATTAGCAGTTATAATAAATGGGCCAAGTTAGGAAAACTGGCCTGGTTTAAATTAAAAACAGTTCTTTAGTGTCGATAGATCTGATTGCTACCATGTGTTCAAGAATCATGTGACTGCATTTGAATAAAAGTAATAGAGAAATTTTTATTACAGGTTGTGTGTACCAAATAATGCAATTTCTGGGGTTGCCATCTTCTACATCAATTTGTTATAGGAAGACATACATGCAGTGAATTCCAATGGAGGAGGGGAATAATTTATATCTGTGACAATAATTTATATATTTTTTTACAGAACTTCATTAGCAATTCAAGGAGGAAAAGGAAGGCTGTTGATCCTGTAGAAGCTGAAGTACATGTAGAAACTGATGAGTTAGCTGATTCTCAAGTTACTCTTCAACCAAAGCGCTTTCAGCCATTGCACCTTCCTTCGGGATACAATCTATGGCATGCTGACTATCTATGAAGTGAAGGTAAAAGCAGTAAAGTGCTGTAGCTATATTGCAGTGATTAAAGGGTTATTATTATAATAGGAAGGTTGTGTTTATATCAGTATAAAATGTAAGAGGTGGTGACAACTATATACTGTTTCATGATTAATTTTAGTACATGCCATACCAACTTCGTAATTAATTAAGCACCAAACCAGCACCAAACGACAGAAACAGTAACTGCACGATCATCCCCAGTATGCAGCAATGATAGCACCATTATTTAGTCACTGTTACATGTATTTTACACTGATGTTACAAATTGGTAACTATATATTGATAACTAACTGTATGTATATCACTATTCAGAAGCAGCATCAAAAGCCACTCTTTCAGAGAAGAACCGTTGCTCAGCTGCACGATGGAAAAACTTAAGTGAACAAGAGAGGGAGAGGTATATCACTTAAGCTAGCTATTAGTTAGCATTGAAAGTTTGGCATGACTAAACTGTCTTGATTTCATATCGATAAACAAAAATTACGTTAATGTATGTAATTATACTCGTTTTGCATTGCAGCTATGTTATTAATAGTGATTATTACATAGTACGTCATCTTTCACCAATCAGATTGCTCTATTCGAGGGCATTAATGTAGGTTATTGACCGCGCATAGCGTCTTCTATAGCAACAGACCGTTGCGTCTTTGTGAGTTTGAAAAATTCGCTATGTTATTTCGCTCACAGAGATGAACAATGTAATAAATCATTTATTGCCCTACACAACTCGGGCAATAACCGACATGACCTCTGGAAAGACGGTTGCCCATGTACAGTCTCGGGCAACCGACTTTCCCGCAGTCATTAATGTCGGTTATTGCCCTCGTGTGAGGGCAATAACTAATACATCTTTCCCAACTGAGTGCAATAAAGTATGGTTAACTGATATGGTTTAAATGGTTTGATTGGCCGGTGGTCGCATCTTAGCAATAAACTTGAATTTAGAAATTTTATAGGTACAGAAGACAGGCTCGAGAACTTAAAGTTGGTGCTGAAGAAGATGGCAAAGTAGCAAGTCGAGTAGACAGCTACATGTCAACTGTTGTAAGTTAGCAGTGCTATAGATTCCCTTAGTGGCTAATTGGTGTGACCGTACCGTAATACAATGAAATAATATTCCAGCGAGTATTCTAGACTGGCAACACCCGCCATTTCATGGGGCAAGGCCACGTTGTGGCCTACGCAAGCACGTTGTCAGTGGCAGAAAAACCAAGATTCCAGCTAAAATTAGAAGTTGTGTACCACAGTAAAGATCTTACCTGTTGGAAAAGAAAAGAATCGGTTCCAGGCCGTTCCAAGCGGTTGGTACAGCCGACTGCACAACACGAGCGCACCATCTTGCCCCTGAAAATGGCTTCTACGTGGGTGACATGGTTAATATTCAATGGGTCAACAATTAGCCACTAAGGGGGTCTATGATACATGTACTTGTTACTAAGTGTATTACATTAATAGTGTAAATATTTGGAAGCCTACCCTGGTGTGCATATGATGTACACTGTCGTAACAACTGATCACCACTACACTGGAGGCACAGAAAAGGGAATATCTTATCTGACTTCTCATGCTCATCTCCCCTTTAGCTTTATGGGCTGGATCAATGAAGGTTATGTACCCTCAAACAGTTAAGTTATTGTCCTGTGCTATAATATTTAGGGCCGGCATGCAATGAACCAACCAGGACAACTCAGGTAGTGACACAGGACAAGGGAAGAAGAGAGGAGGTTGAAGCACTATTTAACAATTTGTATGGTAAGTATTATTATACATGTATGTCCCACCAGAAGTTCATTAGCAAATTGTTTATTAATTTTACAGCAACTACTGTACAACAGCCAGGTGCCAAGCTACCGTATTCCAAAGCTAAGCAGCGTGGTATCTATATTTCTGGTCTGCCAAATGGGATTACACTAAAGCACCCATCCTCTTATGGATGTCGACAGCTTAGAGCAATACTAGACAACAAGATCAATTTGAAGATTCATGGTTTGTTTCAATATGTATAGGTTTGTCTTCATCCACTTTTTATCTACAGTTCCTGATGTTATCGTACAAACCAACAATGATCATACTCATCTTGACCAGCATGACCAAGATGGTGTTACGGATATACACAATAGTTTTGACCAACTCGAACACACTCATGATACAAAGTAAGATATCTCACCACTATACGTGTAAACTCCTTTTGAGTTTACATGAAGTACAATGGCTGATAAGACATAACCTCCTATGCAATAGCCCTCGAAGCACATGTGCACATAATATTTATTAACTAAGGTTAGGTTGATGCTGTATAGAGGGAAGCTTTCGCGAGCCGCATTAAATTTGAAAGCGGGAAATTATTTTTAGCAGGCGATTTTGCACATGGTTAATTGGAACAGTATACAAAATACGATAATTTTTATTGGCGAGTTTTAATGTTGGCACTTTACCCATAATTCGCCAAGTCACCAAATTAATTTCAATTCTCGCCAAAGTTTCCCGCTATACGGTATACATACATGTAGTTTTTACATTCATTATTATCGATCCCTATTTTTCAAGCCTACAAATTAATGCAGGAGATTTCTGCTAGGTGGTATGACAACGACTCTTTAATAACTGAATGGCCTTGCTGTATCATGTATGTAGAACTCAAATTTTCTGTTTGCCTTACGTATTTTTATGTAATAGTCATAGTCATATTTTCTTTCAATAGTAATAATTATGGCTATTGATTAATTATATATTTTAACTTGTTTTTCTTCGCATGCAGTGAAGTTGTTCTTCTTCAGAATGGACATCCAGTAGGAAAGGCACTGTTAAATGTTGGACAATCAATACACGGTCACGATCTTCCTGAGCATACAGTGCGTGTACATATTCTGGAAATTAAAGAAACCATATCTCCACCTATTCCATCAACATTTGATGAAGATTTCTTAATTCCAGGACAATTTGCCTGTTGGCCAGTAGATCAAATACAAAGACATTGATTCTGTTTCACATCTATTCATTCTGGAACTGTTAGACATTATATTCATTCACTCACTTATTATTATCACTGTCTTTTGATCTAACATGTAAAATGAATGATTTTGGGTTCAGTACTGAAGAGTTTAGAACCAATTAATGTACACTCAATCACTGCTAGTATTGGAGCTCAGTTATTATCTTGTATGAAAAACAGAGTATGGAGATCAACTTTTCACCTCAGCTAGTGATTATTAAAATATACTTGAGTTAAGCCTGGTGTGGATGCAGTTAGTGATTTAAAATTAAATGCTACATAGTGTCATCAGGGCTTCAAATGAACTTCTTTTCAAATTAGCCATCAGGGCTAGTGCAATCAGCCCAAAACAGTTTCTACCAGCCCAATAAAAATAACTAAGCTAATTTTAAGCATTAATAAACTTGTTCTAGTCAAATTCTGCGCTAGGTCTACAAGTATCTCTAGCCAGCTGGGCTACCAACCTGTACATTTTACTAGCTCGAGCTATATTTTACTAGCCTCGGGCTAGCTACCGGGCTTAGTACTAATTTGAAGCCATGAGTGCCATCATTGCAAGACAATTATTATAGTTAAAATGTCAAGATCTATACCAAAATTACTAACTAAAATGCTTATGGTAAAAGTAATGCTAGGCTAGCTGCTGCTGTGTCTGCAAAATTGTACAGTACAAGTTAGCCATATTGGGAGCTACAGTATAGTAGCTACTAGCTAGTTTAAGTCAACTATAATATCCTCAAAATGCATCATAATAGATCGATGTTGTATTTAATATAGTTTAGAACTCTTCCGCTCATAGGACAGGATCACTTGGTAGTTGTGCATGCATATAATTATATTATTAGTTGAAACTAAAAGCTAACAGTGGCTGTACTGTGTATAAAAATGATCAATGACCAGAGATATTAAAGTCACAGCAATTGAGATTGTTGGTCTGATTGTGCTCATGCTAACAGTAATTGAAACCTGACAGTTCTACCCACTACATTTCAAATCTCTGTTCCAGTTGCACTGCTCTAAATATTGACATTAATTTTCATAACAGCCGTAGCGGTAAAATATGTTACAGTACTTAGTCACTGTAGCTATCTCTCAACATAATTCATATGATACAGAATTAGGTGTCAGACAGACATTAGCTAGATCTAGTAGTGGGGAGAAAGTGAGGTCCTTTCTTTAGCATCTGTTGTATTCTATCCACTTTACGCATTCTTTGTGCATCCTTGTTAGCAGCTTTTAGCATCAATGCAAGATGCTTTTGAGGTAACTTGGAGTAGCTGAATGATTTGACAGGGTGTTGAGCTGTAAAGAATTGTAACATGTGCATCATTAATTGCATTAAAGATATCATAATAGTTATACCTTGAGTGGGTGAAACGATCTTGTCTAAAACAGACTTATCTTCTTCACTGACAAGACTCAAAGATCCTGATTGCTATAATGTTATGTGTCAAAACAGAAATCTGAACGATAGTTGCATCTTTTTATGATACCTGCTGCTGTAAAAACTGTTCTCTTTCAAACCTCAACTTTCTCCAGTCCTCTGATATCATTTCTTCATCATCTGAGTTGTCGCTTGAGCTTGCTGAGTCGAGTTGCTCATGCTCATTGGACTACAGTGTTATGATCACCAATGCACAGTAAAACTGAACAGTTACTGTATTACCATGTAAGAATTATCAGCATGATCATAATCATAATCATCATCATACGGAGAAATTGGCTGCTGTACAAACTAATAACATTGATAATACATAAATTGCAAGTGCCTATAGTCAATATACCTGTTGAGCATGTTCTAAAAACTCCTGCTCTGTTTCAAGCATCATCATGTCAGTGTCTCTCCAACTGTTTGACCTCACGTCTTCATCTGGCCTGTCTTCTTTTGCTAGGTCATTGTAGTAGTGCTGCATGCAGAATTATTAGCAGAATTATACACATTGAATAGGCAGTGAAAATCTTACTTTGCTAGAAGCATTAGCAGGCATAGGAAGATCTACAGCAACCGCTGGTGTCAATGTAGTAGAATCAGCAAGCACAGGAAATGTAGACACTTTGCCTGGTTCATTACTTGGCAACCGATCGTTTATCATTCGAGAGAACATGACATCATCGTCATCACTGTCCTCTTCCAATTCTTCTTCACTCTCGTCAAGTGATTCATTAATCTTGTCTGCTTCTCTGATTGATGATAAAATCTCATGTAACTCTTCAGAGCCATGATTAAGGAATTGATAACTTTGGTAGCATGGGCTTGTAACTTGCTGCTTCAGTTCATCATCAATTTCAAAAACACTGATAAGCTTCCGTAGGTGGTGCTCAGTTTGATATAAATTTGTGTGCAGCACAGTAAGAACCCCCCTAGTATGCAGACTGGCAACAGATGGAGTTATCGAATCAATTGCACTGGAAAGCTCTTGGTGTTTCTTTACGTATTGCATGACTGTATTCGTCATCTCTTCTTTGACCATAACCACTTCTTAATTCTTTGGCTCGTTCCATTAGAAGAAAAGACTGACATGCCTCTCTTTTTATCGATGCTGGTATCTCGGTCTGAGTGTAGTAGATGGTCGTAGATGTAGCTGTCAAATCTGTGGCCTTTTCCCACGTCAATTTGCTTTCATCCATAGTACACAGTGTGTTGTGCTGCTTTAGCAGGCTCTTTAACTGCAACGATACTGTTGTAATTCGTCTGGAGAGGCGAGTGGCTAAAGCATGCCCATCTATTTAAGTGTGCATAATGTAAAAAGAATAATATTTGTAGCAATGTACGGTATTTACCTGCATACTTAGCCTTCACAGCCAAAAGGAACCATCTTTCTCTTGCACAAACTTCAACCTTCTGTTTTAATACATTTTGCTTTCGCCTCTGCATATTTTGCTCTGATGATTTATAACCAGGTGAGTCAGACTTCCAGCGTTGTATCCCATGCTCATTTTCTATCTTTACTAGCTTGGTTTCCAGTCTGAAAAGTGATTTAATCATGAGTTATTGTCCCAGGCTACACATGTAAGGACATGCACATACTCAATTAATCGTGCAGCTAATACAGAACAAGTTTCTGCATTTGGGGACTTTTCCAAGCATTCCCTAAATAAAGCAAAACATCATGCAGCAGAATAAATCCATTGTACATGTAGCTATATACCTCAATGTACTGAAAGCTTTAAGAAGACTCAGATACTCTTCTTCCCATCCAAGAGACGAAGTATTGAGGTTCACACCTATAATAATAATAATTATTACTATTAACTATATAATATTTTATCATAGATATTAACAATAATGACTATCTATGATTTTGTCAGAAAATCATGACACTAACTTTCACCAGCTGCCAAGTTCTGACGCTCTTGTGAAATCCATTCTCTTACTGTTTCATTATCAAATGGAACTAAGGACATAATAAGTAGTCTAAAAGAGTAAGATGTTTTTATCTGTCATGAAAAACATACTTGGTGATTTCTTTGTGAGACAATCTAGTTTGCTGTCACATTCAATCACAACTTCTTTCGCATGTCTCAGTCGTTTTGGAAGTAATTTGACTATAATTGTACAAAATTAATGGTAATAAATCAATAAAGGTGAAACCTAAGTTGATTGCAGCCTTGCGAGCACAGTGAAGCAGACCATCGGTTAGCACATCAAGTCGATGTGATGGCCTCATTTCCTTTGTCATCTTGGAATATCGTCTCATATGTGACCACAATCTTTCCATGACTTCTCCGTCAGACAAACCAAAACCTTCACTATATCGTGGACTAAATTGCACCTGAAAGATGTACAACAGTAAAATTCTACTTATAATAATGTTTTTATATACCTGACAACTTGCTTTATGCCCATAACAATGAAAAATAGGGATAGCAAAAGAATAAAAGGAGAGAAGATCATCTTGTCCTGTTGACTACAAAAGTACTTTGTCTCATAACTATCACAGACAGAATAAACATACTTGCAAATGCCTCTCTAAGCAGCATGCAATATCATACAGTAAGCTGATATCATGATTCGGGTATTTGTCCATCAATCTCTTCATTAAATAGACTGCATAACTGATCCTGTAATCACGTACATGGTTTTATGATCATGCTGAATTCCTTCCAATTTAAGCTACCAACCTCTCACCATGATGAAGGTTGATGAACAAATGAGGAAATTCATGGCGACAAGCTATACCCATTATGCCTGTAAGGATTGCATAACCTTTGATAACGATAAACTATGTGCATAACACCTGTTTCATCCAAAGCCTTGAATCTGGTTCGGGAACGTAGGCTGTTACCAGCCAAAAAGCTATTACATTCCTATAAAAATAATGCATTTCACTTTCTTCTGATTGAAATATTCAACTAGCTCATACCTTTTCTGCAGCTGTTTCACATGATTTCATTGAGTAGCACTCTACAAAATCACGGGCTTCTTCAAACAAAACACCTTCATTAAGGGGAGGACACACACTAGCTCCAGCTGCCTTCTTGCGACATAGACCAAACAAAGCATCCATGGAAAATATTAGCTTTCCATCTGCCTGTGAAACATTATGTGGAATGGAATGGAGCTATAAAATTGTATTCATTCACACTACCTTTGGACAAGCAGGGCAAGAAACTGATTTTTTCTCTCCTTGAAAAGAACCCGATCTGATAGAGTTCTTCATAAACCTACATGTTCATCGATTAAAATTGCCAAAGCATTACATAACTAATTTTACCTGTATTCTTCAAAACAATCAATTATGCCCGGGTAAACATGTTGCGGCAAATTCTAATATCCAGGATTTACATAAGTAAAAACAGTTAACATTTCACTTACCTGATCAAGTACATTGCTTTTTATAAAGAACTCAAAAGCTGCAGCGAAGTCTTGCATAGAAACTTGGCATTCTAAGAACAATGCCTCAACCCAGTCAAGCAACTGGAAAGAGAATGCTGTAGATGGACGTGTAGGTGAGCTTGGCCAGTAATGGAGTTGTATTAGTGTCAAAGAATCCTCCACATGTGAACAAAACAAGATATCTATCATTTTAGGTGGTCCTTTGAAAAATAGAAATATTTAACACCGTCACGGTGCAGTTCACTAATGTATAAGTATATACAGGAAGCTACCTTCTAGGTGAAAGCACATAATTTGTCTCGTCACACCACTCTCACATTTGTGCCTTGGAGCACATACAATCGAGGGAGGCAGTTCATATGGACAATAAAAGGTATCCTATAATTTTTTAATGAAAAGTTACAATTGTATGATGTTACATACCTTCCAAATCTCAGGAGTGTGAAAGAAACGGTGCCCATCACTGTGCATTGCAATAGTACACTCTTCACATAGAAAAAATGTGGGACCGCACTGTTTGCACCTTATCTCAGCAGCAGCATTCCTACAACTGGAACACTTAGCACCAAGAGGAAGGCTTAATCCCTCAACAACAGCATGCAATGCATCTACTCTCAACTTTTCCCAGCCCTTAGCAGCCTGCAATTTCTTTTGGTAGTGCTGACTGGTGAGCCCTTCCGGTTCTATTAGTTCAACCCCGTGGTCTAACTGTTCATGAGTGTCTCCAACCTCCCCGACAGTGACACAGCTATCATCGGTCGCGGCGGCAGTGCTACCCGTTACTTGTATGGGAGCAGCAACTCGGCAGACTCTTCCCTTCTTTCGTACGTTTATCACAGCTATGTTCGGCCTTTTCCTTCTTTTGTTTACAACGGCAGCCATGCTGCTAGAGCCAGTCCGATAACGAATTGGAATGAGGTACGGTACCGTTAGTCGCTCTTATGTATTTATGCATGACATTTGTATTATAATATATGATGATTTTGTACAGACAAGACCTGGTCATACGCAATGATTTTAACCAGTCATTTCCTGAGTGATTTTAGGTGAAGCGGGTGCGTGGAGAGTATCGAAGGCGTGGCTGCGCTGAATTGGGAGCAGTCACGTCGGTCACGTGAAGTGTTGCATCCCCCTGTATATCCCCCATGTAGTACTGCATTTGTACAGCTGATTGCAGCAAACTTGACTCTCAGTTTTGACAAACAGACTACAAGGACTGTTAATTTGTGGTCAACACCACACATCTCCCTATACTAGCATGTACAGGGAGAGGTGTGGTGTTGACCACAAATAATTAACAGTCCTTGTAGTCTGTTTGTCAAAACTGAGAGTCAATCAGCTGTACCATGTACATGTTGATGTACAAAAATAATGGTCACAAGAGGTTATAGTATGTAGTCAAAACACTTGTCATGCTTTGCTTGCTGCTTCAGTGTGAAAGTTAATTTGTTTCCTGATAAAGTAACTTTATACATGTTATTCTAATTAACCAATAGCAACAAAGCAGCTTATTGAGTCCAACACATTTTAGCAACAGCTAGGGCCAGTATTGGTAACAGTTAATGGAACAGTTGTGATAGCCTCTCGTATGGCCTCAAGTCTATGAGAGTTGAAGCCATTTCCAGAAAAGGGAGCACAGAAGCACAGGCAATTGCAGATAAAAGTTAGAGGACACCAGGCAGGGCACAGACCAGTAGAAAAAGACCTTGCTTCAACTATAGTGACCTCTGCAGAATGTAGAAGAGGCAACTGCTGTGAACAGCATTGTGATTCAAACCTGTATGTCTAAACAATAGCTGACCACAATGGTACTGTACCACTCCCAGAGGTACCTACTTACCCTGCGGCGGATCACCGTTCCTGAAGCGTATTTCCACCACATCCATCCAGTTGCAGCCCGGGGTAAAACTCCATAGCTCTACCAACAGCTCAAGCTTGTCAACTTTGTGCACCTCCATGTTCTCCTTCTCTCCTACTTTCACTGCACCTTCCACCACTGCATTTAAAGTGTCCTGCATCAAACCAAACGTCACTGACTCAGACAGAAGTAAAAAGAGTTTAAACTTACGTTTAGTGCCGCTTTAACTTCCCAAGTTTCTGTTGCGAGATGGATATTTCTCACTCCAGGGAGCCACATTCCTGGGCGACAACACCCCTCTGCTCCCGCTTGAACGCGAGTAAGACAACAAGTATTTGCCTTGACAGATTCGGCCATGACAAACGTAGACTTTACAATCAGCAGGGGCGCGTTGCAGTTATATAATTCAATTTTAACACCAGATCAGGATTGCAATAAAATTAATTTGCAGAGGTCTTTACTCTATAGACTAGTCTAAGCTGCGATATTGTAAGCCACACGTACTTCCCTTCATAAAATACACAGCAGAAAGGAAAATAGTCTAAAGGTGGCGAATTAAAATCATTCCAGTACATGCAACAGAATGCCCGAGAATGCTGTCAGGAATGTAGATTATTTTGGTTATTAAGTGGTTATTAAAATTACCACAGAGCGGTGAGTGGAACGCGCTACAATAACAAGATCAAGAACAGGTACCGCCCGTTGCTAGTCTGACTGTGTTCCGGGACGTAGCTATACTCCACAGTCAGTGATACAAGACAATGGCAGATGAGGAGGAACAAGCGCCTCTAATGGGGCACGAGGAAACTCCGGTGGGGAAGTCAGACACTAAAAAAGACGGAACAAGGTAGGGATCAGAGAGAGAGAGAGGGCAGAGCTTGTAAACAAGTCAGTTTCAGAGAACAGTACACACAAGTGTGTGTAAAATAATTGTTGCATGAATATCAGAGTTTGATTCCATTCCAATGCCTATGTGTCGCCGTGGTTGTTATGCTGTGGCACTCTCTGTCACAACTATACTTTGATCTTGCCTGTGATGTGTACGCTACAATACACATGCAGAGTATTCAAGAAGACTTCACCAAATGGAAAGGTAATGAGCTATGCCTTGCATGTGTTTACATAAAGGAATGGCTATTCACAATCACACCTCCTCCCTCACCTTTCCTCTCCTCACGACCTTGCTCTGTTAGATTACTGTGTATGTTGGAAGAAGAGATTTTGTAGACCGCGTCACTGAAGTGGATCCAATTGGTTAGTTGTTGTACAACTGACACTTTTCATAGCACCTGTTACTGTATTATCTCTGTGTTCTTAGAACACGGCATTAAATTTTCTATAACACCGTTTTACAAGAAATAGTTACATAATGAAACCTGCAACAACACGAAAAATAGCAATGCACTATGTAGCAAGCTGTCACTTATTTTTCATCTTGTAGACGGGGTTGTATTGATTGACTCTGGCTACTTCAACAAAGACAGCAAAAAGGACAGAAAAGGTATGTGTATTTGTCTAGTGACGTAGTGTCTGTGTACTCGAGTGGGAGATGTTGCTTCTGGTATGCAATAGGCACATGTACGTTGTGTCATTATACAATTGAGTGAGTATTACGGTGTTCTCTCTCTACAAAGTCTTTGCCCAGGTGCTGGTTGGGTTTCGTTATGGTAGAGATGATATAGATATTTTAGGAGTCAACTTCAGGAGAGACCTTGTTGATGTAAGCTCATTCGGTTGCCCATTGTTTACTCATGTTTTTTACTCATGCATCAGGAGCGTGTCCAAGTGTACCCCCCACCTGATCCCTCTGAACCTCAACTGCTCACTCTCTTGCAAGTTCGACTGTTAAAAAAGCTTGGACGAAATGCCTATCCATTCACATTCACAGTCAGTTGCTGCTGGTTTAGCATTAACTGTTTTATTATGTTTTTTTGCACAGCTTAAAAAAGGATTGCCTTCTTCAGTATCCCTACAAGCCCCTCGTAGTAGCGGTGAAGGAGACAAGGTGCTTGTTCAAAATTTTAAACCTTCATACTCTTTCTTCTATTTTTGCACAGCCATGTGGAGTTGATTTCATATTACGGTGTTATGTTGCCAAAAGTGTTCATGACAGAATCGAGAAGCGGTGAGTAACAAGGTCTCTTCACAAATTGTCACCTTCCATAATGCTATTTCACACTATTCAGCAACTCTGTGAGACTTTCCGTGAAAAAAATATCAGTCGCCTCTGGTCTACACACAGAACAGGTGATAAGGCTGTAATTTTAATAATTATGCTGATGTTTTTATTCTTCCAGCCCACTGCTGACATATCCAAGGATTATTTATTAAGCACACTTCCTACAGTAGTAGAGGCTAATTTGGATAAAGGGGTACGGCATACTTGTATAATACAATTCTGTGACCTCAACCACAGACATACCATCATGGAGAACCGATTAAAGTGAACGTTTCAATATTAAATCGATCTTCAAAAACCGTACGAAAAGTTAAAGTGTCAGGTGAGTGATTTCGGAGTTGGTGTGCAGCAAGTCATGAACATTTTTTATGCAGTACGTCAAATAGCTACAGTCTGCTTATACGCTAACTCAATGTTCAAAGGAGTTGTTGCTGAACTAGAGTCTACGTGAGTACAAGACTAACAAGCCAATACAGTCATTGCTATCATCGCTATGTAGGGAAGGGTTTCCACTTTCAACAGGCAGCTCTCTCCAACGCACATACGAGATAACGCCACTACTTAAAGACAACAGAGTAAGTGTGAACATCTTGCATGACATTCACACATTGTTCTCTTAGGACAAAAAAGGTCTTGCAGTTGACGGACAAATCAAACACGAAGATACTTGTTTAGCCTCTTCTACCATGTAATATTGAAGACTTCTTCTAAATTTACTTCTTTCTCTCTCTCTCTCTCTGAACAGCTTGCCACCTGGTGTGGAAGACACTAAAGAGGTTCGAGAGAATCTCGGTATTCTGGTGAAATATGTGGTTAAAGTTAGATGCGTTGTAGCATTTGCATAGTAAGCTGACATACGTGTACCAGTGTAGTGAGACTTCCTATCCCTTTTCTCCAGTGACATAACCCTAAAGCTACCGTTTACACTCACTCATCCTCAGCCTAAAGAGAGAGTCATCTCACAAATGGTGACCCTCCCCCCTCGTCCGCTTCCTTCCACCTCCTCCTCCTCCGAAGAGAGAGCACCTCAAACAGGTGCATCTGCTAGTGAAGCAGAAAAAAGATTAGAAGTGGATGCATCAGCTGGTAAATTATTCACACAGCAACTTCTGTCAAAAATAATCATTTTAATCTAGCAATAGCAGAAGTCACTTCTGTACATGATATCATCGACCACAATCTCATTTCCTTTGATGCGTAAGTTTAGAATAATTATGACAGTAGACTTGCTCATCCTTTGCAACCCACACAGGGATACAACAGAGGATGACAACCAAGATTTCGTATTCGAGGAGTTTGTCCGACTGCGGGTCAGCGGAATGGATGAAGGAGTTAACGAGACAGAAGCATAAGGCCTCACTGAATTGTTGTGAGCTGGTCTATTTTGGACACTGCCATTATTTACGTCAAAGACTAACAACCGTGTGTGTGTATGTGTGTCAGTTTCTCGTAATCACGACACATTTTTTTATAAATAAACAGACATTTATTATTTTGACACTGCATGCAAACAGACAAATAATACACTCAAAGAAACAAACAAAAATGCTCGTGAAAAGTGATTGAAATAATAACTATTAATAACTGTCATAGTTCTTACTGTAGATCAAAAATTGAAAACAAATTAACCCTTCTACGCGTCAATTGGTCACAACAGGTTATAATAACTAGTGAACTATAGTACAACACTCCATACATTACACGTCACATGACACCCATGTGACAAGAAATTACCACAGGAAGCAGGTAAAGCAGTTAGTGTTTGCCTGCCATTTCCTTGGCTGCAAGGATGAGAGGAGTTAGACTTGACAGAGGAGCGGCTTTCCTCAGGAATGGGTGCTGGAGAGAAGACAATGTATTCATAACAGATGAAGTAATTGAAAACATTTGATTTCAATGTCAAAAACATTTAACTTTGGCAACACCAAAATATCAACATTGATGTACAACATACTTGCAACAGTTCTCCAGCACTTCCTCGCTTTTCAACATCCATCTCTAAGCATCTCTCTAAAAAGTCTCTGAATGTTCTCGACAGCTTCTCGGGATTCTGGAGCTCCGGAGTGCCGTTAGTGGCTATGAGGTATAGTGCCTTGAGAGAAAGATCACCGCAAGTAAACTTTACTCCAACACCTTTCTTACCCTCAATGGATTCTCATTGAGATAAGGTGGCTCTCCTTCAACCATCTCAATAGCCATAATGCCCAGCGACCAGATGTCCACCTTTGGTCCGTATTGTTTTCTGGTCACAACCTCTGGAGCCATCCAGTAAGGTGTACCTACCATGGTCGATCGTTTGCTTTGCTCGGGAGTGATCTGAGCACAGAATCCGAAATCGGCTGTGGAAGAAAGGAGACATGATTAAAGTGTATGTGAACAGACTTGTGCAACATAGACTGGCTTACTCAGTTTGACTTGCCCATCCATGCCCAGTAGTATATTGTCACTCTTAATGTCACGATGAATCACAGAATTCGCATGAAGAAACTTAAGAGCTTGCAAACACTGTATGAGGAAAAGTCTTCAACTCCACATTCTGTATTTTCTTTACTTACCTCTCGACAGACGGCTGCAATTTGTCCTTCATTCATACACGTCTCTGTGACTACATCAGTCAAAGAACCTCCAGCAAGATACTCCATGACAACCTGTAGCAAGTATGGCCATCAACAGTCAAACTTCACATAAGTTAAAATGCAATTTGCGTACACCATTTCACCCACACCCACTCACACACACACACACACATGATGTTAGATAAGCATACCCATAGTTCAGACTCTCCAACTAAGTAACTGTCGAGGAAGTTGACAATGTTTGGCTGCCTTATCTCTTTCATCACGATAATTTCATTAATGATGAGCTCCTAAGAAGTAGAAAGGTTGTGGTAAAGCACTGAGCAGGAGAGATGCACGCAGATAAGATCCCTCACCTTCTTTGGTTGTTGTTGCAAGTTCATTTGCTTGATAGCAACCTAGAAATCATGTGACAATCAGTATCTAGTCATGTGACATGACTTGTGTTACCTCGCTACCGGTAGCAACTTCATTAGCCGTGTAAACAGTACCAGAAGCTCTGCATAAGGAGAGAAGATTATAAGGAGAAGATAAAAGAAGCTAATTCACTCACCCTTGACCTATCTTTTCCATTTTAGTATACTTCTTCGTAGGGTCTCCAATGCTGACAATTTGTCCTACAGATTCAGAGGGTAGGTAAAGCACCTATGCTCACTCACAACAACATACTGAGGTGAGCTAAAACTTCTGCGTCCGACATCTTAGACTTCTTGTCTCTTCTTGGTTGAGCTTGTTGGTGACTGCTACCCCCACTACCACCATGACCTAGAAAATAGAGAGTTTCAGTTACTACTTGTTTCCGCTTCTCGTTAGGCGTTAGCGGGGTGGAGCGTGTCTTGTTTGTGATTTAGTTGCTCGTGAAAAAAACGGCAAGTACAGTAAGTTGTAGTGTAGAACTACTACTGTTGTGAATAGCTGTGCCTTTCATCACAGCATGTGTAGTGCATCCTTTAAAGCTGCTCAATGTTGCATTTTAGACTAGATAAGTCATCGCAAATAGCAGGATTCTACGATGGAATAGCTTCGAATAGCCACAGGTGCATTGCAGCCTGTGACTAAATACTAAGGCAATAAACTACCATTTTGGGCATACTGAACTCTTAACAAGACAATAGATAGCTGCTACACACAAACTGTTGACAAGACTTGAGAGAGCGATGACATGGCCGCCTAAACTTTTACGGGAGGACATTCCTCTACACGTAAAAACGGGTAACGGGAAACGTGTGGGATGGATCACATGACCGCATGTGATTCTCTCCCGTTAAAAAATCTCCCGGAAATGGGTAACTAAAACTCTCTAATAAACCACATTCGTGATAAGAATAACTACATGCATGTTTCATATCGTGTGTGCGTGAGTGCTGACCAGCTTGTGCAGGTGGTTTTAACGCTGTCTTTGGAGGAGGCACAGGAGGAGTTTCTTTCTTAGTAGCTGGTGGTCGAGGAGGAATAGCAGGAGCCACTTCATGGCCGGGAGGCTGAGGAGCCGCTCTGACAGGCTGGAGTGGTGTGAAGGTGTCTTGTGTGATTTGCGGTCGAGAGTACGGTCCTTGACGCTCTAGACAGATTGAGACAATAAACAATTGACACACACAGTGAATGAAATATTAGTGGAGGAAAAGAAAGTGAAAGATGATACTTGTCGTATAAAGGAAAAGAGGATACAGTGAGAGATGTGGTATGAGTAAACACATGCAATACAAAAGATGTAAACACCAATAATAGCAGAGCTATTAATAGTACAGACAAACCCCGGATGTGATAGTTAGAGCAAGAATGTTGGATAACATGGCTGACAGCTGATCACATTACCAAATATGGTCATAAGCCCTCTAGCTGGTTTTGATTGACAGCGCAATGTTTAGTACAAATTAGTAGATACAGTGAAGCCAGAGTGAGTAAGTGAGTGAGTGAGACTAACACTCAGGGGGGATGTTACTAGGGTTAAGCTAATTAACTCATTCTCCATAATCAGTAGCAAGACCTCAACACAATACTGCAGTGAGCACTATAGTATACCCCAAACATGGCAATTATGCTATTTCCCAATACCCAAATATGCTATTTCCCAATGCCCTATGTTACTGATAGAGAGCAAGGAAAGGATAAGAAGGACGAGGAAGAGTATAGAAAGGAATGAATACCTAGTCTTTGAGCTGTTAGGAACTTTGACTCTCCACTGACAGCCGCATTTTGATTGGTATAAAACTTTAGTACATCAACAACAGCCTGTGGGTTCTTTTTCTTTTCTGCCGCACTAATACCAGAGTTTTGAAGCAACTTAGCCCATGCTTCAGGCATTCCCTGAAGGCAAGGAAAGAAAGTGAGAAATGATAGAAGGTTAAGTAAGCTTTAGCCTACTACTAAAACAACAAAGCTGATGCAGGAGAGCAAGTGAGACCTAAAATGTAAGCAAGTTTCTGTCACACCATTGTGGCTTATGGCATCGTGCCATGTTGTGACTGCCAAACTATTGTAATCTTAATAAGTGGGCGTGGTTACCACAACCATAATAGGCTAAGCATTACATTGTGATCAAAACAATAATCAGCTAGTGTTTCGCTGACAATGTGTGTGATTAAGGATTGAGATACATACCTGTCACCTCATCACACTATTTGTGAGAGAATGCACGCATGTACACACACATGTGCTCACTTGTATGTATGCAGTCGAGCAGGGCTTACTGTGAATTCTCCTGTGATTGAATCGAAACCGACATGAACCGTATGCTCAAAATCAACCGGAGATGAAATCTCTGGTCTTGTTTTCTCTGAATGAAAGTTCAATAAGAGACTGTACAAGTACACAAATACTGCTGAGCCCTTACCTGGCGCTCTTCTACCAAAGAACCCTTTCTTTTCCTTCTTCTCACTTTGACCATTTTTGCCCTCCCTTACTGAGGCACCTCGAGCAGGAGGTAGAGGTCTATCATCACTGTAGCTAGCCATAAATAGTGTTCCTAGTGTCGAGATGTTAGTTTTGGGCGAGTGCTCAGAACACAGACAAACTAAAGACAAGAAAACAGGTCTAGATGAACCTTTTGAAAGATAGCGGCTGTACCGTTGAGAGAGCTGGTCGGGTGGCTGCTGACAACACGAACACGTGAGTTCCTCAGGGCTACACTTGCTAGTCTTGATACACACAGATAGAGCTGAGCCGAGCAAATGTGCAGGTACCTGGACGCAGTTCACACAGAGACGAGGGCTTTTAGCAAGCGAAGAGAGAGGAAACTGAGTTGAGATTTTATCCTCTAGACGGCCATTTTGCCGTGACTGGCTGTCTGACTATCTCCGTTTTAAGAATATACGGAGGTAATGACGTATTGATTGGTCGTTACCATAGTAATTTTCCTCTGAAGCACAAAGAAGGCCCCCGAGCAATGCCTGCCAAAAGACAGCAGCAACAGCTACAAGCAAGTCTACTTTACACTCATAATAGCTCAGATTAATAACCTGCTGTACATAGGAGCAATTAGACAATCAGGAACAGTGGGATGCATTCATAGCACAGGAAGGTGTTGGAGGTACGTTCATGCATGAGGTTGACCCAGTTCATTCAGAATGTATTTTATATTGCAGTGATAGATGTATATTCCGGCTGGTGTGGTCCCTGCAAGGCTGTCCTGGGTCTATTCCGCAGAATAAAAAATGAACTAGGAGACGATTTGTTGAGATTTGCAACAGTGAGTTTATGAACCAGGAAGAGGCTAGACTGGTGTAATTATTTGTCGCAGGCTAAGTCTGATTCTATTGATGCACTGGAGCCATATCGCAATCGTTCAGAGCCGACCTTCCTCATGTTTTCTGTATGATAAGTGAAATAAGATTCTAGTATAGTGAATATTATGTTACTACAGTCAGGAAATATGGTTGGAGTAGTTCATGGAGTGCAGGGACCTCTTCTTGAAAGAACAATGAAAGAAAAATTAGAACAAGAGCATCTAGTGATTGATGGAAAAGCAGAAAGAAATACGGTATAACAAAAATAATAATAATTATTATTATTATTCACAATACAATATTATTGTTAGATTGTCGATGAGGCTGTTGAGCATTTTGAAGTGTTAGAAGATGAGAAAGAAGAAGAGGAAGAGCCAGCTGAAGAGAAGATAGGTATGACCCCTCTATTATATCTGCAAACAGTATTACTCTGTATACTATTATTTATAGAACCTATCAAGAAGCAGGTTACTGTGGTTGTTATCAAACCTGATGCAGTGAGTGCTGGAAAGGTTGACAGTATTATTGAGAAGGTATGTACGGCATAAACTACTTCACTGTAAATAACTATGCTGCACCATTAATTTTATAGCTTGAAAGTGAGGGTTATGAGGTGCTGGCTAAGGAAGAGAGACTTTTGACAAAAGAAGAGGCTGGAGAGTTTTATGAGCAACATAAAGGATCGGTAAGTGTTAGAAGACCAGAGAATAACACATTATTGTTTTTTTTGCAGGAAAACTTTGAAGAGTTGATTGAGTTTATGAGCAGGTATAGAATAATTCTGCAATTTTATAATTTCAAAGATTGCTTCCCTGCAGTGGTCCATGCATGACCCTAGCGCTCACTAAAGGAGAAACTGGAGAGGGCGTTGTTCAACAAGTACGATCACTGATAGGACCCACTGATGTCGAAGAAGCTAAAGCAGAACATCCAGAAAGGTATTTTGTTCACCAGCTGATGGTACAGTACTATAAACCACTATTACAGTATAAGAGCACAGTTTGGTACTGATAAGAAGATGAATGCTATCCATGCAAGTGATGGTAGTGAGATGGCTGCTCGAGAACTGGCATTCTTTTTCCCTAAGTACGATGTTCCGTGGTATCCGGAGCCTCCAATACAGCGCACACTAGCATTAATACGACCACAAGCTCTCAAGGATCACAAAGGTAGTCAGTCACATCAGTCACATCAATACTCAACATCATTATTTTTTCACTGGTAGATGAGATATTTGCTAAAATAGAGGAGGCAGGTTTTGAGGTTGCTATGAGTAAAGAGCTGGTGTTGAGCAAGGAAGATGCTGAACTGTTCTATTCGGAACACAAAGAAAAGGAATACTTTGATTCACTTTGTTCTCACATGGCTAGGTATGAATACCTCATCCTTTCACTCTGGTTCATTCTGCTACTCATGTTCTAGTGGACCAGTATTGGCACTCTGTCTGGCTCGGAAGGATGCTGTCTCAAAATGGAGAGAATTATTGGGACCAGCTGAAGTAGACAAAGCTAAAGAGGAAGCCCCTGACACGTAATACATTATGCATTAAAGTTACAAAATTACAAAAATAATAATATTTTTGTTCTATAGACTGAGAGCACAGTTTTCTCCTGTTGACGTACCCATTAATGCATTGCATGGTTCAGCTTGTGAAAATGAAGCAACACAGGAGCTTGGGTTCTTCTTTCCAAAGGAACAAACAGTGGCTGTTGTAAAACCCAATGCAATAGAGAAAAAAGGTTAACCGCTGTTATAGTTGACTGGCTAGCTTGCTTATCTAACTCTTCTCTAATAGACGACATCATCAATAAGATAGAAGAGAGCGGGTTTACAATCTCATTTTCAAAGGAGCAACAGCTATCACGGGAGATGGCTGCACAACTGTATTCTCAACACGAAGGAAAAGAGTTCTTCGATGAGCTGGTAGACTTCATGACCAAGTGAGCACACAGTGCATGCTAGTCATAGGAAATGTATTTGCACAAAATTATTTATGGGATAATCTGATAATTATTCCAGGAAGCAAAATTTGTGTTTGCTATGTTGTATAAGTAACCAGCTACTGATATTATCTGGTTGTACACTGTAGTGGACCATCTTTGTTCATGGTGCTGTCTCGAGAAGAAGCTGTGGTCGGGTGGAGAGCTCTAATGGGACCAATAGATCCTGAACTGGCTCGTCAAGAGAACCCTGATTGGTGAGTAACAGAACAAGACAATCACTGTGAATTGCTTCTTTCAATGCTAGTTTGAGAGCACAGTTTGGTGAGTCCACTCTCATGAATGCAGTCCATGGCAGCTCATCTTCAGAAGAAGCAAAGCAAGTTATTCAGCAAATGTTCGGAGACATCACAGAAGATACTGGTATGAAGGAAGGTTCTGCTTGAAATTATTATACTGCCTTTTCTTTGAGTAGAGAATAAAGGAGAAGATGAGAGTACAGACAACCCAACCGATAGTTGAACTAAACACATAGCAATGTCTTTCAATACTGTTTACATCTACATCTACAAAGATCAAACTAAAAAAATTAATTTGGCCGTGTTCACAAGCAAGCTTAGCTACATGTATGTCATGGAAATAGTTCGGTGTCATAAAGCAGAGTAACTTTGTGATGTCACTACATGCTGATCACACTAGGGTGTTAAGCTGATTTTGCTCAAACACACTCTCAACCCACAATC